>WWNC01000077.1:2270000-2622500 GCA_011125475.1 Melanerpes aurifrons | reverse complement strand
CACGGAAATAACTTAAACATTTCAGAAGGTGGACTGGTTGGGTTGGGGTTGGTTTTGGTTTTCCCCCCCCTCCTCCCAGCCACCTCCTCATCTTTTATTTTACACAGAAGACACGGATGCAATATCTATCCTCATGCTCAAACTGCTGCGGCTTCTCCCTGCCAACCCAGAGCCTCACTCCCAAGTCCATCCCTTTTGGCGTTGGCTTTTTATACCCAGAAGAACACACACACACACACAAAAAAAAACACCACGGTGGGAGGAGGGAGGGAAATAATGGGGAAAAAAACACACTGGGGGACCAAAAAAAAAGAATGAAAATAAAATAAAGCAAACCTACCCTCCTTCCTTCCCTCCCCCCCACCATCCCCTCCCTCTCCCAACCGCACAAGGATTTTGTGTTTTAACTTCTTCCTCTCTTTCTCTTCCCTCTCCCTCCCTGAGCAAGGGGCTGGAGGACGCTCAAGTGAAATTAAAATTGGAAGTCAGTTCGCGGATTCGGTTCTCTCTGTTCATTTTCTTGAGTTTCATCCTGCGGTTCTGAAACCAGATTTTGACTTGTCTGTCTGTCAGGTTTATGCTTTTACTAATCTCCAGGCGGCGCTCACGGGTCAAGTACATATTGAACAAGAATTCCTTCTCCAGCTCCAGCGTCTGGTGCTTGGTGTAAGGACACCTTTTCTTTCTTCCGCTCTTTGCTGTCAGCCAATTTCCTGTAGTGTTTTCTGCCTTTATATCCTCTGTTAAAAATAACAGCGTCACATAAGTACCGGGGGGAACGGTAAAAAGGGAACTTACCCCAGTTCGAAGCTTCACGAGCCACAAAAAAAAAACCCAAAACACCACAAAAACACACAAAAAAAAAAAAGGAGAATTGAAATACAAAATTCAATATATAGGCATTTGCTTGCTGCTCCTTCCACATCACACCCTCCCTCCTGCTTTATTTCAGCGTGTTCCTTTTCAGCGTGACCGGACAGCAGAAGGAGCGTGTCTTCCCTCCAAAAAAACCAACAACAACCCCAAACCAAACAAAAAAGCCCAAAACAACAACAACAAAAATCAACAATGAGTAATGTGCAGGGGGGAAAACAAAAATCAAGATTAAAATTAGTATTCACGTATGTTCTCGTGGGGATTTAATATTTAACTGAGAAAGCAACTCGCCCCTGGGTAAAAAAAGTGTATATATATATGTGTATATATAAATATAAGTGTGTATATATATATATGTGTGTGTGTGTGTATAAATAGAAAGTCAACAGGGGTGATTTGGTCTCCTGTGGGTTGAGGGAATAAAATTAAACAAAAAAAAGCAGGTCTGGGGAAGGTAAAACTGGGGGTGGTTGGAGCTGTTTGATGCCCTGGGAGGTGGGGGAGGAAATAAAGAAGCAAAAACTAAAGGGGGTGGTTGGAACTATTTTCTTCCTAGGAGTATAAAAAAGGAGGTGGTCGGAGCTATTTGCTGCTGCCTGGGGGTAAATTGGTGGTGGCAGAGCGCACCTCCACCTCTCAGCCGCAGGGGAAAAGACAACCGGCTGCGGGTGAATGGAGAACATGGGGATAGGAAATGATTTTGGCTTCACGTAAAAAAAAAAAAGGGTGGAAGGGACTTAAATCCCACTCATTGCAAAAATAATCCCCGGCGGCAATGGGATTTTCGGAGCTCTCGGGGGAGCTTCCCCAAGACACCCTTTGCTACCCCCACCCACAAAAAAAAACCAACCACCCACGTTTATCTTGGTTTAGAAAAACCTTGGATTGTGGAAATGAAGCGCAGAAGGTGAAATATTTGTGATTTGGGGAGAAAACAACCTATTTTCGCTCATCCTGGAGTTGCCCCGAGCAGCCTATTGCCGTCAAAGCGCACTTTTTTTTTCCCCCCCTCCACTGGGCCGGGGTGGGAATGAAATGGATTTGCCTTGACGAGCTGCTCGGGCACCTCTAGGTAAATTCGGAGTTAATTTTAATCCCATTCACACTCTGCTCACTCTCCAGGATCCGCGCTCAGACGCTCCGCGGAGGCAAACGTATTTCACACGTACATAAATAAACACAGCGAATCCTTGGGCTTTGAATTTGGTCATGAGCAAACCCTGGCACCGGCAGCCGGCCACCATTTCTACCTAAAATATCCCCAAACCCCCTCAATTCCCAAAGAGGATCTTGCAACTGGAACCAACCTCCTCGGTACAGCGGCCGGGAAAAATCAATAGAGGGGGGGGAGGAAAAAGCCTGGATCTAGCCAAAGGCACCTTCATAATGTTGCTGCGAGACATGAACCTACTTTGGCGTCTGCGGGAAACCTTGAATGTCACCAAGCCTTGGACCCCCCTTTGGAAACAAAAAACCACAACCGCCTTTTGCCCTCGATTTATGGCATTGCAGGAGGAAAAACCTTTTTTTTTTTGCCTTCAGCGCGAACTAAAATGCAGGTTCGACAGAAACGAACAAAACGAAGCGAGAAATGGTTTTTCAGAAGGAAGCCACCGAAACAAACCCAAATCCGCCCCGAATCGGATCGCACCGTTCGCAAAGGCTGCAAACCACACGAAACGCCATGGGGAAAAGGGAGGAAAAAAAAACCCAAAACAATTCAATTAAACCGGGGGCGGAGGGGGGGGACGACACCCACCTCCTTCCCCACGCACCCATCGCGCATTTGAACATCCGAGGCAAAAAGGAAACCTTTTATCCGCCTTGATTTAATTCTTTATTTCCGCCCCAATTACGAATCCGCCCTGATATGATCTTTCCTTCGGGTTAACTCCCACCAAAACCTCTCTTGGCGTGGACCTCGAAGGCGCTTTGTGCGAGATAAGTTTGGAAGGGTTTTGATAACCTTGACTTTGCCTTTTCTTTTTTTTTTTTTTTCCCCTCCACTCTCTCTCTTTTTCCTTTTTTGTGGGGGTGTGTGTGGTGTAATTGCAACTCAGCTGTCAGACAAACCCATTTCCCTTTGGATGCGGAATGATAGCGAGGAAAAAAAAAGGAAGGGAAATCATAAAAGTCAAAATTAAGGTGGGGGGAAAAAAAAATCAATTTTGCCTTTTTTGGCTTTTTTTTTTTTTTTTTTTTTTTTTTTTTTTTGAAGAGTTGCTTCCCCAAAGGCCAATTTTGAAGGAAGGAAACGCCAGAGGAGAGGTTTTGCTGGTTGCCCCAGACCCCGAGGTGTGTGCCCGTGGGGGTCCACACGCAACCCACACGCTTGTACCCCCACATGCACATACGTGGCCATACGGCCCAGCCACGCTGCTGGAGCCCCCAATTACAGCCCAGAGCTGGACCCACGGCCGAGATTTTCATCCCCACACCACAAGGCAATGCATGCAGCCCGCTGCTGAGCCCTGAGAGAGGCTTTCTACCAACTTTGGAGGGAGACTGAAGCCGTTCCTTCACATCAGCTCCATTTAATGACCTGCAAGAAGCCCCTGAACCCACCTGGCTCCCAACCAGGGTGGGAATAAACCCGAAGATTCACACACAGAGGGAGATTTCCAGCCATATGCAACGTCTACAGTGACAATAAAAATGCACTCCATGAAAGCCTCGTTGCACAAAATCCCAAACTTAAACCATCTGCTCAACACACACAAAACATTTTTCGCCTCCGCCAACAAGACCTCAATTCGCAAGCAACAAAAAGAAAACCCCAAACCCAAAACCGAGAATACAAAACAGCTTTTTCTTTCTTTCTTTTTTCTCCCCCCCCCCCCTTCTCCTCGGAGTCTCCCAAGCCCTGAAACGAGCCTCAGAGTCCAACTCAAGCCCGAGATGTTTGTCACTGCAAACCAGACCCCGCGCAGCTTCGTCTTTGGGGGTTGTGTTTTGTTTGGTCGTGGGTATTTTTTTTCCACCCCACTTTAACGCTGAGCAGAGCCGAAGGCGACAAAATTCGCTGGGCACAGAGGGATGAAGCGTTTGCACGGAAAGCGATATGAAAAGCGGAGGGGGCATGTGGGGGAACCATCAAGGTTCATCTACCTTCAACAAGATAAACCCACAAAACCCCTAACCCCCACCCCCCCCCAAGCAACCCAACCCCCAAATCTCTGCCGTTTCACAAGCAAAACCACTTCGTCTTATGACACCACCATGCTTGCAAGGGGCAAATTAAATGTGGGTGGTTTTTTTTTGGGGGGGTGGGGGTCAGAAATCCGTGCCCAGCGAATTTTCTCGGTGTAACCAGCAAGAGGAGGAGCTCTCCAATATCTCCTCGCTCCCTTTTCTTACATTTTCTCTCCCCCCACCCCGCCTCAGCTCTTACATATATATATATATATTCACAAACAGATTTCCACCACATTTCAAGAAGAGGATCTTTCTTTTTTTCCCCCCCTCCACCCCCGAACCAAAACAAAAACCACCACAAACCAGCGACAAGACAGAACATTTCGGTGCCAATTTCTGGCGGAGAAGTTGGCAGAGAAGCGCCTTGCTCGACATTCGCCTTACTTCTGCTCTTATTAGCCACGGCTGATTACTAATTACCGAAATTAGCCGCTGGTAATGAAGGAGTCCCCTTACCTTTCGCTTCATTGTCAGAATTGTCAGGGCTGGTGTCAGTGTTTTTGTGCAGCTCTTTCTCTGCCTCCGAAGGGTTTATTTTGGGTGCTGGGGCGCTTTTCTCGGTTTTAATTTCGTTGGTGGATGTGTTCTGAGGATTATCTGCTTTTGTGTTTTCGGGGAAACTCACTTTAGCCACCGGGGGAGGCGGAGGAGGTGGTGGTGGTGGAGGAGGAGGTGGCGGTGGTGCTGGTGCTGGTTCCAGATGCTCATTCCTTGGGTTCAGGCTCGCCCTGGATTCAAAACTTGCCTCAAACTCATTTGGATTGCTGCAGTTTGACGTCTTCTCCATGGAGGGGTAACCTTGGCTTGCTCGGTAGTAGCTAGGAACGGGGACTTCATGGTCATTTAGGCAAGGCTCAGGCATTTGGTTGGGGTAGAGGGCTGTCTCTGTGGCATTTTTTGCCCTTTTGTCAGCGTTATACATACAGCAAACATTCTCTTCCTTGACATTGGTTGGGAAGGAGCAGGATGGGAGCTGTCTTGCAACAGGTTGCTCGATCCTGTACGTATTTTTGGGGTCACACCAAGTGTCTAGCTGAGAAAGGTAGGATGGATAGGTGCTGAGAGACAAGGTAGCGCTATTCACCTCGTCCCTTTTGGAAAGAGACGGGATAATTCCACAGTTCCTCATGACTCCGCAGCTGAAATCGCTCCCAGGCTGCATGTACATCCCTTGGCTGGAGGAATAATTCTCCCCTCTACAGGTACCGGCCAACGAGTCCATCAAAAACGAGTTGGAAGTCACATTGTTGGGACATGACATTTTCAGAGTGGGTTTTTAAGGAGGAATACTCCAGCCAGGGGCTGACATCTTTTTTTTAGGGGGAAAAAATATCAAGCTACCATAATTATCCACGCATCGCTCTCCCCCCCTCCACCCCCCCACGTGATGCCCAGGCCAATGAGGATTGAAAATGGCCTTGATGATTCAGACGGTGACGACGTCACCGGGGGTCAAGTTGTCGGGACCGGGAGCGGCACCGTGGAGCAACAGCGACATCTGCCAGCACCGGGCCGGGACCTTCGCGTTGAACAAAGGCTGCGCACCCCCAACCTACCCCTTGATAGAGCCCAGCTCCCCTCCCGCCTGTTTGTTTACCAATGGAGCCACGCGTGGGAAGGGGGCAAAGGAAAGGGAGGGGGGAGAAAAAAATACCCTTAAAAATAAAAAATGGAATCAGAAAATGAATTTTAAATTGAATAATGAAGAGAAATTATTAAGAGGGGAGGAGGGACGAGAAAGAAAAAATATATATAAAAAAAAGACAAGAAGAAAAATAGAAATAAGAAAGGAAAAGAAGAAAAATTAAAAGAAAAATAACAAGGAAAAAGGAAAAAATCATTAGAAAGAGGGGAAAAAAAGACAATAAATCCCTTCTTAAATGTAATGGACAACGAGTCAATTTGATGAAAACCAACCAAACAAAACCCCTCAAAATCCCAAACCCTTTCTCCCCCAAACCCTTTTTCCTGCATTCCCAGAATTTTTTGCTTCCTCCCCCCCAAAACCGATTGAGACATTTAATTGTTGCTCCCCCCCCCTTCTCTTCTTCCCCCTCTCCTTCCTTCGCTTGGCTTTTACCTTCCTCCCTCTCCTCATCTCCCTCTTTGATGCTTATTGCATTTATTTGGGTGTTGGGTTTTGGTTTGGTTTGCTCTTTAGGGGGGGCTGGTTGAGGTTTAAGGGGGGTGGGGGGTGGGTTTGCGGTGGGGGGTTGCGCTCGGCGCCGCTTTGCTTTTTGCCGTGGCAAGATGTGGGAAGGAAAAGGAAGGGGGTAAGAAAAATTGGGGAATAATTCAGGGAGCCTCCAGCCAGGCGTTTCCCGACACCCCAATGCCCCGTAGTGCAGGTTGGGTATTTCCCAAGCAGCTTAAAAATTAGGAGAAAGAGGGAAACCCTCCACTTTTGCTTTATTTATCCTTTCCAAACCCCCCTTCCCCCCCCCCCCCCCCGTCCCCTCCTTCCCGCAGCAAAGCAGTTTCCCCTTCCCAGCCTCTGCGAAGCCAGATTTTTTTAATTATCTACTTTCATTCCCGAACTGTCTTAAGTTTCTGGGATAAAATGGGACGTCTGGTGCGGTGCAGGGGTGGGGAGAAGGGAAAGGGGGTGGGGGGTGGTGGGGGGAAAAAGCCACCAAATTCCTCGCGGAGAGGAGGGGAAAAAATGGGTCGAATTAGCAAAAAAAAGGGAGAGACTTCCAGAGGGAGAGCGGTGGTGTGGTGGGTTCCTTCTCCTGTCTCCCTTGCTCCCTCTTTTCTCCGGGAAATATCTATTTTAAGGGGGGGTGTAAAATGAATATATCCAACCGGGGATTGACTAAATATCAGGCAGAAAGCTTTAAAACTCGCAGCCTTCCCGATTTGGTTCCATTTAATTGGATTTATTTTTTTTTTAATAGTTAATTTATTCTTGTTGTTTCCTGAGGGTGATTTGAGGAGAAAAAGTTACTTTTCGCCCCGATGTTCCTTCTCTCCTCTTTTCGTGGCTCAATTCCCCTCTTTGGCAGCTCGAGTTGTTGCTTTCTTTGCAATTTTCCGTCTCCGAGCGAAATTGAATGCTCTGCAGTAAGACGGATTTTCAACCTTCGTAGGTATCTTGCCCTCCTGCCCCTTCAACTTTATTTCCGTGGTTATTTTATAATCGTGCAATAGTGAAGCTTATGAAGGGTTTAAATTCCACACACCCCCACCCCCCACCTCCCCAGCGTGTTGCAGTGCTGGGGGGTGGGGGTGAACTTTGATTTTATTTTTTTTTTTGGGTGAAGCGACGGGTGAGGACAATGGCGAATAAATAAATAAAAGAGGGAGTTAGCCCGGAATTTCAAGATCATTACGGTGAGAAAGAGACGGGTTCAGAGTCACTTTCAAGGGAAACAAAAAGAAAACGCCACCTTTGATAAGAAAAGGGGGAAAGGGGGGGGAAAAAAAAAAGAAGAATGAGTGAGACAGGGGAAGAGAGGGGGAAAAAAAAGAGATAAAAGAAAGGAAAAAGAAAGGGAGGGGGAAAGCAAAAAGAAGGGGAAATTAAAGAAACAGAAGGGGGAAAATTAGAGAGAGAGAGAAAGGGGAAAAAATGATTGGGGGGGAAAAAGGAACAAAATCGTGGAGGGGAAAAAAAAAAGTACTTTGAGACAGAGAAAGTGGAACTTGACCGTTTGGGGTGATTTGTAACGGTTTAGAGCAAAGTCCTGCTTAAATATTCTCACGTCTGCAAAGCTGTTTTCCCAAAGATTTTCAAAAGCAAGGCTGTAAAATCCAAGCCCTCCCCCATTATCGACTTAACTTTCAAGAGCCTTGCGGGGTCTTCGCTCCGCTTCAAGCGGGGCAAGAGGCAGCATCTTTAGGCCGAAAAAGCCTCAAAGTGGCTAATCCTGGTCCGTGTGCCCCTTCCCCAGCCCAGGCAAAGCTTTCGTAGCCTTCAGACGCCATTTGGTTCCCCCTGGAAAGCTATTTGCGACTTTATTGCCTCTATTTGTGTTATCTGCATAGGTCTTTTTAAAACAGTTTGATAGAAATCGTTCCGTTTTATGATATCCAACGAAAATTCCACATAATATTTATAAGCAAAGAATAAAACTTTAGTAGGGGAGCCAATATTTTCTCATTTATAGGTGATGAAATTAAAGACCAAATGCAATTTTGTATTATATTGCGTTTTCCACCCCCACCCCCCCACACACCTTGGTTTGAATTTTTTTTCCCCCTCCCTGGTTTGACTTTTTTTCCTTGTTTGATTTTTTTTTTTCCCCTTTCCCGCCCCTTGGTTTGATTCCTCCTGCTGGTTTGACTTTCCCTGCCCCCTGGTTTGACTTTGTTCCCCCAGATTTGACTTCCCCCCCCCCCCCCCTTAGTTCGACTTTGTTCCCTTTCCTTTGGCTTTTCCCCCGGCGATTTGACTTTGCTTCCCCCGCGATTTGACTTTGTTTCCCCGGATTTGACTTTGCTTCCCCCGCGATTTGACTTTGTTTCCCCGGATTTGACTTTGTTTCCCCGGATTTGACTTTGTTTCCCCGGATTTGACTTTGCTTCCCCTGCGATTTGACTTTGTTCCCCCCGGATTTGACTTTGTTCCCTCGGATTTGACTTTGTCGTCCCCCCACCCCCGTTTTGACTTTTCCCTTCTCTTCTTTGACTTCTCCAGCCCCCTTCTTTGATTAGATGATTCCCCCCCCCCCACACCCCTCCTCTTTTTTCTTCTCCTCTACTTTTGCAGCTGATGTGGCTGCCCAATAGTTTACATTGCTGAGTCGGTTACACTTAGGCAATATTTTTTTGGGGGGAGGGGGACGAAGACCAAAATTGGACCTCATAGCTCTCTGTATTCTCTGCCTGACGATTAAATATCTTGTTCTGATATCTTGTATTGTTATGATTATTTTCCTCCCTCTTTTGGCCCGTGCGAGGGCGATGAGAAGGAGCTGCTTGAAACACATCAAACGTGACATTAAATAATTGGAGTTTGATTCTCCGCAGAGAACCAGGAGCTTCACAAAGAGCATCTTGAGCAAAACCTTCCCGGCCAGGTTTGCTGGAGAGTCAAAAAAAAACCACCCCAAAACCAAACCAGAGCGAAACCAAGCCACAAAACAACAAAACCCGGTGCTGGAAACCTCCTGTTTTTATGAACGTGTAAACGTTGTGAGTATAAAAGCAAGATTTACACCGTTCTCAGGCGTTTTGTCTGATTCCTCTTGTTTTTTTCTTGGCCAGAGCAAGGCACCGAGGACGATATTTGAAGGGTTTCAGCATCTTGAGGGGGCGAGGGGGGGAGCCGAGAAATAAACTGACTACCAAAATACTCAGATTCCTCATAAAAATATAACCTGGATAACGCCTCCAAACTTCAGCCTGGTGGAGGTTTTGAGCACGGCGAGGGGGGGGGGGGGGAAGGGAAATTGGCGTTGGGAAGCAGCACGGAGAGGCATCTCCAGGAGACCGAATATTGTTTAAAGTTAAAAATAATTAGAAGTATGATAAACATGGGTCATTAATGGGGAAACGAAATAAAATTCATCAGCCTAAGTGGAACCCCCGTTGGGAAAAACGCTCGGCTCTAATTACGGAAAATAAATACCAACAAAACGCTATTAAAACTTACAAGGGGAGACTCAAACCCGTGGAAAGGACCTTAACAACCCACCCGGGATTTTATACCCTTTTCAGGGCTCCATCCCCACCTCCGACGCTCATCCCGGTCAGGCCCTCACTCTTCTGCCTTTCCTAGAAAGCTTCTCCCGTTCTTCGCTCCAAATTGGCCTTTCGGGGCCAGTTTAGAGTTGGGGTTTTGTGGTTTTGTTTTTCTTTCGACCCTGACACACCAAAAAGAACCAACCCAAAGTGGGGTTTTTGCCCTTCCTTTCAAAGCTCCTCTTCTCCCCGGGGGGAGGAGGGTTGAGGTGGGGTGTGGGTGTTGTCCCCTCGTCCTCCCATTGTCCCCAGCTCCGCAGACAGAGCAATTGCCCTCAAACGTCCCCAAATCGGCGCTAGGGATGCCAGGGGAGCGGCTAAGGACTAGGGGCTGAAGGAGGAGGTGGGGAAGGGGGGGGGGTGAAACGATGCCGGAAAATCCCCACTTCTGCCCATCACGGCGAGGAGTATATAAATGTCCACAATTTCCAAGACAAAGCATCTCTCCGGCTCGCCCGGAATATTTTACCTGTCCCCCTTTTCAATCTAATTATTTAACCATGAGTTATGTGGCCAAAGCGGTTTCTGCTCCTTGTAATTTTTCATCTTGGTTTGGTTTGGTTTTGTTGTTGGTTTGGTGGTTTGGTTTTTTTTTCTTCCCTTTAACCAAGTTTTCTTACGCCTTCTTCTTGTTTTTTTTTTTTTGGTTGTTTTTACGAGAAAGCATTATTTTTCTCTCTCTCTTCCCCCCCTCCCCCCCTCCCCCCCTTTTTTTTTCTTTGGTTGCGCTTGGAGGAAGTATTTGGGAAGCGAGGCTTTAATGATTACCTTAAATTTGTATTTTCTGCCCGCTCTTCTGCCCCGTGTTGTAGCGGAAATAATTCTGATTTATGGCGAAGTACACTGGAGTACAATAACAGCGATGCAAAAATAAAACCCACGCCTTTTATATGTTGGCTTAGAAACTGTAAACTATCACCACAAGAAATCTATCAAACTTTACAATCCCTCTTACCCCGCTTCCTTCTTTCTTTCTTCCCCCCCCCCCCCCCGTCTTCCCGAGTAACTTAAAGCAAAGAGTTATGGAACTCTGTTACGTTCCTTGAGGTGGGATTGAAACCTGTCTTTCTTTTTTCCGCCCCCCCCCGCTACCCCCAACATCGGGTTGGGAATGCAGTTTGGGATCTTTTGGGGTTATTTTTGCCTTTTATTTAGTTATGTATTTATCTATCTATCCATTTTTAACCCTGGCGCTGTGATCGTGAAGGGAGAAATTAGGGGAGCGCGGTTTGGGGCTTTTTTAATGCTGCTTCTGGCGTTTTGTTTGGTGTTTTTTTTTGGGTGGGGGTGGGGGTGTTCTTTTAAATTATATTTAGCAAAGAGAAAGGTGACAGAGCACAAGGAGGTGACACGGGGATTTGGGAGGGGTTTGTTTAAGTGTTGAAACGTTTCCTTTCGTTTTTCCCAGCCGCCCGAATAAATTTATACCTTGAACCCCTTCATTCCGCTTAAAACAAACAAAGGTCTCGAACCCCTAATTCCACTTAAAACAGACAAAACACCACCCCAAAAAAAAAAAAAACAAACCACGCAACAAAGGGAAAGAAAAAGGAAATAAAGAGAATTATTTCTAGCAAGAGGTGGGGAAATGCGGATTGGAGCTCGGGAAATGTGGATTGAAGCTCGGGAAATGTGGATTAGGAGAAAGAATGAAAGGTGATTTTTGTGTGTGTGTGTTTGGTCGTTATTATTTCCTTTTCTTTGGGGTGTTTTTGGGGTTGTTTAAATTCTTTTGGCCTGTGGTTTGCGTTGGGAGGGGGGGAGGGGGGGAAAAACATAAGGGGAAAGTTACAAGCCAGGAGAATTTAGGCTGTTTTAAAATGAAACTTCCAAAGAACACCCCCCCAAAAAAAAAACCAAAAATACTATAATAATAAAAAGTGAAGTTGTACCAGGCAAAGAACAACGCTGAAAGGTAACATAAAACCCCTGAAAACAATGAAGAACTGCTAAAATTCGTGGCTTTGCCCCTGCGAGGGAAGAACCAACCTCAAATAATTCCTCTTTTTAATTTCTTTTTCGCCGTTTTTTTTTTCTCTCCCCCCCCCCTTCCATCTGCCGATAGAAAATCGGATTTAGCAAAACCTCTTCAACTGACCAGGCTCAGGCTCAGGCTCCTTGGGAGCTTCCAACTCCATCCTGGTGTTGCAATTCTCTCTTTTTTTTTTCCGAGCGGAATATTGAAGCCTCGAGAGGGGGAAATGATCAACAGCCACAATTCTCCCGCAACAAGAAAAAGAATTTATCGGGAAAAAAAGGATTTTTGGGGAGGGGGTGGGGGAGGAAGGAAGGGGGCTGGGGAGGAGCGTGGGAAACCCAAATTCATACAAATTTCACACCTCCTGCTTGGAAATAAACTGGGAGCAGCGTCGCTGAATCCCGAGACTCTGATATTTGGGGGAGGGGGGGCGGTGGGTTTGAGGCTCTAAACGGGCACTGCCGTTGAGGTTGGAAGGGATTGAGGAAGACAAGAGCGGGAAGAGAATTTCATGGAGGGGGGGGGGAAAGGGATTTAAATGGTGTTTTAAATTAAAATTAATCTAAACCCGCCATGATTCCACTTTTTTTTTTTGTTGTTGTTTTTTTTTTGCAAGCTTGTCTTCCTTTTGTGTTTTTTTCCCCCCCTCCATACCTGCATCTCGCCCTGAGGGCTAATCTCGAGCATCTCCTCTCTCTCTTCTTTTTTTTCCTTAAGCACAAAGCCCTTTTTTTGGGGGGGGTGGGTTTAAACACATTGGAGGAGTCACATACGGTTTGGATCAAGCACATCTTTACACCAGAGGAGTGCGGCTGGCCTTGAGCGTGGGTTCCTTGATCCGGAGCGAGGAATTTGGGCCAAACAGCGTTCCTTTTCCTCGTTTTTAATCCAATCAATTAAAACGCGGGAATTGACTTCGCTACTTGTAGCACATAAACAAATGAGAGGTCTGCATGAAGTCTTCCCTCTGATTATGATTTCCACCACCACCCCCCCACACACACCTCCTCAGATAAATAAAGTGGAATTTGGGTTTGGTGTTCTGTGTTTTGGGTTGGTTGTTTTTTTTTTTTTTAATGGTCTCCATCATCAGCTTCATTCTTCAGCTCCAGATTAAAAAGAAGGGGATGAAAAAATCAACAACACCCCCTCACCCCCCCCCCCCAAAAAAAAAAAGAGCCCCTGATGAGGTCGCAAACCGCATTCTCGTGGTTTCGTGTTGTAATTGAGGAGTTCTCAGAAGCAGAGGAACGTGCTTCCAGCTGACATCTGCTGAGCATGCCCCCCCCAACCCCCCCACCCCGAACCAACACCACCCCAACCCCCAACTTCTCGAAGGCTGCTGAGACAGACCTTAACCAGCAGCCATTTTGGGGCAAAAATCACCTAAATCGGGGGGTTTAAGAGAGTCTCGAAACGTGGAAGGGGCAGCGCAGCCCTCTGCTTCCCCCTCCTCATCTCCCTTTTTTTTTTGGTGAGGATATTTCTTGGGGGGGGGGGTGTGTGTATTTCTTATTTCTTTTTGGAAGAGGTCTATATATTTGGAGGGGTCTATTTCCTCTCAGGGAGTCTGTTTTGAGGGGAGCTATTTATTTATTAAGGATTCGGGGAGGTCTGTTCAATTTGGGGGAGGGTCTGTCGATTGGAAGATCTGGGTTTGGAGGCCTGTTTTTTGGGGGGGGGGAAAGGGGATTTATTTGCTTCTCGGAGGTCTATTTATTTTGGGGGGTGTGTGTCTGTTAATTGGGAGAGCTGGTTTTGAAGGTCTTGGGTGGTTTGGGTTTATTAATAGGGGGAATCTATTTTTGGAGGTCTGCTTATTTATTGGGGTCTATTAATTGGGGGATCTGGTTTTGGAGGCCTATTTTTGGTGGTCTACTTATTTTGGGTGGATCTGTTTGGTTTTGGAGGCCTAATTTATTTCAGGGGGGGTGTCTACTCACCGGGGGGGGGGGGGGGTTGTCCATCGTCTATTTATTTTGGGGTAGGAGGTCTGTTTGTGGAGACGTTATTTATTTGGGGAGGGGGCTATTTCTTTCTGGAGCTCTGTGGGGTTTTTTTTGAGGCCCTATTTATTTGGAGGGGATCTGATGATTTTTTAGGGCTAGGTTTCAAAATTATACCTCAAGCTCCCAACCGTTTTGCCTCGAATCCTCAATTCCTTCCACAAAATTGTCTCACTCTCCCCCCTTCTTCCTTCCCTTTCCCCTCCCTCCTTTCTTTGCCGGTGGCTTTTCAATATTTCAGCAGCAAATTCACCGTCGCTTCAGGAGAACCAAATTTATTCGCCTTTCTCCAAGGTTATAGCCCACCAGGGTCCTTGGGAGAGGGCTCCAGGAGTGTGTGTGGGGGGGTGCCTGTCCCCTCCCCTCGGGAGCATTATTGCTCCTGGAAAAGTTCCTTGGACGCAAATAAATGAATTTCAGCGCGGGATCCACAGGCGAGGATTAGCTCAATTGATGGTCGAGTCGAGTCCATTTATGCCGAAAACCACCGAGTTTCTTCTCGGCTTTTGTGAAATCTCAGCTCTGGCCAAGTTGGATCCCGGCGTCAGAGCCGTGAGGAAAAGTGGGAATGCTCCCAAGGATGGATTCTCCCCTCCGGGCTCGGGAACCTCACCTCGGAGCTGGGCAGCAGAAGGCTCTTGGTTCCTGGTCCCTGGGGAGGGTTCGCTTGGCACAGTCAAGGTTACGGCCCCGGCACCTTCGCTGGCGGGGAGCTCTGGGGTGCGTTGGAAGGTGTATGGGGGGGGTGAGCCCCTATCCAGCAGAGAGAGGCTCCTTAAACGCTCCCATCCAGCATCTGCAGCTCCTACGGAGCCCCCTCCCCAGCCATGCTTCTCCTTTTTCTTCTTTCTTCTTTCCTCATTCCTTCCCTCTCCATTTCTTCTTTCTTTTACTTTTTTTACCTTTATGTTTCCTTTTCCTTTTTTTCTCTCCTTTATTTTCTTCCTTCCTGTTTCCTTTAATTCTCTTCCCCCTCATTTATTTTTTTTTATCGCTCTTCTTTTAATCTTTTCTGCTTCCTTTTCTATTTTCCTTCTCTTTTTCTTCCTTTCTTTGTTTTTGTTTGTTTGCTTATTTATTTATGTTTCATAGAATTAATCTTCTCTGCCTAGAAGCCAACATAACTGAACATTATTATCCCACAAGAAGCCAATTAGGAGCCGCTGTCCCCCACCCTTTCTCGTCTCCATCCCTCCCCAGTCATATTTTACCACAAAGTCCCCCAGAGCTGCTCCCAAGATATTGTGCTCGAAACCCAGGGAGCCATGGGAACCCGGCTGTGTTGGGGACTTTGAACGTCACAGGGAAAGGCCCTTCCTAATTAGTCTGGGGGTCATTAACACAAGGCTCTGAGTGAGCTGCCCAGCCTATGAGGGAGGTTTGATTGTGATGGACACTCGAGGTGGGGAAAAAAGGTGCTGAAAAAGGCTGAATATGCTGGGAATTGGGGGGAAAAAGGGGAGGGAACGAAGAAAAGAAGGCAGGCAGGAAATGAAAGAAGGGAAGAAGGAAGGAGGAAAGAAGGAAAGGAAAGAAAGAGAGAGAGAGAAATTAAAGAAAAGAAAGAAAAAGAAAGAAAAAAGAAAGAAAGAAAGAAAGAAAGAGAAAGAAAGAAAGAAAGAAAGAAAGAAAGAAAGAAAGAAAAGAAAGAAAGAAAGAAAGAAAGAAAGAAAGAAAGAAAGAAAGAAAGAAAGAAAGAAAGAAAGAAAGAAAGAAAGAAAGAAAGAAAGAAAGAAAGAAAGAAAGAAAGAAAGAAGGAAGAAAGAAAGAAAGAAAGAGGAGAGGAAGGAAGGAAGGAAGGAAGGAAGGAAGGAAGGAAGGAAGGAAGGAAGGAAGGAAGGAAGGAAGGAAGGAAGGAAGGAAGGAAGGAAGGAAGGAAGAAAAAGGTGAAGAAAGGAGAAAAAAATATAAAAAGGGATAGAAAAAATGGAAGGAAAAAAAAACAAACCCAAACAACAAACCAAAGAAGAGAAACTTGTAAAAGTTTTACACCAAACAAAGTTATAAAAACTTTCCATGCGTTAAAGATATCCAAAGGTTTATAACAATAATAAAGAGGCTGCGGCTGCTGTGTTAAACCTGCCCCGAAACGCATTAAAAGCTGCGCGGCTGAGTTAAATATTAAGCATCATAAACGCCAAAATTAGAGTTTTGGGGGTAAAAAAAAAAAAAGCCACAACAGCCCAACAACCTGAGAGGGGAGGGGGGCTCGACAGCCACCTCCAGCTCGACAGCCACCTCCTTCCCTGCTTCCCTGGAGGCGGGGCGGCTGGGGAGCCGCGACCCCCTCCCTCCCCCCCAACCCACCCCCCCATCCCACCCCCGGTCCCCCGTCCCCCGGAGATTCCGCTTTATTACAAAAGGGTTAAAGGTGATGGACTTGACTTTATTGAAGTTCAAAGACATCATATATTCGCATTTTTTTTCTTCTTGGGGGTCTCGCTCCCACCCCTCCATCCCCTTGGCTCGCCTGGGAAAAGTCCTCGCCGGGCTCGTTTTGTTGGGATTGGGTTTTTGTGTGGTTTTTTTCCTTTTTGTTATTCCTGCTGTTAACTGACAACCGATAACCCACCCCCACCCCCCACCCCCAAATCAAACCCTCCCCTCGCCCCTGTTTATCACCCTTCCTGTAGGTGCAACCACCCTGGGTAGGGCGTGATACAGATGTTCTGCTTGTAAGGCAGTGCGGTACCCAAAACGTCTTCGCTGACACCCCCACACACACACACGCACACACCTCTCGTCTCCATCCTCCTGCAGCCTTTTTCTTTCCACCACCCCCAGCCTCCCCCACACCCCCCCCCCCCCCCCTCCCAGAACATTAACAGCCCTTTTCCTACATGGCGCTGATGCTTAATGCTGCTGTAAACTCCCACATGGTCCATAAACTTGGATTTTACAGCGAGCATTCCATTTTAGCTGGCGAAAACTTTGAACTAGGCCTACAGTTTCATTGTGCTGCAGTTGAACTGGAGCCTTGGCGAAAGGGGAGGGGAGAAAGGGTGGGACGGGATGGGATGAAGGGACAAGAGGAGGAAGGGGGGGGAAAGAGGGAGAGAGGGAGGGGGAAAGAGAGAAGGGGACTGGGGCGGGGGGGGGGGTCGGAAAAAAAATAAATTCCCTAGGCAAGGCTCCCTTATTTGTTTACTATTTACTGCGGAAGTCTTCTGCTTCAGCCAGACGGGGTAATTAAGAAAAATTAAGCTGTTTAGTGCCGCAGCCTTTATTAGGATGTCTAGACGAGCCGCTTTTGTCCGGACAGCCGCTGCTGTTACGGGGCATTAACTGCCGCTTCTGACCTCCCCAGCTTCACCTTATTGCACCTCTCTTTAGTTTTCCTAACCTTGGGAAGGTTTGGCAAACACTCATTAAAGAAAGGTGCTTTTATTTTTTAACTTTCCTTCTTCTTCGTCGCCTTATTTATTTATTCGGGGGGAGGGAGAGTTGAAAGAGACGCTCCCCCCCGCCCCAACATCGGCGTGGTCCCCGGCGTGCGGCTCCATCTGCTGCGAAGATGGCTCCGCTCTTCATCTTCTCTGGTTTAGGGTTAGCAACAAAAAAAACCAACACCCAACCCCAAACCGCCTTCCTTCGGGTTTAGTTTATTGAATGTAAAGATTAGGAGGGGTTTTAGGCCGGGGAGCTCGGGGCTTGGCAAAATAAACAACAACAGAAAAAAATCCGAAGAGATAAAGGTAAGAAGATAGAAGTCGAGAAGATAAATGGAAGAAAATAAAGGCAACGAGAGAAAGGTAAGGAGTAGAAGAAAATGAGTAGAAGAAAATGAGTAGAAGAAAATAAATAGAAGAGGGAAAGTAAAAGCAAATAAATATGATAGGAAAAAAAAAAAGAAATATAAGAAGACAAGGGGGAAAAAGACAATACAAGAAAAAATAGGAGAAAATAAATAGAAGCGAATAGATATCAGAAGATTAAAACAGGGGGAAAATAAAATAAATATAGGAAGATTTTAACAAAATAAATACAGGAAAATACATAGGAGAAGATAAGGAAAAAAATAGAAGAAAAATAAGATTTAAAAAAAAAAAATAGATGAAAAAATACAGGAAGCTAAATAGAGGAAAATTACACATAAAAAGATAAATGTCCTAAATGAATCTATGAAAATAAACCTAGCGGAGAATAAAGCTAAGAAAAATCAAGAGGCATTTTGCCAACTAAGCCCCTTTTTTCCTCCCTTTTTCTCCCCCCCCCCCTTAATCAGAAACACGCCTGGGAACATCCTCTCAAGCTCATCTCGTGGTGGATTCGGGGTCTTATCACGAAAGCCTGAAGTCGGTTTGCGTTTCACGGAGCAGCGGGGGTAGGGGGGTGTGGAGGGGGTGTTGGGGTGCGTGCAACCGAAGAGCATTTTTGTGGGTTTGGCGATTTTCTTCTCCCCGCCGTCGTCAAATAAAAATCAGGAGGCACCATCCGAGTGGCTTCCATTCAGCGGGGTTTGGATGGGGATGGAATGCGCTGTTCCTCCGCTCGGGGTGATGGCGGGGGGGGGTTATCCCCCTTTTTTTTTTTCACCCCCTCCCATCCATGTCCACCATCCCATCAGGAAAACATGACAGCATCCAGATTGGAAACCTCAAGTATAATCCACCTCTCCTCACCCTCCCCCACCTCCCCCCCCCCCCAAAAAAAAAAACCCCACACCAACAAACCAAACCAACACACAAAGCCCCTCAATTCCGAATGTTTTTACACCAAACCGAGCGGCTCCAAGCATCCTCGGGGCCGCTTTGTCCTCCCAAATCGCGTCGCGCTGGGGCACTGCGAGAGGAGAGGGGAAGGGAAAAAAAACGAAAGGTCCCTGTGCAAAGAGGAGGGGAGGGAGGAAGAGGAGGAGGAGGGGGAGAAAAAAAATCACTTTAATGCCCTTCGAGGGGAGTTGAACTTGTTTTGCTTAAGCAGGACTTGACTTTGCATTTGTGCTTTGGGGGTACCCTTGACTGAGGGGAAAAAAGCTTCTCGGGGATAATTGGAGTTAAATTGGAGTTTAATTCAGGTTTAATTTGGTTTGGGGTTGGGGTTTTTTTCCTATCTTTTATTTTCTTCCTTTTAATTGTAAAAACTAATAGGTTGTTCTCATCGCCCCCTCCCCAAAATGTAAAGGGGGGAGAAAAAATATTAAAGGAGGGGCGGGGGAAGAAGAAAGATTAACTACAACCGGAAAACAGCAGAAGACATCTGGAGCCAAATTCAGAGCAGGATTCCTGGGCCAAGAGAAAAGAAGAAAAAAATACAAATACAACAAGAAGGGGGGGGGGGGGAATCCTATAAATTTCCGTTCTGTGAGGACAATGAACATTTCTCTCTCCCCCGCCCCTCGCCACCACCACCACCTCCCCCTCCCAAGCCAAGAGGTGCTGCGAGGTGGAGGTTTCATCTTCGCGCGGCCGCTCCTAGCAGCCAGCGCCATGAATATGGATGATGATTGGTTTTTTTTTTGGGGGGGGGGTGTTGTTGTTGCTGATAACCATCCAGGTATTTAAAACAAAACAACAACCGAAAAGCAAAAGAAAACCAAAAAAATGATCCGGGAGAAAGGGAGAACAAACAGAAACACCGCAACCAAAAAACCAAACCAAAACCCTGCCGCAATGACCGCAAAGAGGCTTTTAAAAGGGGGGGGGGGGAGAGAGCTAATAAAATGGTCAAATAAAATCATAATGTAGAACAGCTTTGCAACGTCTTTATTTGCCACAGAATTTCACAGAAGTTATCCCGGGGAATCACTTTACAGACACAAAGAATTTATTTTGTAGTATTATTAGCATTCTTCCTTTTTTTTTTTTTTAATGATTCTTTTTTTTTTTTCCTCTGGGTTTATTAATTTATTTTTTTTTCAGGATTTTTTCCCCATTTATTATTATTTTATCTCTATTTAATTGTCTTTTTTTATCATCATTTTTCTTCTCATAATTTATTTTTTTCCTCATCATTTAATTTTTCTCATCATTTGTTTCTTTCTCGTTTATTTTTTCTTCATAATTTAGTTTTTCTCATCACTTGTTTTTTTTTTTTTATTCTCGTTTAATTTTTCTCATCACTTTTTTTCTCATCTGTTTTTTTCTCATCATTTTTTTCCTCATCATTTAATTTTTTTTCATCACTTGTTTTTTTATTCTCATTTATTTTTTTCTCGTCCTTTTTTCCCCCCTCATAATTTAATTTTCTCATCTTTTTTTTTTTTAATTCTCATTTAATTTTTCTCATCACTTGTTTATTTTTTTCTCATTTATTTTTTTCTCATCCTTTTTCCCCCCTCATAATTTAATTTTCTCATAATTTGTTTTTTTTCTCATTTAATTTTTCTCATCACTTGTTTTTTTTTCTCATTTATTTTTTGCTCATCATTTATTTTCCCCCTCATCATTATTATTTCCTCATCATTATTATTTCCTCATCATTATTATTTCCTCATCATTATTATTTCCTCATCATTATTTTCTCATCTTTTTTCTTCTCCTCATAATTTTCTTTCTCTTTTTTTTTCTCATATTTTTTTCCTCGTAAATTTTTTTCTCATATTTTTTTCCTCATAATTTTTTTTCCATACTTTTTTTTTCCTCATCATTTCTCATTTTTTATAATCACTTCATTTTTTTTTTTTCCTCGTCAGCATTTTTTTTGTTGCGTGTCTCTTCTTCATTTCCCTTTGCCAGGTTAGAGCAAAACAAAACAAAACAAAACAAAACAAAACAAAACAAAACAAAACCACATAAAAAGAAACTAAAAGAAAAGAAAGAAAATAAAATCACTACCAACATTTATTTACAAACCATTTCAGGGACATTTATTGCAATTTTTCGCCTGCTTTCCCACCTCCCCCCTCCCCACTCCAAATGATGAACTGATGCTTCTAGAATATATATATGGATATATACACGAGTCGTGTGTGTCGTCCCCCCCCCATATATCTGCATATATATATTTTGAGATGGAAAAAGGGAGGTGGAGGGAGGGAGGTGGGAAAAAAACCAACATTATTTTCTTCAGAGCAGGGGTGAGAAGCGTGGGGTTGAGTGTGCAGACAGACAGACACAGAGGGCACACATATAGGATGCATAAAGGGGACACAGATTTTTTTGATGGGAGGGGGAGGGGGTTACACACACCTATATGGGACACCCGTGTCTCTGTGTGCACTCACACTCACATAGAGGGACAAACACAGGTCTCGGGGCTCACACTCGTAGAGGGGGACACATCTCTGGGCATCCACACACATCTATAGGACACTCTCTGTCTGTTCAGGCACGTGTAGGGGACAGCGAGCTATGCATTCAGACACGGAGAGGAGGACACAGACATCTCTCTGCACACTCACACGCGTGTAGGAGGCACATCTATGCCTTTCAATGCATTCAGACACACAGAGGAGGACACAGACGCCTCTGTGAGCACTCACACATATATACAGGACACATAGCTATGCAGTCAGACGTCTAGGAGGGCACAAGTGTCTGTGCTGGCACATATATAGGACACACACCTATGGATTCAGACATACAGGAGGGCACAGATGTCTCTGTGCACACACACATATATAGGACACATCCATCTCTGTGCACTCACACACATATAGGAGGACATCCACCTCCCTCTGTGCATGCAGACATAGAGGAGCACACAAAGCTCTATGCACTCAGCCCCGTATAGGACACATCTATCCCTGTGCACTCACATAGAGGACACACACATACAGCTCTCTGTGCACTCACATACAGGGGACACAAACCTCCCTGTGCACTCACAACCACCTATAGGACACACATCTCTGCATTCAGACACATCTAGGAGACACAGATCTCTGTGCACACACATGGAGGACACACACATCTCTCTCTGCACTCCCAGAATCACAGAATCATATAATTGTTAAGGTTGGAAGGGACCTCAAGGATCATCTAGTTCCAACCGCCCTGCCCCGAGCAGGGACACCTCACACGCAGAAGCTCGTATAGGATGCATACATCCCTCTGGGCACTCACAGACACATACAGGACACATAAGACTCGCAGTGCACTCCCAGACCCACGCACACTCACCCCAGGTGAAGGGATTTGATCCCACTGGGAGGTTTTGGCTGCTCTCGTGATATGACAGCTACAGACCGAGCCCACCACGGTGGGGAACACACAGCACTGGGATTTATTTGAATGGACAGGGGAGCCTAAATAATTATTATTATTAATAATAATAAAAATAATAATTATTATAATAATTATAATAATAAAAAAGGGGAATTCCAGGAAGAAAATAAAACAAAACAAAAGGGGGAAAAAAAAGGAGGAAAAAATTGGGGGGAAAAAAGGAAAAAAACCCCAACATTTAAATAAAATGTTCATGGAATTCAAGTCCTTGAAGTGGGAATTGAAAGGAAAAATCTCACTCCTTTTGTTACTCAGCACCGTCCCAGACACACAGACACCAGTAACGGAAAGGCTCAAACTTTGAGGTTGCTTTGTCGACTCCGAGGGCAAAGACCCCGCTCGCAAGGTTCCTCCTCCTCCACACCCAGACCCTTCCCCAGCAGAGGGGCTTTGGAAAGAGGTTCACAACAAGGGATTGCCAGAGAAATACTGCAGGCGGTCTCTGCTTAATTTTTTTTCTTTCATTCTTCTGTTCTGAAACCAAATTTTAACCTGTCGGTCGGTGAGGTTTAGCATCCTGGACAACTGGAGCCTTTTCTCTTTGTTTATATAGACATTGAAGAAAAATTCTCTCTCTAGCTCTCTGATCTGGAATTTGGAGTAGGGGCATCTCTTCTTCCTCGTCCGGGGAGCACCTTAAAAGAACCAGAAGGCAGAATAAGTATCCTAAGGACATGCAAGACCCAAACCCAGAGCTGACCAGGCAGAGAGGAGCAGCTTAATAACTCCACTTATTAATGAAGGGGGGGGGACAGGACGACGACACCCTCGTCGCCTATTGTTAGGAGTAGCAGAGGTGAAGTTACACAGGGTCTTAAAGACCGTGGGGTGACTGTTCTCCCTGCCCTCCTCGCTTCATGCAGACATTTTGGGTGCGATTAGGGTTTTTTTTTTTTTGGGGGAGGCACTAAAGAACAGGCTGGGAGTGGAGGGAGCAAGAAGCTGGATTGGGGGTTAGCTTAGGGGGGGAGAAAGGAAAGCAAAAAACCCACCCCACGCTCAGCTGCAAATCTCTTATCTGTGGAGAGCCAGCATGAGCAAGGTTGGAATTAGAGGAACCAGAGATTATGTTCCGCATAAGTTTCTGATTATCTCCAGTCCTCGCCACACACGCAAAAAGGAATCAAAGTCAAAGAGAACTTTCAGCATCTGAGCTGCAAAAGGGGGACTTGCAGCACGAAAGCAAAGAGGGAAACAAACTCACCCTCCCCTCTCTCTCCCCCCCAAAGAGCCCCTCGCTGAACACTAACTTGCAAAGTTGCCTGCGTTCAGCTTTTTATTAGTATTAAAAAATACATACAAATGAAAGAAAGGAAGAAAGGAAGAAAGGAAGAAAGGAAGAAAGGAAGAAAGGAAGAAAGGAAGAAAGAAAGAAAGCAAGCAAGCAAGAAAGCAAGCTCAAAATGCTCCTGCCTGGAAAATGTGAGGGCTTGCGAAAAAAAATATGTAAATAAAAGGGGAAAACATCTAAAAATATAGAGTAAATAAAAAATAACACACACACACAGAGCCCAGCAGTCTCAAGCAAAGAAGCAGTAAGGGAAAGCCCTTCCTGACAAAAGCTAAACGCTGCAGCAGGCTTGGGGAGGAGGGAGGGAGGGAAGAGAGGGGGGGGGGTGTGGGGTGTGGGAAGAAAGAATAAATGCCACTTTCGACAGAAAAAAAAAAAAAAAAAAAAAAGAAGGAAAAACGCTCAGCTTTTGCCTGCGAATTCGGCAGCTTCCCCCCTCCCCCCCCCCCCTTTTGGCAGCGCAGCCCCACCAAGAGAAAAGGCTCGACATGCAGATCTAATTAAAAAAAAAAAGGAACCAAAAAACAGAAAGAAAGAAAGAAAGAAAGAAAGAAAGAAAGAAAGAAAGAAAGAAAGAAAGAAAGAAAGAAAGAAAGAAAGAAAGAAAGAAAGAAAGAAAGAAAGAAAGAAAGAAAGAGAGAAAGAGAGAAAGAATGGAAAGAAAGAGAGAAAGAAAGGACAGAAAGAAAGAAAGAAGCCAACCCCACCCCACCCACCCACCCCCAAAAAAAAAACCCACACCACCCCACATTTTCGCCTCTTAATGCCTAAAAGCAAAGCCCGGGCAGCTCAAGTTGTGTTCTGCCCAATTGCCTTTCAACCCTCCGCAACCCGGGACCGAAACCCTTTTAAAACGCGGGTGTAAGTTCATGATCAAAGTTAATATTTGGTCACGACGGTGGTGCTTTTAAAATTTCACAGGCTCGGAGATGCTGTGTCTGTAGCCCAAACATCTCCATCTTTTCTTTTCTTTTCTTTCTTTTCTTTTCTTTTCTTTGCTTTTTTTTTTTTTCCTCTCTCTCTCTCTCCTTTTTTTTTTTTTCCTCCTCTTTTTTTTTTTTTCTCTCTCTCTCTCTCTCTCTTTTTTTTTTTTTCAAAGAGCTTTTCCCATCGTAAAAATTCTTCTCGTTGGAAGAAAAAGCTTTGTAGGTTATAATAAAATCCTTTGAATGCTTATAAAACTCCACATAAAATTTGACCGACAAAACACACGGGCTAGTCCCTTAACCTTTCCATTTACTGCTCTACCTACTCGAATTGCTGCTTTTGCTTCCTTCCTTGGTGACAGAAGAGGACGAAGCTGAAGAGCCTGGGTTTGTGTTTTCCTCCTCGTCTTCCGGGTCTATCCCTGGCTCTCCGCGGGATGACAGTGCGTGGGGTTGGGATTCTGCCTCCACTTTGCCCTCAGCCTTCTGCAGGCAGCTCTCGCTGGGATTTTCCGCCCCGCAATAGGCGTTTTCGAAGAAGCGGTCGAAGCCTTGGGGCAGCACCGTGTTTTTGTTCATGCTGCTGTAGAATCCCGTCGATGCCGGGTGGTTGGAGCTGGGGTGGTGGTGGTGGCTGTACACGCTCTCGTTTTTCATTAGCATTTCGGTCATGGTGGAAGGCGGGATGCACTCTCTATGCATCAGATCTTCTGCGGAATAGCACGAGGCGTAATTGCTTCGGTGGTGCCATTTACTGGAGGGGTCTAGACCATAGGAGACCTCTCGCACGGGCTGCACTTGCGAGAGGTTGGTGGAGTAAGGGTAGGAGATTTGGCGAGAGGGGGCCTGTGGCAGGAAAGATGACACAGTTGAAAATTCGGGGACGTAATAGGTACAGCTGGGGAGGTAGAGATTGGAAGCGCAACCTGCCCTCTCTCCAAACTCAGCGCTCCGCTCCTTACGCGACTGGGAGCAGAAGTTGCCCAGGTTGACCGAGTTAAACATCTTTCTCCTTTTCTTCCTTCCTATAGCTAAGATGTTTTGGATCCGATGTGCGGAGGGGAAAAAATTTGGGAAGGCGAGATGACGCGCGATCCGTCTTAGTCGCTCCGGAGGCCACGTGATCCAAAGTAGATATTGTCATATATCAGTTTGGAGCACTTCGATGCGTAGGAGTGGTTGACTTAGGTAAGATCGCAGAGGTTCAAACGATTGGTTTGCAAACACCCGCAGAAACATTATGAAAATTCAGGCGCAGATTTGTGTCCCCCTTCCTTCCCGAGGGCACCACCCCTCGCCAGCATCCACGGCACAAGGGCGAGGGGCGGCTTTGGGAAGTTGCTGCTGCTCCTTTGGCTTTTTCTTTTTTTTTTTTTTCCCTCCTCTTTGCCTTTCTTGCCTTTTTTTTTTTTTGCCTTTTTTTTTTCCCCCTCCCTTTTCCCTCCTCTCCTTCCTATTTAGATCTCGCTCGCTGCTTTTCAACAGGGTTTTGGAGATGGGGTGGGGGAGATTTGGGGCTGGGGTAAGGGGAGGGAGGGAAAGAAAAGGAAGGGGGGGGGGAGGGATGGAGAGGGAGGGTCTTAGGGAGCTCGAACGCTGCGTTTTCCACCCTTTTATTAATATTTTAATTGCGCTGATTGATAGAATTGGTTATTCTGGCTATTTCTCTCCTTAGGATAGGTTATGGGCAGATAAAAAAAAAATCGCTGGAGACGCAGGAATAAGTTTCCCACCTTTTGGTGGTTTTTTTTTGTCCTTTTCCCCCCCTTTTTGCTGCAGGCAGGAGTTCCTACAGCTGGGCTGCGAAATGATGAGTAAACCTCCATCTATCTCATCCATCTAGGAGGGTGGTTTGTGTGTGTGTGTGGGGGGGGGGGGTATTGCTGCTAATTAACAAGCTCCTAACATACGTTAATTACGTTGATCTCTATGCGCACATCAACTATACATCAACCGAGCTGGCACGCTTGATGGAGAAGACCCCACGGAACCGGTGGCAGAGTGCGGGGGATGGCGTGAAGTTTCCAACTTTCAAGTTAAAGCAGGCCCGCGTTTAATGACTTTTGATATCGAATTAGCGATATATCACGGAAAAGAACAAATGAGTTGAGTCAAGGGCTAATAAATATTCGAAATCCCCCTCCTTTAATGTTTGGTTAAATATTTATTGCGTAAGACTGGCGCATTGAATATTTCATGCAATTGTTTATTGTCAATCAATGGATGTACTTTCAGCCACATCCCTTCGGCATTTATTCTTCCAGCTGAATTAAAAAAAAATAGACAAATATTCTTATTAAAGTCATTTGTCTTCCATCCTCTGCCCCGGCAGCTTCTCTTTCCTCTCTCTTTCTGCGTTTTCCCACCCAAAACCCCGGCGACATCGAAACTTTGCCAGGTTTTGTGAAGAATTAAGCGGGGAGGAAAAAGATTGATCTGGGAGGAGGGGGAGGAAAAAAAAAAAAAAAAGTCAAAATATCTTTTTTTTTTGCAGACCTGTCGGGAAGGTGCACCTGAAAAACGCGGAATTTCCGCGGTTCCAAGCTCCGAGGGCTTTCCCCGCTGCCTTTAAATAGTCCTGACGAAAGGAAATTGGCTGCAACAATTGGGCGCTGATCGGGTGGTTTTCACCTGGATTTCAGCCCGAGGTGGAAAATATTTCTTTGCCGAGCAGAGGGTGGTTGTTACACCTAGAAATGAAAATACCCCAGCGTGTCACCCCCTTTTTATTCCGCCCTTTTCTTTCCAAGATGTCACTCAGGCATCCCCCCCCCCCCCGAATTTTCCCTTTAAAACGCCCAGTAAAAGGAAAAATAAACAAAAATATTGAGTTGTCCACTTGTAAACCCCAACTAAACTCCATCAAGGGATCTGTTTGGTGAGGAGTGAAGGCTCCGACCCAAACTAACGCACCAGGAGAGGGGGAGAAACGCGGTTATAGGGAGGATGTTGTCAAAGCGAGTTGGAGTTAATTCCAACAGCAAAAAGGGGGAAAGGCGAAGCTGAGCTTCGGGAGCTGGAAAAGCCTCCACGGTTGCAGTCTTTTCGCTTTGCTCCCCGGAAAACGAACAAACCAAAGAAAAATCAAGACTAAACTTACCCGAAAATAACCAACTTAACAAAAAAGGGGAAAGGGGTTCCAACCCTGCTCGGAGATGTTCCCCCTTGGAGATGGGCATCCTTGGGCAGCTTTTTTATTCCTTTACTCTTATCTATTTGAAGTCTATTTATGTCGAGCTCAGTTGATTTGATTTCACATCATTTCCTTTCATTTTATTCCATTTTATTTCATTGACTGGTACCCACCCTGCCGTTCGCGCGTTAACGGGGGGGTGCGGGGCTGGGTTTTTTTGCTCAATTCTTAGGCGAGTTGTAGAGGAATTGGGTTTGAAGCACACCTCGGGCGGAGCTTTCAACCTCCGCTGAAAGGAAAAAAAAAATACAACAAATATTCTGCAGCAGGCACAAGGGAAGGGAAAAAAATAAGCAAAAAGGAGAGGAGGAAAGTTGATCTTTTTTTGGTGGAAGAAAACAGCTTCTCAAGTCGGTACCTCACAACCGAGCAGAGAGGAATTCATTTCGGGAGGTTTTGAGCGAAAAACAACAACAACAACAACAACAAGAACCCAGAGGGTCTTTCAGCAGAGCTCTTTTTCCAGTCTCGTGTTTACCAGGCGGTTTGTGTGGATTTGGGTCGGGGTTTTTTTGGTCTATTTATTAGGAAATCTTGAAGGGAAACATGGCGGCTTCACCAGCTGAGGTTGTGTCTTCTTCCTCCCTTCGAGCCCTCCTTCCTCGTCCTGCTGTAGCCACGCACTCCTGAGCATTTATTTTCATTAATTTCTGGATATTTCTTTTTTTTCCTCCTTGCCCCCCTTCCCCTCCTCTTTCTCTTTGTATTTTCTATTTAAAGAGCCGCTCTCATAAAATCCTTTTTTATAAGGGATTGGGGGGTGCGAGTCTCTGAACGGGGGAGTTTGGAGATGGATAAATACCCCTCTGATCCCAAAATGAGCGATGTTTTCCCCTCTAACGCACCGTTTGGCTGATGAATATATATGTCTGCCTCTCTATATATCTGTAGGGGCAGGAACTCTGGCTGCAGAGATGGATTTCTTCCCTGTTTTATGGCTTGGACGGCGTTTTGGGCAAAACTTTTAATTAAAGTGTCAGCGATCTTTTAACTTGGCTTTTTATGGACCAATATTAATACTAACTACAAACTAATAATGTTAAGCTATTGTTTATGGGCGTAATTATTTCCCCACCACTACCAATTCCCTCCTGTTTGCAACCTGCGTGGAGCATCTTCACCCTCGGTTTAAAAGGGGAAAGGCTCTCAAATATCTCAACTATTTCTCTTCTTTTTGGTTATATTTTTCCCAATCCAGCCGTCAGACCAAGGCTGTAGGCATGAAGCTTGGCATCCAAGGGAGGAATTGGAGGTGTTGCTGGAAAAAAAAGAAAGAAAGGAAAGGGATATCCAAGCAGCTCCTTAAACCCAAAACAAAGCGTGTAGACCCTCCCCCTTAAAACAAAAAGCACAACAGCAAACAACGCAAATCCGTGTGGCACCGAACCCACCGCCTCTCTTTTAGGTGCACGCATAATTTATTGCTCTTGGTAGGTAAATACATCTAAAACCCGAGCCCTGGTGTCGTTTGGGGAGTTTTTAAACCCAGTTTAAAGGATGGGATTTGCCTGTTTCCTGCAAAGGGAGCAGAGAAGAGGCAGCTGTGGAGTCACAGCACTTGAATTTGACCACCAAAGTGACCACCATAAAACGGAATGAGGCTTGGCGGCTGCATTCCTTTTGGTTGCCCCTAAAAAAAAAATAAAAAGAAGACAAATAACTTTCAAGCATAGTCTTAAAACATCCCCAACGTTCCAAACCTCTTCGTGTTTTTGAAACCCAGAGAGCCGGAATGGTTGGAGAGTGGGAAAAGGGGAAGAAAAAATGGGTAGTGGGTGGAAAAACAAAAAGGAAATAACAAATGGATTTGTGCTCTTTAACGGGGGGTAAATACTATCTGGGGGACTTGAGAAGGGAGAAGGAAAGGTCTGAGTCTGGCGGTTTTGATACAAGATGGAAATGCCCAGGCTAGAGGAGGGGTTTTCCCCTTTATTTTAATTATTCCTCGGGCATAGGGATGGAGAAGGAGGCAGCGGCACGGAGCTCGTTGCTCTTTGTGCCTCTTCTGCACTTAGATGTAGGGATACTCTTATATATCTGCATTAAAACTCCCAGATTTTATAATTATCTGTATTTGTGTACTCATGTGTGTATGTAAATAATCCTCTTCAACTTATATAGAGGTACAAATACTCATCGTTTCATATTGACATAAAAATAAGCATCTCATATATATATATATATTTATATGTATATATATATATACAAAAATACACTCAAATTCCCTTCCTTATCCTGACATCTCGGCCTGGAGCTTCTCTCTACCCAAATTCTCCCAGCAGAAAATGCAAAACCCATTGGAAAAAAGCAAACCAAAAGAATCCCACCCACCCCCAAAGTAGTACACCCCACACCTTGCTCTGGAGTCAGCGCTTCTTTGCCTTGATATAATGCAAACACTTAACACATTTAACAGCGTTTTCAGCAGGAAAAAGGGGCTCAAGGCTTGTCGGATATGTTTCACGTTACTAACAGGAATTTTCAGGGCATGTTAGAGGCATTTGGTGACCAAACTCCCACCACCACCACCTTGGAGCAGTTGCACCCGAAAAATCAAAACCTTTTCGCTGCGAAAGTTGGCTTTAGTTGATCTGTGTAAACATCTGAAGTTATATTTTGGGTTAGGTTAATCCTGTACTTGAACTCGTCTCAATAAATCATTCCTCTTTCCCCCCACCCCACCCCTCTCCCACTGGGTTGAGATTTTCCCCCCCCCTTCTTCCCCCCTAACAAAATACAAAATAAAAAGAAAGAAAGGGGGGAAAAATAAAGCAGGAGTTATCGGAACGCGATGGAAATCCATCAGCAGCCTCCCAAACTTCGGTCAAAAACTTTGTTGTAAGTCTTGACATAAAGGAGTCTTTGTCCCAGCTCGTACAGTGAGGAAACTCCTGACTTGGTGAGGGGAGAAAAGGAGGATAAGGGGGGGTGGGGGGGAAAGGGAAAAGAAGCAAAAATAGAACGGATTTGATACCAACCTGGCTTAGCGCGCTACTCATTGCCTGAGGAACAATTTAGACCCTGAGCCTTTCCCCTATTTCAGCAGCTGATTACAGTTTGCCTTGCCTCCTGTTTTGGGTGGTGGGTTTAGGGGGGAATCGGAGTTTTTCCAACCTGCATCTCTGACCTGGGCTGTGAGGGGGTGGGAGAAGCCCTTCCTTAGCAGCTACATCCCTGAATGTGCTTTAGCTCAAGAGGCTGCAGCTCCTGGTCTCTAATGGCTTTGGCCTATCAGATGTTCTCAAAGTGATTTTTCCCTCCCTTCCACGACGCTATCACAATAACTTCCTCGGATGGACTTAAAAAGGAAAAAAACCCCAACAAAACAAAACCAAAAACACAAAGGAAAAGAGAGGAAACTCCGGCCAGAGAACAGATCACTAACCACCGAGTGCGTGTGCAGGAAATCTGAGGGGAGAGACAAAGCTACAAGTGGGAAGCGCTTGGAAAATGTTATTGTCCCCAAATGGCAAAGATAAATTTAATGGGATGGATGCCAGGCTGCGAAAGCAAACTATATAAGCTGTGAACAATTCAAAGGGAGACAAAAAAGGGGGAGCGGGGAGGGGGGGTGGTGGTGGAAAGGGCTTAGATCTCTCTAGACCTGAGCTGCAAGTTCAAAATCATGTGGACTTAATCAAGATAAAAGCAGATGGAACTCTGCTTCCCAACCGCAGGCAAGGCTGGAGCTGTCTGGGATCAAAATGTGCAGCGGGTGTCGGGTTCAAGATAGAAGCGATGCCGAGGAGGCGTTAAGAAGAGTTGATCTTAAGAATAGCCAGAATAACTATCACTTTACCAGTCGCCTTCCCACTTCTCATCATCATCTCCCTGGCTCCTTCCCCACCTACTTCGGGGAGGGGGGGGGGGTGGGAAGGGGGATGTGTGGAATATCAATGCCTGAGTGTTTCGCTCTATTTATTTACTTTCTTTCCCCCTGTCCGGCACAGTTGCAAGGAGCTTCTGAAGGATGTGGAGCGCTGAGATATGGGGAATTCGAATGGAACTTCACAGCGGGGAAAATTCGCTCGCAGAGCCGCTGGGCTGAGAGGAGACACAAAACCCAGAGGAGCTCGTTAAGCAACACCTATTTCCGTGCTTTCTCTTCCCCCCACTCCTCCAAACCTCTAAAAAAAGGGACTTATTTAAACACAAAGACTTATTTAACACGAAGAAAGACATATAAAACAGACCAAAAGCTTTATATATATATATATATATATATATATATATATAAAGGGCATAAATTCCTTTATTCGCCAGGCATCTCCTCTTGATATCTTTAGCAGCGCCATTAAAATGGGTAAAACTACGAAAAACCTCGGGAATCGTGGCAGGGGGGGGGGAAAGAAACGTGTTTTCTGTTGGGTAACTCATTTCTTAGCCAAAAAGCCCCGAAATCCAAAGTTCAGGGTTCGAAGGTGGGCGGCTAATCCCCCCTCCAGCCTTATTAAACCCGCACACACGTTCACATGCGCCGTGTTTAATCCCTAAATACTCAGGAAATCGCGTCCAAATATTGCACTTTAAGACTTTGGCTCCCGCATCCCCCCTTTTTTAATATTCCTTTTCCATTCCAGCCGGCGCTCAGATGAATTTCCCTCCGATAACCATCGATCAAAGGCGAAACTCGACCCTTTCTGGGGATAAACCTCAATAATTCGCAACTGAGGGAGCGCCGGCGCTGGGCTCTCTCTTCCATCCCCGCATTAATCAGAACAAAATGAAGCAGAATCCTTCAGCTGTTTCACGGGGGTGACGTTTTCCAAACTTATCGTCAGCTTTTGGATGCTCAATGCTGCTGGCGAAGGGGTGGGATAAGGCCGTGTCCACCATCACCCCCGTCCTCCATTTACCTATGGCACTGAGGTATATTACCTGCCTTCCCCTAAGCACCCCGGGCCCTTCGCCTATAAAATACTCCCTCGCAGGCAAAATCGCCTTCGAATCTTCTTTTCATCTGGAGAAGCAGAGGGATGGGGGCACAAAACGTCCCTTAACAAGTTGGTTTACTCTGCTTCGCTCTGCGTGCAGCGCGGTTCCTTCATTCCCCTGTAGAATAACAAGTGATTTTCGCATCTTTTTTTCTGCCCCGGGGATGAGAGTTGAACATTTTGTTGGTGCCATTTACCTTTGGAATTAATAGAAATATAAATGAATGCACCCGGAGTTCTCCCTTGATCGGGCGCTGGCTTTAAAATACCTTCAGTACTGAGAGCAGATAAATGATCAATTAAAAAGTCGGTCCCGTAATCAGAATCTTGTTCAATCCTTCCTGTAATTTCCTTCCTGTCTCTTTCTCCCTTTCTTTCTCCCTTTCTTTTTTTTTTTTCCTCTCTCTCTTTCTTTCCATTTTCCTTCCCATTTTCCTTTCCACCTTTCCATTTTCCTTTCCATCTTTCCATTTTCCTTTCCTTCCAAAATATTGCCTTTTTTCCCTCTTATTTACTCTCAGGTCTTTATTCCTGTGATATCAGAGCTCGGTGTTCACTCCAATTCACCATTTCTATAGATTTCTAACCCAGATTTGCCTAAAACCCCGCGAAATTCCCTCTTCACGTTACATGAAGGCAAAATTGGCTCCTGCATTATCTCCTTCCATCCTTTCTCCATTTCTTCCACTCTTGGAACAGACTTTAAGGCAGGGTCCCCAAAATCAGAAGGATATTTAAGGTTGTTTTAGAAATGCAGAAAAGTAGACCCTGTGGGTTTTTTTTCCCCCTCCTTTTGGTGTTTTTAGGGAGCGGGGCCGGCCGGGGAAGCGCGGCTGCGGCACTGGGCTATACTCGGTCCCCTCTCAGGGCATTGTCCCATCTACGAAGCCCTCTCTTTGACCGAGAGGTGTGGGGGGGATGATCCCGTTGACCCTCCTCCCACAGAGATCTGCCTGGTAGAAGGGAAGAGCAAAACCCCTCCAAAAAAGGGGGAAATTTCCGCATTTTACCGGCTCTCGTCCCTATTCTGGGCTCGGCTGTGCAGCGGCAGCCCCCGCCGCTAGCAGGGGCAGTGGGAAAAGGAAATGTCGGGGATTCGGGGTGTCGAGATGGGAGGAGAAAGTGGGGTGTAAAGACAGAAAGCCAGAGCTGGCGAATGTCCCCTCCCAACCAACGACTTTCCTCTTTTTGCCGTTTTCTCGCGGCCCAAGCTTGGCGGGTTTGGGTCATTTTGTGCCGTTCTGTGGCTTCTCATCATTATTATTTTATTCTTCTGTTAGTCCTCGCTTCTCATGTTCTTTTCTCTTTCTTTTTCCCCCCCTTTATTTCTTTAGTTTTTATTCTGGGGTGTAAATGCTCAGGGTGAATTCAAGCTCTGGGTTGGGGTTGAAGAGAAAGACAAGCGAGGGGGGAGGACAGCACCAAGGCAAGAAGTGAAGGGGCTCAGGGATTTTATCCCCCGTCTCTTACTCACGATCCTCTTTTTCACCCCTTTCCTGGACTATTCCTGATGTATTATTAAGCTTTTTCCACTCCACCCCCGGGCTTAAGCCCTGCTCAGGCCTCTCCCCACACATTCAAATCTACATTAGTTGATTGAATTCACCTTCGTCTCCCAACACAGAACAGACTAGCTTGGCTCGACCCCAAAAAATCTCCCCTTAACCCACCCCCCACACACACTTCTCCTTTTTATTTAACGATTAACCCTCTATGCCATTTTTTCCCCTTCTTTGAGACCAAAAAAATGTCTATCTCCTCCCCCTCCACCCCCACTTTCTTTTCTCCTTACCGAGCGAACTTCATTGTTTTCTGGAGGAACTGGAAATGTTCAGACATTAAAACCTTAATTGGGCTTTTTCTTTATGATGTTTCATTTCCTCCACGGCAGACGGATTTGAATCTTGCTGGGAAAAGAGGGGGGGGGAGGGGGGAGAAATAAAAGGGGGGGGAATAAAAAGAGGAGAAGAGGGGGAAAAAACACAGCCTTGTTTGAAGTTTGCAATCCAGCTCGGGGTGGGAGAAAGAATGGAAAAAAATCAAGATTTGGAGAAAAAAGCTCCGTCAAATCGACCTGTTTCAGCACTTGGCGGATCGCACCGGCTGGAAAAGAAGGGGGGAAAAGGGGGGGCTGGAATAAAACAAGGGATGTGGGGTGAGCAGGCGGGTGGCCGGCAATGGCATTGCCCGCGGGGCTGCTGCGGAGCGGCGTGGACGGGCCGCGGAAGGGAGGCTGGAGCCTTAACTTGACCTTCACTTTGCGAGGGCGGCCCCCGCCCACCCAGACGGGCGGCCCCGGCGGCTCCTCCCGCGGGCAGGAGAGCAGGCAGGGCAGGCAGGAGTGCGGACAGCGTGGGCAGAGCGAACGGGGCAAAACGGGCGGGCAGGAGTGCGGGCAAGGAGCTCCGCATCCGCGGAAATGGAGGGAAAGAAAAATAAACAATAAAAAAGAGAGAATAAAATAGCAAATAAAATAAAATAAAATAAAATAAAATAAAATAAAATAAAATAAAATAAAATAAAATAAAATAATGGAAGGAGGAGGGGAGGAGTGCTGGGTAGCTGCTGCACTAGATTCCGGCTCCTCAAAAGGAAAATTTCCCAACTTGATTTGCCAGCTAGGCAGCAAAGGGCCGGTAAATCCCAGATTCATCCTCCCTCTGATTAAAATTATCCCGACTATAACCCACCGAACCCTTTAATGTCCCTCCACTCACCCCAGGAAACCTCCTTTCACCTCATCCCCATCCCCACGACCCCATCCTAGGCCTCTAAGAAGTCACCCAGAGATTCCGCAGCAAATTTTGTCCTCGACCTCTTTCGTTTTTCTCCCTAAGTCCCCCCCAAAATTCCCATTTCCCCTGCTAGAAAAAGGAGCCGCAGCAGCCAGCGCTGCTCCTCTTTGCAAATAGATTTGGGTGGGTTTTGGAGCTCTATTCGGGAGGAAAATAAAGGGCGGGGGTGGGGGGCTGAGGGAAGGGGAAAAACATTAATTCCACGCCAGAGAGATTTCATTGGGTCAGAAGGAATTTTGCAAAGCTTGAGGAGAGGTTCCTCGGAATTTACTGGATGCGTTTGGGGTGAAAAAGGTGAATAAAATGAAGCGTTTGTGCAGATGTAGGACTTCGGTCGGTGTTTCAGCCTCCTTTGTGTGTGCCTGGAGTTGGGGAGGGGGGTGGGGTGGGGGTGCGGAGACAGATGCTTTATTTCAGAGTCTCTCTATAAAGAGATAATTATAAATCTAGTTATCCACCGGAGCAATAAATACTCTTCATCCCCAATTACAGATGAAGATGGTTGGGTTAAATACCCATAAAGTCAGGCTTTGGGCTCTGTCTGCGAGTTGGAAATGAGGGCTTTGGCGAGGGAGGAAGGAGATATAAAGAGGAAAAACCCAGAGGCAAAAGCCCTGCGGTGCCGGCAGCCCCTCCAAAAAACCGACCAAAAGCGGCTAAAAAACTTCCTCAGCGCTGTTTTAAACGGTCCTTGGCCGGGCAGGGGTGAGCTGCGCTGTACTCAAACCTTACTCCACAGCTACACGCTGGAGCTGTGCGTGGATATTTCGGCCCTACGGGGGTATTCACGCACCTCTTACACTCATTTACCCCCTCAGACCGCTCTCCCCCAAACCCCACAGGGGTTTATTTATCGGCGACGGGGAGGGAAAAAAAGTCCCGGCCAGCAGCAGCTATTAAAATACCATTTTTGTGTCATTTCTACCTTAAGAAATTTTAAGGTGAGGTACGTACGGCCTTTATTTTCCCCTCTTTCCCCCTTATTTTCCCTTTCTTCCCCCCCTCATTTACTAGACTCGAAGCCTTCCCGACATTCCTCACTGCTACCTTGGGTCTCAGGCTGTACTTTTCCATCTTTTCCATCCCTAATTTTTTGCCTTCTTTTGGTTCTTTTTTTAAACGCTCTCTCCTTTTTTTTTTTTTTTTTTTTGCAGCCTCTCCTCTCACCTCATAATAGTTCATCATAAAAATAAAATGAATTTCCACGCTCTCTGTAATTATCGGCACTTCTCGTGGGTTTGGGAGGCTCAGGAGTGTAGTGGGGGGAGGGGGGGGGGAGGGAGGGGAAAGAAAGAAATAATTAATATTAATAGGATTTTTTTTTTCCCCCCCCTTTGCAATGAATTCATTTTGGCCAACGGGGTTGTAATGAAGCTTCCTCCCGGTGGTTTATGTCTTCCCTGTGCTGGTGCTCGGGTGAAATTGAAGCTGAAACTCTCAGAAGGGGAAAAAAAAAAAGTATCTATATGTATGTAGATAATAATTACAGGTAGATTTTGAACGTGGATCTGAGGAGAAGGAAACTCAGATTCCTGCCAGACCAAAAGATGATCTGAACGAGATTTATTTTGGCTGCGAGAGGGAGAGAGGAGAAATCTCTCAGCACCGACAAAAAAACCACCCAACCCAACCCGACCACCAAATACAACTAAAATAACTCCATTTCTACGCTGGGAAAATCACTGGATTTCCCAAAATAGTCCTTTTTGCTTTTTTTTTTTTTGAGTTGAAATAGGGGAAAATGAACAAATTCTTCACCACACACACACACCCCCGCCGCCTTGAGCTGAGGAGAAGGCTCGTTACTACGAGATTTATTGGGGGGCGAGGGGCGCGGATCTTTATTTCCTATTTGAGCAACATGAAAATCAAGTCGCTTAATGAAGGCTGGCTTAAAACAAAAGAAAAACCCAAAGGGGAAAAAAAACCCAACAACAAACAAAACAAAAGAAAGAAAGAAATAGAGGGAAGGGAAGGAAAAGGGGGGGGGGGAATAGGGGAATTGGTGAAGAGTACAAGACGCAGGCATTAGAAAATCCGCGGCGAGGAGCAGCGGCCGAGTGATCTTTTTTATCTTTCTTTATCCTTTTCATCTTTATTATCACTCTTGTTAACAACACCAGGGAGACTGGGTACATATATCTCCTTTAAATGCAGTCAGCCATGGAGCTGGCTGCAGATATATTAATTAATTTATTCCCTCAACAATAAAATATCGCTGTGTCTACTTGCTACCTACCAAGCAATAAAAAAAAAAGCCTTTTTCTTTTTTTTTCCCCTCCATCTCCTACCCCCCCTCCTCCTCCTTCCCCCCTTTTCTCCCTCCTCTGCACTTCATTAGGCTTTACCTATAAGTTTCCAGTCGCAACGATTATGCTCACAACTAATTACTTGCCACGCACTTCATTTTCTTCTGGCAGGGTCTGGAAGGTTTCAGAGTGGGGTGGGTGGCCAGATGCTGATAAATGCTGCTAATTATTCCCACTCTGTGTTTATTTTATATTTATGAACAGCAGCCACCACCCCACCCCAGGTCGGAACCGAAGAGAGGAGGCATTCTTGGGCGCATTAATGATAAGGCGCGGGGGGAGTCCCCATAACAGCACGGGGGAAGAAAACAAATAGTTAATTTATCACGAAATTAGGCGGAGGACGAAGCTTGAGCCACACACACAGTCGGGGAGAAGGAAACTCCAGTCCTCGCAGCTTTAATTTGAATTATTAGGTATATATTGCTAATTAATGGGATATTTTAAGCTTCACCCCGCTCCCCCTCCCCCCCCTCCCCCCCGCCCCGCCCGCCCCCAAAAAATGCAGCTGCAAGTAGGTGCTTTGCCTTTGTCTGGTTTTGGGGACCCGGAGGTGGGGATTTAGAGGACAGAATACCAAAAACATCTCCATTGGCATCTCCACGATTCTGGATTCAGCCCAAATCATTCTTTTCCCCCTTGTCTTTTCCCCTATTCACCCACCAGCAACCAACGCTCCCCCCTCCAGCTATGTCCAGCCAGCCAGGGTGCCCCCAACATCCCCCCATGGTACCCACAGCTCCTTTCACCTCACAGCTCCTTTCACCTCGCTCCTGTTGCACGGCCTTGGCTAAGTCCTCATCTGAGCACCCACCAAAGCAGGGGACACCTATATGGGGGCACCCCCCACCTCTAGTGCTCCGTGACATATGGGCTGAGCTTTCACTCTTTATTTTGGGGGTGTAAAGGAGGAAAAAAAGTGTTTCTAGGTCCCTCCACTCCAGGCTAAAGCAACACCCTGGGTGTCACCAGCGTGGCCGGACTGGTATGCGCCTTTATTTTAATACCGGGTTTAATTTTTCCTGTAATCCCTTCTGCCAAACCACCTGGATTTGGGCGTAACCCTCCACACACACCCACACCCACCGATCTGGCTCAAAATCCACTTGGATTTGGGCATAACCCCCCCTCGATTTGGCTCAGAAAAAGGGGATCGTGGGGACATGAGGAGGGGGAGAATTTAGACTTTCTTGGCCTTGTTTTTCGCTCTCGCTCAAGGACTAAGCTGTCCTTAAAGTGTCTTCTGAATGCCTTTGAAAGGAGCCCGGCGCTGAAGCCGACTCTGTTTTTGCAGGGGGGCGGCTGTGAATTCAAAGAAATCAACCATTTCTTCGGCACAAAGGTGTCAAGAACGTATCTCCTGGCTAAGGGAGGGGGGGCGCGGAAAATAATATCCTAAAATACCCTTTGTGTATTCCTGCTTTGCCTTGAGGAATCGCCGAGAGCAGCGAGATCGGACTAAATCGCTAAAATTGAGCTTTTCTGAATATTTCCTACGATTTTATTATTCCTTTTATTTCCCCCCCCCCCACCTTTTCTATTTTCTTCTCTTTTTCCAGCGGCTGTGAAATAGCACCTCGCTCTCTGCCCATTAAGACTGGAAATATTCCTCATAATTAAAGGGATGAAGGTTTTTTCTCCCCCCCACCCCCCTCCCCTCGCTAACGAACTCATTTCCAAGCCGGGGCAATGAAATACGCGGCTGAATAAAAGAAACCAGCCCAGAAATAAGAGGGATTTTTTTTCCCCCCCCTATATATTCTATTTTTTATGGCGAAGCAACAATTTGTTCTGTCTGCTCGCTGGTAATAAATAAGTTTTATCTATTTTCGGGAGGGTTTGAATGTCTTTGGAAATCCAACTATTCCTGCTCAAGGTGAAGCGACTTACAACATAACACAATTTATGTCACCCTGTAGCACTCAGACTTGGGCATAATTCCTCCTCCTCCTCCTCCTCCTGCTTATTTTCTTGCTGGTTTGGAGCAGGGACGTGGAGGGGTGGGGGGGGTGGGGGGTAAATAACAAAGGAATAAAAGTGGATTAAAGTCCAACTTGGGTTTGTTTGTGCAATATATTTGTACATTCATTCTCCATAAGTGGGAGAAACAGAAGGAAAGGGCCCGGAGCCTCGATAAAAATCAAGTTACAAAGCAACTATGACAAGAAAAAAAAAGAGCGAATTTTCACCCTGTAGAAAACCTTCAGGCCCCGCAGATTGCCCCCCAACTTAAATCTCTCGGGAGAAGGGTGGTTGGATTTTGCTGCTGGAAGGAGCAGAAGTGGGGCCCAGCGCTACAGAAATATTTACTTTACACCCCACCCCCCTTCCTCCTCCTCTCCGAATCAAACAGCTCCTGGAAAACGAGATGCAACCGTTCAGGGCTGGATGAATCTCTTCCATTTTGGGAGACCCTGGGTGTATCCACCCTGGTTTGGGGAATTCTGCCTGAGAAAGAGGGGGGACAAGTAGATGGATTTGTCTTGGCCCTGTGTTTTCCACAAAGAAATGGATCTTAACTCCATCAGGATGAGGCTCAGGTCGGTGGTTCCGCGCTGGATGCTGGGCTGCGCTGGGGTTACTGGACACCTGGACACATCCAGGACTGGGCGGGTGGCGGGGGGCGGATCAGTTCATTCTGCTTAGTCCCCACCGTGCTTTCTTGAATGAAATCCCCTTATCGATCCTCTAAAAGCTTTTCTTTTCCAAGTTATTCCCAGCTCTGGGAATTCTGTGGCATCCACAGCAAGAATCCATTACAGACAAATCTCCGCTTAGAGAGAGATCGAGGAAATCATAATCTAATTTGTTTAAATTGGCCTGACGGGCTTGTTTGGGGTTGATTACATATTTTTTTGGGGTCGTTTTCGGTTAGTTGGTGTGTTTTGGTGCTTTCTCCTCCCCCCCTACTCCCCCCCCTTATTAAATGAATACGTCTGGAATTTAGGTCGAGGAGCCGCGGCAACCCGAGTGTTGATTCCCATCATAGTCCCAATGAGCATCCACACTCCCCAGCCTAACCCCAGCCAAATACATCTCCAGTTTAAGAGCCCCGCTTCCCCGTCTTAAAGCCAGGATTTCTTGGACGTTCCTCTGGTTCCATAAGGAATCTCATCCCTATGGCTTTTTCCATATGCCCACAGGGATCCTGGCAGCCCCTTGGGCAGGAGAGGTGCAACTACCCCCCTGTCCCCTGCTCCAGAGACAAAAGACTCCCAAACGAGGCCATATTTAATCTCCCTCTCTCAAACAAACAAGTCTAGTTTCTGTGGAGTTTTGTTTGCAGTTGATGCTCCGAGCACCAGAGTGACTCATTTGGAGATTTAACTTCTTGTTGCTTTCCCCCCCCCGCCCCAGGATTTTCCCCGATTACATTTAGATCCAGGCAGCAAGTGGGATTTATCCCCTCCCCCTTTTTTTTTAACACATTAATTTAATTCCTTCTTGATTACTTTATTTCCCTTGGCCAAACGATGATCTACAAGCCACAGAAGGTGAGGCCAAAGAATACTTATATATATATATATAAAATTGGTTTTGTTCTTCTTTTATGAACCTTCCAAGTTAATACCGAGTTTTAAATAGCAAACAATAAATCAGCCAGGAGATATTTGGGACAATTTTCTTTATTATCAAGAAATGACATCGTAATACATTATTTTTTCCTTCCCCCCCCCCTTCCCCGCTTCTTCTTCTTCTCATTAGTGTGGTGAAGCAACTTTTTACATGACTCTATAAAGCCGGAACGTGCTAGAACAGACATTTGCATAGACCCTACATAGAACAGCTTGAGGTAAAGAGACATTTACATATGGGGCTACAGGGTGGAGGATGCATATTGAAACCACCATCACCTAGACTAAAGGGACACAAGCAGAGAAAACGACGTCACGTACACGGAGAACAAACACGGGACCAACAGAAATCCCACCGAGCCGCCTCGTTTGTTTGTGGTTTAAAGCCAACTGGAAGAAAATATTGCATCAATTTCCACTTTTTTTCCTTGGGTGTTCCCCCCACACACCCCCAGGGGTTTGTTGCTGGTGCCTTGGCCTTTGTTTAAAGGGAGGATATGGAAGGGGGAAGGGGGGGGAGGGGTGGACGGGGACGGGGGGAGTTTGGGGAGGGGAGGTGGTACAAGAGCCCCTCGGTGGGTGAAGAATAACGAAACGGATTGATTTGTTTGTTGGGATGGTGGGCTTGAAATCCAACACAACATCCCTGACATCGCACCGTAACTCACCCTCGTTCCCACCTTCCTCAGACTCCGGCCTCCATCCCCACCGCTGCCTCATCGGGATCGGGATGGGGGGACCGTGGGAAGCTCCGCTCGGCAAAACCTAGGGGTGGAATTTTGTCCTGTTCCCCATGGAATTATACCCCCCCCGCCCCAGCTCCCTCAGTCCCCATCGCACTTCGCAGCCCGAAGTCACCCTCTGAGGAGCCGGCTCAGCGACAAGGATGCTCCGAAAGCACCCAAAACCAGGACGACCCCTCCAAATCTCCTCACCACGACCACCCTCCCACCCCCTCGACTACCTCCCCCCCGATACATTTAATCCTTCCACATCGCCTTGCTCCTTTCATTGCACAAGGTTGAGCGAGAGCATCTAGAGAGAGAGCTCTCGACACTCGTGTTTTAATACGTCCTATTGCACAGTATCGCGACAGGCAATACCCCCCGCGGCAGCTTTTTGGTGAGGGAAGGGGGGAGAAAAGAAGAAGGGGACCCTCGCCCAGAAGGCAGCGTTGAAGGAGATAGAGAGGAGAGAGAATTTCCTTTGCAAAAATAAGTGAGAGGAAATAAAGCTGTGACACATCCCTGGTTGGGAATGAGAGAATGAAGGGGGAAACGGGAAAAAGGAGAAGGGGAAGGGCTGGGGATGGAAGGAGGAGGGGATCTGTGGAAAGAGAGATGAAGGAAAAGGTTCTTTCGGCTCAGGGAGCGTTGATTTTTTTTTTTTTTCTCTTTTAAGGGGTCGGCTCCATCCTTTGCAGCTCGTAAATAAAAGCATTCCTGGGCGCCGCTGGTCATGACCATGAACGCGGGGAAGCAGGAGCACGTGGTGAGCATCCAGACTTCCCAGAAAACGCTGCTTTGCCATAAAATTAATCCCCACACACCCCCCTCTCTTCGATATAAAACGAATGGAGCAAAGCGCAGCGTGGCAAAGCACCAGGCTGCTGCCCTGCCGCCCCCTCGCCCCCTTCAACCCGAATTTAAAATCCCTGATTTCCTCTCTATTTTAGTTTAATCCTAAATCACAATTTCCCACGTAGGCAAAGCTTCCTCGAGCCCTAAACCTGCTGCTTCCCCTCCCCTGCCTGCTTCCCTTCCTTTCTTTCCCGAACTCAAAGTGCCTTCAAGGCAGGACCCGAGAAGGAATCACCCACATCGGTGGGTTTTCCACCCAGGAAAATCCGAGCAAGCGTACAAAGAACCCGCGTCCCATCCAACCAGGCCCTTCTCTACCGTGCTAAAAGGCGGAAAAAAAACACAAAACAAAACAAGGGAAACAAAATCCAGACAGGGTTGGGGACTCCTTCGTCACCCCCAAAGGTCAACATAGCCTAAAGCTGAAACTGCCTCCATTGCAGGACTTTTTAGAGAGGTAAAAAGAAAAACATCGCCCTCGCCGAAAATCCTGCAAGGTTTTGGGTTTTGTTTTTAAACCTAGGGTATGAAAACAGCTTGAATTAGATTTATTTCCTTTTAAAAAACCCACCGAAATCTCCTGGGTTTTGGCTTTGGTTTTGTCTCCTTTTTGCGTTCGTGGAGCAAATAGCAGCTAGGCGACAAAGCATCCCAGGGAAAGAAGGATGCGACTCGCTCTGACCCTCCAGGCTCTTAGCAGGGGTATTTCTCTACCTATTTTCCTGCGTTGTCATTAATAAACGCAGCCAAAGGAGCACACAGCTGAGCTGTGGCAAAGAAATTCCGCCTCTTATTTTCTGAGGAAGAAGGGTACGATTTGGGGGGGGGGTGGGGGGGGGTGGGGAAGAAAGCGATCCAGAAAGGGGGAAAGAAAAGGAAAGAAAGCTCCCGAAAGGCTCAGTTTACGTGGAAGGACATTGAGTGGGGAGGGATGCGAGCTTTCCTTCTCCTTGTAACATTCCAGCGTTGAGGACTAGCCCAGCGCCTGCATGGGAGCCTCGTATCTATTGGGACGTGGTGTGAGACACATACCTCATATATTCTATAGATATATACCATATACAGCGGATATATACACAGCCTTTGTCTCCCTCGCCTCTTCCTAGGGATAGATCCCTGGTAAATCCCAGAGATCTGCATTAATCCTAGAGATCCTCATTGATCCTACACATCCTCGTTGATCCTACAGATCCTCACGAAGCCTGAAGCTCCCGATTAGCCACAAACCCTCCATCTGAGCTGAGCAAAGCACATCTTGGGTCACCCCATGCACTCATAAATCCCCCAACATCTTCCCCCAGGATGCGAGGCCAGTCCTTTAAGACAACATCTCCCATCCCCTTCCCTATGTTTTCTCCCCCCCTTTGTTCGCTTCTTTTGGCTATTTTTATTTCTGTTTCCCCCACCAAACACCAACTCAGACATAAACCCTGCGAAACAGCCCAGGAGAAGGATCCAGGATCCACCTCCATCATCCTCAAGCCCAACCGAAGCCGGGTGGGGATGGATGGAGGGAGTTGGGAGGGGGTAATGGGACCGGTGGCCCCCGACGGTGCCCGGCGCTGCACGGAAACCCTACCTGTGCTGCTGGCCAAGGTTAAAGCGGCTAAAGTCGAGCTCAAAACCTCCCTTTCATCCCTCCGAGCATCTCTGGAAGCCGTCCCGGCGGAGAAGATGGGTTGTTATAATAATTAATGTTATTTTGTTTTTCCTTGCTGTCGGGTTTCATATTTTAAGGGAAACTTGGTTATTTATTAATATTATGTCTTTATTCATTGATTTCTGGGGAGGGAAGGGTGGTGGTGGTGGGGATTAAGAGTGGTCAGGTGAAGTCCCGGCAGCTCGGGTGAACGTTAGAGTCTATGTGGGGTATTTTTGTTGGCTTTTTTTTGGAGGGGTGGGGGGAGAGGGGATTGTTTTAATACCCGACACGGAGGTTTTGCAAACTTTAGAAGAAAGAAAGGGCTTGCTCTCTCAGGAGGAGTCTTTTCTTTTTCATCCGCCGGTTCTGGAACCAGATCTTCACCTGCTGGTCGCTCAGGTTTAATCGATCTGAGAGCTCCCTCCTTCTTTGGCGAGTAATGAATTCATTGACCATGAACTCCCCTTCCAGCTCTGCCAGCTGCAGCTTGGAATAGGGTTTTCGCTTTTTCCGGGATCGTGTGTGCATCGGGTACCAAGGAGCACCTGGCAAAAGGGGGGAGGCGAGAATTGAGTGCTTGGCAAGGAAAAAAACAAATCAGCCCTCTCCCCTAAAAACTGAAAGCTTTTCGTCTAGGAATAACAAAAATGCCAAAGGAAAAAACAAAAAGAGGGATACCCCCCAGCACCCCTCCCTGCGCCCGAGCTCTTCTCCAGCTTTCCTGGCCGTGGGTTCTGAGGATGCTCCCAGCCTCATCCCCAGGGTCATGGGTGATGCGTGGGAGGGAGAAGGGAGAAAAAAAAAGGGGAAGGGAGGGAAGGTTACGACCGAGACACAGAGCAAAGGACAAGCAGGGAGCTGGCGACGAGCCTGGGGCACCCCGGGAATGGTTCCTTAGCCTCTCCGGACCCGCTAACAGGAGGGAACCTCCACCCTAATGCCAACCTTGAAGGCCGTGGTGGTGGTTTTTTAAGCATCCCACCCCCTTCTCCCCGCTTCTCTCGGGCAGATGTCCCTAAAAAGCGGCTGGACGCTGCCAGCGCTGGGCAGGGATCCGCAACCGCTACCCTGCGTCTCTCTCTTCCTTCTCCCTTTTTCCCCCTTCTTTTTTTTTTTTATGGGATATTTACATGTTTATTGCCTTTTCTTTTAAAAGAAGCACCACCTAATAAAACATTCGGGATTTCGGTGCTACCCCTAGTGGTCTCAGCACACATAGACACGTCGCTCCCCACCCCCGAGCCCATGAATTACACCGTGAAGAAGCCCCCAAATCGTCAAGTTTCCAAAACGAAACCCCTCCACCCCCTACAAAATCCATAATGATATAAAAAAGACCAAGCCCACCCGCCAAGACCCTCTTTCCCAGGTCTTACCACCGTTGCCTAAAGTGCTGCCTTGGTTCAGGGGGGACACCAAACCCCCAGCTTCTCCGGTCGTGCCTTTATTCCCTTCATTGAGCAAGGACGAGCTGGAGTCTGACTCCAAGGACTGGCAGGATGGAGGGTCGTGGGGCACCGCTTCGCTGCTCGGATAGTCATATTTGCTGAAACTGGCCCCCATCCCAGCAGGGAGACTGGATTCGAGGGGCAGCAAGGCACTGTCCCTGCCCCTCTCCTCCCTTTTCAGCCCGCTGGCTTCCGAGCAGGTTTCCCGGTAATAACATTTGCTTTCCTCCACCCGGGCGAGGTCACAGGCTCTGCCGAAGGAAGGGTTAATGGAGACGGGGCTCCCAAGGTAGGGTTGGGGGTACCCGTTGCAGGGTTCCGAGGATGCCCAGGGCAAGGAACAGACGTTATCCCGTCGGGGGTAAGAGAGGGAAGGCAAACCGGGCAGCTGCCCTCCGGAGGCACGGAAATTAGGGAAGTAGAAGGTGTCTCCCGTGTGGATGTTCACCAGAGGTCCCACAAAGCCGGGATTAAGGAGGTTGTGCTCGCCCATTTCCGCGGGCCTGACCGAAAGCTTCTACTTTATTGCTATCTGACATTAAACATAGTTAAACCGACGGCTCGGCCCGATTGGTCCGGGGGGGTCACGTGAGCCCCAAATTGCGCTGGGAGGGAGGTGTGTGTAAGGGGGGGGTGTGGGGATGTGGGGGGGGTGTGGGGGAGCCTTCCCCTCCTTGGCAGCCGAGACAAAACACAACAGCAAGTTCCGCCTTTTTACGCCTTTTCTTACCCCCACCTCTCACCCTCCAACCCCTTACCCTGGGCCTTCTTCCCCCCTCCCCCCAATCAAATCATTAAAAGAAATCATTAGAAATCCCATAAAGCATTTTATTAATAAATACCAAGCCCCCTCCCCCCCCCCCTCCCCCAAACCAAAATCAAACCCCACCAAACAACCAAGCGACAGCTCCCAGCGCTGGCTTTAAGACCCGCGGAGTGCCCTAAAATGTCAGATTTGGCATTAAATAATCGATCAGAGAAGGTTTGGACACCACCACCACCCCAAAAAAACCAAACACCAACACACCACCCCAACCACCAAAACTCGAACCCCACCGCGTTCCCCATCCACCCCTCCCTTATCTCCCACAGAGGCGAGGTCGCTTCTCATTAATTAGCTCCTTTATTAACTAAAACAGTTCGGATTTACAGTATCTCCCCAATAAATTACTATTAGATATTGTGTCATATAAAGTTTACAGGGCTTTTTAAGGAGACGAATGATGGTGCCCGCAACAGGCTCATATTTACGGGTGGTGGGATGGGGTGGAAGGGAGAGGCTGGATGTGGATTCGCGACCCTTTTCCCCCCACAGGTTTTTGTTTTTCTCTCCTCCCCTCCCTCCCTCCCTCCCCCCCATTATTATTAACATTATTACCATTTTCTATCCCCCTTCTTCTCAGGCTCGAGGGGGGCTTTGTGACGGGGTGGAGAAGTAAAAAGCCTCTGCTCAGGTTCTCCGTCGCTTTCTCCAGGAGGGGTAGGAGATTATTAGTAATTATTATTTTTTTTTTTAACGCTTCTTAATTGCTTTTATTAATGATCTGTGGCGAATAAAGCGGCCAAAAGACCGCGGCTGTATCGCCTTCATTACGCGGTGTGGATCCCACAAGCACCGAGGCGCGGACACCTATAGAATATCTCTAAATCCTGGGGGGGGTTGGGCTTCGTTGCCAAGGAAGAGTAACAAAAAAAAGCCCTGTAGTGTCACCCCCTTGATTTCTTCGGTTGCCCACCTCTGGAAAACGAGATCCACACTCGGAGCTGCTTTCTTATCGCAATGTATTCTGTCCTCGTAACACTACAGAGCTCTTCTTCCCTCCCACCCATCGTCTTCTCCTGGTCATACTCAACGGAGCTGCAGCATAAGACGACAAGAAAGAGGGGCGGAGGGGTGGAGGGTTGGGGGGGGGGGACGAGAGGTGGCGAAAAATCAATATTGTCTTCCTCCAGTGCAAAATAAATACGCTGGAGGACGGAAAAATAAAATATACTAATAGTGGAAAGGGAGCATTGTGTGCGAACCGGGATCACGCAGAAAGCCTTCTGAAGGGGGTTGATGTTGGATTTTTTGGGGGGGGGTTGTTTTTCCTGGAGTGTGGGTTTTGTTCTCTCTCTTTTTATCCCCTTTCTCTTCCTGATTTTTTTTTCCTCCCCCTTACTATTCTTGAAGGAACCCAAACACCCACCCCGTTCGCTGGATTTCTTTTTTTTTGCATGGCTTTGCATTCCTCCCTGCCTTAAGCAACTCCCAAGCGCTCCCCTTTGCCAGGTTGACTCCGCAAAGTACCGTAAATATGCCTGTAGAGCTTAAAAAACACACCAACCCAACGCTGAGCGGGGGCGGAGGCGATCCGCGGAGGCTGAGCCGGGCTGCATCCTCACCCCTCCCTCAACTGCTGCCTTTCCACCTTCCTTTCCCAGTATTCCATCCCTTCTTCGAGCATCAGATCTCATTTTGCCTCTCCTCTGGGGGCTTCACCCAACCCCAGTTCCAACCCTGCGAGGAAAAACCAGGTGCTGGCAAAAGAACTCATCGAGCTTCTCCTCATTTTATTATTTGTTGTTCCCCCTTTTGCGCCTTTTCCGTGGACAGCTCCTGAAGGTGGAAAACCTGATCTCTTTTTCCCCCTCTCCCTCATCTTTCCCATCCCTTTTTCCTAGCACAGCCATGGATGCTTCTCCATACATACCTTGCAGAGAGACAGATCCATACCTTTCCTCCCCGCTCTGCCTGCAAAGGGAGAAATACGACCACGAGATTTTTTTTTTTTTGTTGCTAGAATGGAAGTTTAGCCTCTTTAATACATAATTTTTTTTTTCCTCCCCCTCTCCCTTCTAAAACCTTGCCAAGGAATTTTTCTCCCTGCAGGTACAAGTGAAAAAGCTCTTTGCGATTCCTCCAACTGTGTCTCCTGGCTGCTCTCAGCGCCGGGGAGGAATAGTTTAGAGATATAGATATATATATATATATATATATATAAAAAGAGCACGTGATCCCCGGAATTGGCTTTGTTTGCCATTATTTTTTTTTTTTACAGAAAACCTCTTCTTCTACCTTGCTGCGTGCAAAATTCCCCTCGCCCTGCTCCGAGGAGACGTGCCCGGGTGCTGCTCGGCTTTGTTCTCCGCCAGGCTTATTTGATGATTTTTCTGATTTTCTTCAGAGGAATTTCAGCCTCTTTGGAGCTTTTCCTCTTTATTCCTTTTTTTTTTATTTTTTTGGGTTGGTTATTGTTTAAAATTTGCCTTAATTTATCTATTTCCCCACACACACACACGGTGAAAACAATGATTTCCTAACATTTCAAGACTCATGTGAGGAAGAAGCTGCCGAGCAAAAATGAACTCCAAACTGGGCGCTGGAATGGTGCGTGGAGGGATAAACACCAGCGTGGGCATCGCAGCAAGGGAGAGACAGAAAATTACCCTCAGTTCCCTTATTTATTGGCTTTTTTCTCCCCCCCCCCCCCCCCTCCCCTTCTTTAAGCTCTGGGAAATGCTCCGGCCGTGCTCAGAAATACATTAAGCGCTGCACAAGCTTGGCGAGTAACTCCCTGCTCTTGGTGGCCTTGAATAAGGGTCCCCAGCTCCGTGCTGCTGCAGGCAGGCAGCAGGTCCAGGCAAAAGGAAGGCGGGGGGGGGGGGGCGCGTGTGGAAATAAATCCTAAGGACATTTAAGCAAAGCTGCCCCATTTCCCCGGGAATTTCTTCCCCATTAAAGCCATATTTCCAGATCAGGTTGAGCGTTTGAGCTTTGCTAATGCTCGGCTCAGGTTGAGCGGGGCTTAAAAGCGAAAAGCTCGAGCCGAGTCCTGCTCTTCGGGGCACTGGCTCGGTGCTCAACCAGCCCTGAGCTCCGGATACAAAAAAATAGATCCCAGTTTCCCTCTCATATCGCTCCCAGCAACTCTTTTTGGTTTTGTCCACGCGGTATTCTTTCCTCCTCCACCCCAAAAATGCCGCCTAGGAAAAAAAAATCAAATCAATCCCCGAACCTTTCCTTCTTTGTAGGAATCCAATTTATGTATTTTTTTTTTTTTTCAGGTAGAGAAACATTCCCGAAGCCGATGTTTAAATAATCCTTGTTTTTAAATTCCCGAGTCAAAGAGGCAGCTTTTAGGGAATGGTGGTGGGGGGAAGTTGGGAGATGATTCCCTGCTGATGGGAGCCAGGGGTGAAAAACAGACCCCGAGAAAATAAAGAAGAAAGGAGAGAGAAAAGACGCTGGAAAAGCAAGATTGCAACGTCTCGGTTCAAGGTCACTGTCTAGTGTAGTGAATGGGATTCGACATCTCATGCTAATGACTGTCTCGGGTGAGCATCACTCTCTGCGGGGGGAAAACCCAACTTTCGGGTTGACTTTTCTGTGCTTTGCCTTTTTTCCTCCCTCCCCTCCTTCCCGCCTGTTTGAGGGATTTAGCCCCGCGTTTCCCCTTTCCTTCTCACCCTTCTTTCGCACCATCACAACCCCTAAACCTAAGGAATAACATTTCCCCTTTCCCCTCCTCCCGCATTTCATCTTCCCCCTGCGCAGCCCGCGGGGCTGAGCTCGGCTTGGCGGTTTCCACTGGAACAGGCTCTTTCTCCCTCTTCCCCTCCAACCTCCTCTCTTCGTGAAATCAAAAAGAAAGGGTTTTTAAGAATAAATAAATTTAAATAACCCCCAGCGAAGTATTTCCCCTTCAGCTGGGAAGGCTTTAGCCCCACTTCTGGTTTTCACCCGGAAAAGAGCACGGAATTTAACTCTCACAAGGCAAAAAAATAAACCCAAATGAAACGATCCTGTAGCTCATTTATTCTACTTTCTGCCTGGAAAAGGAGGGGGAAAAGGCAAATTAGAAAGTGTCCGCAGGTTGGAAATCCAAATGCCGACATGGCTCAGCTTTTCTGCTCTAATTTCCACCACACACACACACCCCACACCGCCACCCCCCCCGCCTCCCAAATCAGTCCGGGTTGTGGCGACTCAAGCACGTTGTCTGCCGGGGGTCGCAAAGGAAGTGTTTAGGAGAGGTAAATATCTGGATACACTACACGGGGAATAAAATATAGCCAGAACTGCTGTTTTTTTTTGGTGGGTGGGGGTGCTGGGGGGGCTCTATATCACTGAGACCTGCACCCGACTGCTCATTCTGGTGTCTATAGGCACCGTCTAGATCTGGAAGTGCGCAGGCACCGGATATGTATCTGTAGAAGAGGGCAGGAAAATAGGATGTGCAGGAGCTGGGCAAAAAAAAAAAATAAAAAGAAGTAATATTAAGATGGCAAAGTGGTAAACGGCTGCGAATAAAACCATCCACGCCAGTTCAGCTCATCCGACAAACAAATCATCCCGAGGCAGGTTCCAGTTCCAGCCAAGGCAGGTCCCAACAGCGGTGCAGGGAATAGTTAAATGCCTGGAATATCGTGATATTTTTTTTCCCGGCCTTTACCAGCAGAGGAACTTCTCCTCCCATTAAGTTGATGTAAACTGATGCCTCCATCCCCTGGAAGGCAAAGGTTTAGTCCCCAGCTTGGGGGAAGTCTGCTGTCTCCTCTCAGCTCTGGTTTGGGTGAGAAGTTGGCGTTTTGTACTGTAAACTCCCTCGGAAGGCTGAATCCTCCCTCCCCCTCCAACAACTGGAACAACAAACTGGTTAATGGTCTAGAAATCACGACTCTGGAGCACATCGCAATTGGAGAGCCCGCAAAGAGTGATCTCACTTATTTAATGTTCCTTGCAAGGGAAGAGAAAGTGCTGGGGAGGAAAAGGAGTTTATTAAACCCGCGTCTGGTCCAACTGGGGCTGAACCAGTTGAGCTCCCTACGCGCTTCTCCCTCCACCCCACCCCTGAAGAGGAGGCGACAGAAGACATTTATCTGGATGTGATCCTTAAACACCCCTAAACATCAGGGGTTTTCCCAAATGTGCTGAACCACGTAGGCAAAGCGGGTGGTAAGCGAGGAGCCAGCAGTGCTGAGGGGTAGGGGGGATTGCACACACTTGGCTGTCAGTGGCTTGAGAAATCTTGGCAAAGCCTGGAGAAGCTTCTTTTAGCTGCTAACAACAACAACGCCACAAAAAAAAACCCCTCTTCTGCCAGGACCCAGAGCTCCCATAACAAATAGAGAGAAAACCAGTGAGGGTTGTACTCACCTCTGCGCTGCTAGGGCTGAATCCCCCTCCAGGTTAGGAAGTGATTCTTTAGAGGGGAAAAAGGAGGTGGGAATGTGAGCGAGATAAAGAGGAGGGGGGGGGGAGGGAGAAGAAAAGAAAGAAAATAAAAAAGAAAATAAAAAGAAAGGACAAAAAATTAAAGAAAAAGGAAAGAAAAACATGGAAGAAAATAAGAAAAATTATTAAAGAAAAAAATGAACAAAAAGAAAAGTAGGAGAAAAAGAAAAGACAAAGAAAGAAAAGATGGAAGAAAATAAAAATGAAAGAAAAAAAAAAGAGAAAGAAACAAAAAGAAAGGAAAAGGCAAAAATAACGAAAGGGAAGGAAATTAAAAGAAGAAAAAGTGGAAGAAAAATAAATGAAAAGAAGATAAATGGAGGAAAAAGTAAGGAAGGAAGAAAGAAAATGTGAAGTAAAGGGCCGAAAAAGTAAATAAACCGAACTAGCAGAAAAATAAAAGAATAAACCCAAAAGGAACAGAAAACAAAAGAAAAAGGAAATGAACAATGAACAGAAACGTAAAATAAAAGGGGGGAAAGAGAAAAAGGTGAAAACTGCAGGGGAAAACCAACATCATTTAAAGAGCCGGGCTCGGGAAATCCCTTCTGCAGGCTTTGAGCATCGGGGCCGCGGCTGGGAAGTTGCTCCAAGCCCTGGGCACAAAGAGGAGAGAAAAGGCTCAAGTTGGGCCAGAAAAAGCTGAAGTTGTTCAAGTTCCTCTCGGGGCTTTGCTGAGCACCAACCGCTGCCTGGAGCCGGGGGTCGCACCTTGTGGAGCTTCAAGCGGGGGGCTCGGGAAAGATCAAGGGTGAGGGTCCCTCGCTCGTTGTCCCCTCGGTTCGTGATGTCAAGGTCAAAGAACGCCCAGTCACGGTCAAGGGTACTCCGGGAGTGACGTCACGGCCTGCTGACCTAACACCAATGGGGGGGGGGGGGGGGGGAAGGACGCAAAGGGAAAGATTCCCAACGTGGTGGGGGAAAGAAGTGAGAAGAGGTAGAAATGAATCAGATTTGTCTTCAGGGAGCTCAGCTTCCGCGCCTGAGGAACTTCAGCGGGGAAATGAGGAGCTACTCTGCGGGTTTTGTGGCTGCGTGCAATTTTGGGTTGAATTCCTTCTCCTCCCGGCAAAGTTCCTCCAAAGCTCTTGGAAAAGGATGACCGAAACACCCCCCAAAACCCACCAAAACATTCTTGAGTTGTAGAGCAGCTTTTGTCCTTCTTATGGGAAGAATCAACCCAAATCCACCATTTCCAGGCTCGGCGGGAAGGATTTATCTCCAAAATTAAGTCGCGGGGATTATTTTGATCCAAACAAGCCCTAAAAACTCTCTCTCTGTATATATTTGTTTTAACCCAAACCGCCCGGATTAAAGGCAGGACGCAGTGTCCACGGATGTGAGGGGGGAAAGGGAAGGTTTATCCCTCCCCGGTCCCTTCCTTGCCCCCGAGGGTCCAATCCTGGTGTCTCCAAGCCCAGCGAGGGGGCAAAGGCTCAGCCCCACTTCGGGGAGGGGGAGTAGGCCTGAACGTCGCGGTCCCGAGCACGTCAGGAATGAGGATCCCACTTCCCTGGGGTCTTCATTCCCCACAAAACCCCATCCCAGCATCTCCTGCCTGCATCCCTGAGCCTTCCCGGCTGCGGGAGGTGGTGCAGCCCCGAGGGAAGGATTTGGGGCTGGGCGTCGAGCGAGTTAGGGGAATATCAGGATACGTTCAACGACTGGGAGAGTCACGGGAGAGCGCCTGGGTTCGTGGGCTCACTAACATCTGCCAACCAAGACCATCCATACCCTTCGGAGCCCTGAAGCGCCATGAATGAATTTTTTGTTCCTCTGGATTTTTGTTGTTGTTGTGGCGTTTGTTTGCTTCCCACAGGAGGCGAAAAAAACGGCCGCCAGCCCTCGCCCTCTCCGACAGAATTCAACCACAATTGACCCAAACTTCCCAAATTAGAAACTCTGGGAACGATTTGGCTTTAATTAGCCAAATCCCCAAAGGAAACAAATACATTTATTTATCCAGATCCTCTCGCTCCCTCCCATAATTCTCGCTCCCAAACTTCACTTTCCCCCTTTTTATTTCTTTCTTTCCCTCTTTTCCCCCCTCCCTCCCTCAGAAGTGGTGAAATTCAGATCCCAGGAGGGAGAACAAGGCGCTCGCTGTCGGGATATGTGGGATTTGGGCTTGTCTGGAGCCGCTCCGGGTGCCTGCACACACCGCGAGAGGGTTTTATGAAGTGAAAATGTGCTTTTTTAAAGAGACAAAAAGAGATTATTTTACACCCAAACCGGGTATTCTGAGGGTCAGGGAGGTTTTTTTTACCAACTATTTTATCCCGGTATCATAGCAGCGAGGAGTTTCTTAGGCTGCTGAGACATTTCCTAGCTGAGGGTTTAGGGAAATTAAAATAAAATCATAGGATTGAAATCCCTTTTGGGGCTTCCTAACCACCTAAAATCCCCAAAATCGAGGCAGGAGGCTACGTCAGGTCAACCCTGGTTCATCAGAAGCGAAATCAGGGAACAAGGGGGAGAAATTAGCGATCAAAAGGGAAAAATGAGGGATCGAGGGGGGGGCTGAAAACAGGGACTGAAAGGAAAAAAATAGGGACTGAAGAGGAAAAAACAGGGACCGTGGAGGCGAAATTAAGGGCTAAAGGGGGAAAAATAGGGACTGAAAAAGGACAAAAACAGGGATCACAGGGGGGGGAAATCAAAGACCGAAGGGAGGAATAGTCAGGGATCGAAGGCAAGGAAAATCAGGGAGAGAGGGGGAGAAATTAAGGACTAAGTGGGGGAAAATGGAGACCGAGGGGGTGAAATTAAGGACTAAGTAGGAAAAAATAAGGACCGAGGCGGGGAAATCAGGGAATGAAGGGAAAAAATCAGGGACCGAAGGGGGAGAAATCAGGAACCTCCTGTTTTCACCCGCCCCAGAATGGATGAGGAGCTAAGGGAGAGGATCCAGCCTCCAGTTCGAGCTATTCTCGGTGTCACCAAAAGCTACCTCCCAACTTTCCCGGTGGAAAAAGCCAGACGCAACTCTGCTAGCGGTGGTATGGACTCCATAGGGCACACGCGGAGCCCGCTGGAGATCCACACCCTTAGGGATCTCTCTTTCAGCCTCATTTCTACAGCGCGGACTCGGATGGGACCTCCACAGCCCTTGGTGGGATAATGCGGAGGGTGGCACTTAGAGACAGCCATCTAGAGAGAAAAACGTGTAGATTTAGCACGCCTCATCCTCCCACCACTTCATACAATGGTGTAGAGGGTTGCACTTGCTTTTATATATAATGTATATTATCTACCCACGGTTTCAAGGTAGGAGCCTGCAACTACGTATATGTTAATTTATATATATATATAAGATTTTATCTACCTATCTTTTCAAGCTAGAAGGCTGCATATGTGTGTGTGTGTGTGTGTGTGTGTATATATATATATATACTCTGCACATATCCCTGGAACATATAGAGAGATCTACAGCAAATAAATCAGAGAATGGTTGAATGTGTTGGGTTGGAAGAGTCGTTTAAAGGTCATCCTGTCCAATAAATATATCCTATATATATATATATATAAAATATCTATATAATACCCCTATAATAGCTATATATGATATCTATAAACTAGCTATAAAAATATCTATAAATGAGATTTAGACGAGATTATATATATGTAGATATATATAAAAAATACATTATAGACAATATAATATATATTAAAATCTATAAACTATCTATACAGTGGCGCCCAGACCATAAAGAGACAGAAACGGTTATGTGCCGTGGTATACATACCCCTCGTATACCTTACGCACCATGCATATGATACTCCTAGTATCTTCTATCTCTATTTTAACTCAACTTTATCTCCATTTTACCTCTATTTACTACAGAGAGAAGCATTTCTACGCACAAACTCAAGCACCCAGCGCTTCCACACCCGCACCTCCGTGGTCACCGCCGCTAACCCTCTTCTCCTATAGCATCCGATAGGTTCCGCCTGCTCTTCCTCACACCCCGCTGATACCCCCACCCCCCCCCTTCAAAAGATAATTTTCGGTTACATCCTTTTAAAAACCCTTTTTTTGTCCTCCCCCCCTCGACTCCCCCCCCCCCCCTCCCCTGTTTGATCATTTAACGAGGTGATTAAAGCGAGCAGATATTAAAGCCGATTGTCATCCGCCGATGGAAACCATTTCCTCGCCCATTATCTCTTCCCCATCTGCTGTGGGGGCCGCGGAAGTTTGGCGGGCGAGGAAGTCAGAGAGGGGCGAGGGCAGGTTTAGGGAAGATTTGGATCTGGAGTCAAACCGGTTTGAGGCAAAGGCGTCCTTCGGGGAGGGAGATTTAAGGAGATTAGCAGCGTCTAGGGAAAGTCATCGCGCTTGCACTCGGGGAAGCTCGGGGGAAGGGAGGGAATTAAGGACCAAAAAAACCTTCTCGTAAATAAATAAAAAGAAATTAAAAAGCACTGATTTGTCTCAATTTATTTGTACTCCCCCCGCCCCCCACCCCCACTCCTTCTCGAGGAACAACCCTCTTTGGGGCCACCCTTCTGCCCCTTCTCCTGCTTCCAGCAAGCCCCTTTCTGAAGCGTTTTCTCCCCAGATTCCCCCAATTTCCCCTTTTTAACGCATTTATTAATTACCACCACCACCACCACCACCTCCTCTCTCCGCGGAGGTTCCCTCCCGGGCTGTATTTCTGGTGGTTGCGTGATGAGGAGGAGGAGGAAGAGGAGGAGGCTGGAAAGGAGAGGACGGGAGAGAAGGCAGAGGGTACAAAGAGGTGCACAAAGAGCTTCTCCTCCAGGCCAAACACCACCGAAAAAAAAAAAAAGGAAGGTATTTATTTGGGGAAATGTCATCTGCAGTGGGTACATTCCAGCAGGACACCACAATTTTATCTACAGGTACAAGACAGTAAAAAAAAAAAAAAAGCAAACAAAAAAAAGGGGGAGAAAAAATAAAAGGAAAAGGGGGGAAAAAAAGGGGTTTTGTTTTGTTTTTTACACCTCCGGACAACATCATCAACTCCGTCGATCATTAACCTCTTCAAAGAGGGACAGAAAGCAAACCCCAAAGACACGATATTTGTGCATTTCCCATCTTGCCAGCGGAGAAATTCCAGGTGGAGGGCAGAGATCAAGAAAATCCTGGGGTGAACCTCCCTTCCCCGGCCCCCTCCCCCCCCCCCCCCCAACTCCAACCCCGCCAAAATCACCTCCGTCAGCGATTCGCTGCCATCTAGGAGCTAAAAAACCCAGCGGTTGGGGTGCTGGAGCGGCACCCAGCACCCCCCAGAGCCGAGAAAAACACGAAGCTGACGCCGCTTTGCCATGGGTTCTCCAAACATCTACACATGGGTGGGTGAAATGGCCCGAGATAAGGACTGGGAGAAACGGGGGTGGGGAGAGGGGTGTCAGAATATACAGCGATACGGGGATGGGGGGCGGGAGGGTGACATTTAGAGTCCATCTCTCCTTTAGCGTGGCTACACTCTTAGCTTATTATTAATTATTAATTATTATTATTTTCTCTTAAAAATATACACAGCTGAACCTTATCGATGGATTCCTCAGAGCAGAGTCGGTGCGGGGGGGTGTGGGGAAGGGTTTCACAGTCAGAGCAGGGGAGGGTGGGGAGAGAATCAAAGATGCGCTGGGGCGGGGGGGGGGTGTGGGGTTGGGGGACGTGGGATGAGCATGAATGTCGCTTATTCTCAATTATTAGTATTCATTTTCCTCTTTAAATAATGACTTGCAATCAGCAGGGTCCCCGATGAGGTTATCATACAAACTACCAGATAAATATTTACGCTTCTCCTCGCTTCCTTTTTTTTTTTGTGTTGCTGTTGGTTTCCTTTATGTTATTATTATTCCTCGCCCCTTTCCTCCTTTTCCTCTTCTTCCTCCGAAGTCATCCTCTGTCAGGTGGGGTGGAGATGGGCTGTCTTGGATTTGCTCACCACCTTCTTCTCCTTGACCCTCCGGTTCTGGAACCAGATAGTCACTTGGCGTTCAGACAGGTTGGTGGTGGCCGAAATCCTCCTCCTCTTCTCTTTGGTGATGAATTTGCTGGCCGCATACTCCTTCTCCAACTCCTTCAGCTGGATTTTGGTGTAAGGGACCCTTTTTTTCCGTCCCCTTCGGTAGCTGCTGACTTCGGGTTGCAAAGGGACCACGTCTGGATTGGGGGGAAAAAAGAGAAGATGACAATTGAAACTGAGCAGATCAGGAAAAAAGGAGAAAGGAGGAAGGTTTCTATGTCGTGGAGCAGAGATTGCAGGATGTGGGGGAGAAGGAAAAAGGGAAAAAGAAGAATAAAGAACGGGAGAATGTGAGCAGAGAGAAAAGGGAAGAAAGAGAGGAGGGGGGGGGGGAAAAAGAGACAAGAGAGGCAGAGAATGCACCCAGCGAGGGCAGTAATGCCACAATAACAGTAATAACAACGACAATATTAATAATAACAACAGTAATAACAACGTTAATAATTCACGTGGTAATCCCCTGTTTTTCTTGGCCACAACGATCACCACGGAGCATCCAGCCAACAGACTAAATTGAACAGAGATCATCAGAGAGGTTTTCCAAACACAGAGAATTTGGGACACTGTTTAGAGCTTCTCTCCTCTTTCCTTCTCCCTTTTTGTCTTCCCTTCCTCCCCCTCCCCAGCAAACCATCTCAGAGGCACACCCCCGGCCCCAGAGCTCAGTGCAGAGACAAGTTAATCCCCTGCACCTTCCCCCCCGGCTTGGTGGACCCCAGGAAGCCCTTTCGGGGCGGGGTATAGGGGGACAAACCCAGCGCAAACCCCAGACACCCCCTCTGCCCTCGGTGGTTTTCTCAGGGGAGTGAGGAGGGGGAGATGCTCTGTGCCTTAGGGGCGCTGTTTAGATGCGGGGGGGCACCTTCATCTCTGCTCTGGTGGTAGCGGGAGGGGGGTAACACCCCCCCCAGGCTTTCGGGTAGCCCCATGCCAGGGCTGGGAGGGGAGCGGGTAGGTGGTGTGACCTGGAAGCTCCTCACCGCAAAGGTGTGACCCAGCTTGGCTGGAGCGGGAAGATGGAGGCTGAGATCTCGGCTGGCAGCGCAGCCCCGGTTATGGCTGACGGGAGTTAACTGGGGAGACCCCGGGGGCGATCAGCACTTTAAAGGGGAGGGGAGAGTGGAATTGGGGGTGCTGAGGGTCTGGCATAACCCGGTATTGAGAGGGGGGGAGCGGGGGACAGTCAGCAATCTCCTTCAAGGGAGCTCACCAGAGCTGCAGGCGATGGAGAGAGAAAAGGGTGGGGGCGGCAACTCTCCCTCATACAGTTTGAATGCGAAGACCCCCCCTCAAAAAAAATCCCAAACACCATATCCATCGTGCATCCATCGCCGAATTCCACCCCCCTTCCCCAAAAATACCCCAAGGAGGCCTTTTTCTCCGCCCCTCTTTGTCCCAAAGAAGGAAAATAAATAAACCTATGTGGCCCCCACCTGCATTTCCCCCTAAAGACTACCGCGACCCTTCCCATCTCTCCATCCAAGATGCTGAGGGGTGTCGTCCCCCACCCCTTTTATTATGGTTTCATTTTTCTTGTCTCCCTCGCCGCGTCCTTCCCCGGCACTGGGGAGAGCTGGAAGGAGATTGGGAAGGAACTGGGAAGAGACTGGAGAGAGGTACTGGGAGGCAGCACCTATCATCACCTTCCTCCCCCTCGCTGCCGTCGGGACACGGAGCCGGGCAGGTCCGGAGGGGGCGGGGGGAGTAGGGAAGGGAAGGGAGCGGGATTTTTGCTAGGCTCAAGGATGCTCCAAGAAGGAATTTGGCTTCCCTGGGCTGTCAGGATGCCTGCCTCTCACCTTAACCCCCTGGCCTCTACCTCCCTCCTTCCCCCCGCAAAGAGACTCATTTGTCACTTGACACCTATTCCGATAATTGTGATATGATTTACTGTTCCGACCCCCGACACTCCAAACCACTACAAAATCAGGGGTTTAATATTCTTTTTGACCCTTTGAAAGCTTTTCTGCGCTTAGAGAAGCATCAAACAAGAAGGGGCTGAGGGAGGACAATTAAAAGGAGAGCATCGAGAGACTCATTAGAGGTGAGGCAAGAACAGGGAGGAGGGAAGAAAGGGCCGGAATTAAAACGGCAAAGTTACTTTTCTAAGCGAGCTCCCGGCGTGTGTTTGGAGTCGGGGCTGATTGCTTCACCTCTTCCCAAAGCATGTCCATGCACATTTCCCTGCACGGGAGGCATTCCAGAGCCTTTTCTCTCCCTTTAATTACATCTAGAAGCACACACGCATCCATCCCGGGATGGAGATGGCTATGGACACGCTCATCCTCACACACGCACATCCAAGTGGGAAGCTGGAAGGGGTGGGAAAAGGCGGTGAACGCGATAACGCATCTTCCCGGGAATATCCTACCTGGGAAAGGTGATTTCCAGAGGTGTGCGGACTGGGATTGCTCTTTGGAGCAATACACTTGCCCATCCCAGCCATTGGAAAGAGCCCAGTGTTGGTAACCTTCCATGGGAAGCAAAGCGTCGTGTCTTGGTTCCGGGTGAGGACCAAGCCCCGGGACAACCGACACGTCCAAATAACCCGGGACCGCTTGGTAGGAGCTGGGAAAACCGGGATAAAAGGCAAATTCTTTGGCCCTCGACGGCAGCTCCTCAGCAGGCAGGGGTCCGCCGGCCTCGGGGTACTTCTCCGCGGGGTGATAAGCGCAGGGTTTCTGCTGCAGGTTGACTCCGTGGGAGTGGGACAACCGACAGCCGTAGTACCCACCCCCGAAGGGGTAACCGTAACCCAGAGCAGCACTGGAAGCCGCCCCCGACGGACACTGCCGGGGGGGTTCGGCGGTGGCCAGCTCGGCGTACGGAGCTCCCTGCGGTGCCGGTGGCGGCGGTGGTGGCGGTGGTGGGTGAGGTGGGGCGGTGGGCACAGCAAGTCCGGCGTGGGGGGGGAGCATCTCCCGGCAGTGCCCTAACCCTTCCATCCGATTTTTCTCGCGGGGGTTTTCCTCGCAGCGACACGCGAGGCCGTCGGGCCAGCGAGGGGGGAGGCCAAGTGGGGCCGTCATGTCATTCCGTGCTGCTACCTTCCTCCTCTTCTTCCTCCTCTTCTTCTTCTTCCTCCGCCGCCTCTTCCTCCTCCTCGGCCGCCGTCGGGGGAAGCTCCGCGCCGCTCCCCGCCGCTCCCCGCGACCCCCCCAACATACCGGCGCCCCGCGCGCATGCGCCCCCCCCCCAACCGCCGCGGCTCCATTAAGAAATCCACCGTGGCCACGCCCCCCGCCCGCCCCCCCCGACGTGTCCCCGCCCACGTGACCAAGCAGCGATACTCATTGGTTGGCTTCTTTCCCCCCCCTCCCCATTTTCATTCAAGAGGGTGGTGACACCCCCAAACCACCACCTCCCCCCCATCACCCCGTGCCCGCCCCGTCGGCACAAAGAGCCACGCGTGGCTCTGCCGGGGGGGGTCGGCTTTGTGCCCACGCGTGTCGCTGTGCCCCCACCCCAAGTGTCCGCACATCCCGCCCCGAGGAGTGCGGGGGGCGACACACTGGGCACAGATTATGCCCCTTGAAGGACCCCTCCCTCCCTGTTTCAGCGTGCAGAAGGATGCTCTGTGAGATATTAGCGGGGGCTAAAGCGACAGACCAGGGGGGGACGACACGCACAAGGAGAAGCCCCCGAGATACATCTCGTGGAAATGGCACGCAACACCCCCACGATGCTTTGAGGGGGCAGCCAAAAAATCTCATCCCGTCCCCTTTCCCTTTCCTTTTTTTTCTGGCGGGTGGGTTCCTGTTGGTTATTTTCTGATGCCCACCCCCCCACCTCGCCCCCTCAGCCCAAGATTTCAGCCCAAAAATTTCGGGGCCCCCCCTCCAATTTTCCTGCCAGCCCCAGAAATGATTCCCCGCGCGCGCGCGTGTGTGGATAATGATGGTTAATATTTGGTGATCAATATTTCAGTGGCGATGTAGGGTGGGAATAAAACCGGGGGGGGGGGTGGGTGGGATGAGGGAAGCACACACACACACACACGACCCCACCGAGGGGGTGTCTTTCAGCCCGAGTTTGTAAAAAGAGGAAATGGGGCCAGGCTGACATGGAATTTGGGTAAAAAAAGGAGAAAAAATGGGCAGGTTGGTGGCTGAAAAGGGTAGGGATGGAGTCTGGGGAGAGGAGGGTGGGAAAGAAGGGTACCGGGGAAATTCGTAGCCCCCTCCGGGGTGTGGGGGAAGTTATTAAAGGAGGGGAAAGCTCAAAGGTCTCAGCAAGCCCCCAAAATAGAATCAGAGGAAAAAGCGGAGGGAAAATTCAATGTTTATAAGGAATTCTTTTCTTTAGAAGGCAGAGGGGATCCTCCAGCGCCCAATTCCCGCCCCCACTCCCAAATTTTCTTCGGGGGAATCACGGGGACTGGGATCCTCCGAGGAGCTCTCCAGATCCTCCTTATTCCTGCCCCCCGCTTCCCCCGTGGAGTGCATCCCCACCTGGAGTGACCAAGCCCTCGAAACGCTTTACCCCCCCGGTTCGTCCTCTCCCAGTTCATTCCAATAGCGACGAAAAGGAAAACAGAAAAGCTGGAAAAAGGCAAAAAAACCCCAACCTCAATTTATTTTTTTTTTTGGGGGGGGGCACTTTGTGAAATTCAGGGGGAAGGAGAATTCTCGATTCCACCCCCCCGCCCGCCCCGGCGGCCGCGGGCTGCCCAGCGGATTCTTGTCCACAGAAAGAAGCTGCCGAAGGCCAAGTTCAAGGGGACGGAGCCCAAACGGACCCCCCATGAGCGTCGGGAGTGCGGCCTCGGGGGCCCTTTCCAAGGTCTTGGACCCGGAGGTGGAAAAGGCTGCGATGGGCAGGGGTGGGGGGTGTGTGGTGGGGCTAAACGTGGGGTTTAGTGGATTAAAATGCTGTTAAAATGGAATCAAACGGGATAGGATGAATAGAATAAAACGGGCTGGGAACGGGATAAAAGAGAATAAATTAAATGCCTTTAAAATATAAAATAAAGGATTTTTTTTTAAAGTTAAAAGCTGTGTCCCAAATCCTTTGAATCCCACAAAATGCTACGAGTCCACCCCGCAATTACCCAGGAGCTACATCCCATCCCATCCCCATCCCATCCCCATCCCATCCCATCCCATCCCATCCCATCCCATCCCATCCCATCCCATCCCATCCCATCCCATTTTATCTCATTTCATCCCATTCTGTTCCACTTTATTCCCCCTCTTATCCCATTTTTATCCCATTTTACCCCATTATAATCCACCTCCCCCACCAGTTTTATTCTCCCCACCCCTCGCCCATCACAACCTTTTCCATCCCCAAGTCCAAGCCCTTGAAGGGGGCCGCCGAGGCCGCATCAGGCTCACGGGGAGGCCTCGTTTGGGCTCCAGTTATCACCTCCAATTCTTATGAGATACTAAAAATGGGGTAGTGTGTGACCTGCCAGCGTGGCCGGGGGTGGGGTGGGGAGGGGGATTTACTGTTAAATATGGAAATATTAATGGAAAGGGGGCAGAAAGGAGAAGGAGGATGGGGGAGGGGGCGGGGTGGGCGTTGGGGAGCTCGGGAGTTCGGGGGAGAGCTGCATGGAAGGCAGAAACCAAGAGAATATAAAAACAACCCCTCAAAAAATCGAGCTGGGGAGGCTGGGGAAGGACTTCTCCAGTCACATCCCAGCGAAAGGAAGATGTGATGTGGAGCGGGGTTTGTGGTTTGGAGGGGGGTTAAGGGTGGGTGGGTTTTGTGGAAGGAGTTAGGGGTAGGGGTGAAAATAGAACAGAACCAAGAGAAAAAGAGGAAAAATCAAGAGGGCAAAAAAAAAAAATGAGCAAGAAAGGAGAAAAGTAGAGAAAAAAAGAGAACAACAAAGAGAAAAGGAGAAGGGAAAATCGGAGAAACGAGAGAAAAAAGGGAATTACAAAAAGAAAAGGAGGGGGAAAATAGGAGAAACAAGAGAAAAAAATGAATAACAAAGAGAAATAGGAAAACAAGAGAAAAGGAGAAAAGTCACAAGAGGAAAAAAGGAGAAAATACGAGAGAAAGAGAGAAGAAACGAGGAAAAGAGGGGGGAAGGTGGAAAATAGGTTGAAAAAGAGATGAAAATGGGGGAAAGGAGAAAAATAATGAAAACAAGGGGGGAAAAAAGGGAAAACAAGAGAAGAAAAGGAAGGAGAGGGGGAAAAAAGGAGAAATCAAGGGGGAAAGAGAAGAAAAGAAGAGGAAAAGCTCTTTTCCTGGAGGTAACGGAGAAGAAAATCCTCATTTCCAGCGATGCTTTCCTGGGGAAGGGTCCGCAGCCGGGGAGGGAGGTTCGGCTCAATGTGCCACAACAACCCAAACCGCAGGATTTTGGGTCCACAAACCTGCTCCTTTCGGACTATTTCTATTCCTTTCTCAGCTCTGAAGAGCCGGATGGGGGTGGGGGGGAAGGGTGTGTGAGGTGGGTTTGATGGACCCGAAGCGGTTTCGGGATGTTCACACTCAGCAAAACGCGGAACCGCTGAAGGGGAGCTGGACCACAAAAATCCAAGTAGGAAGAGGGGAAGGAGCAACTGGAAACCAAAGCAGATGGGAGACCCCCTCGTTAGGCTGGGTTTGGCTTTTATGGCATTCCACCCCCCCAAAAGCCCTTTTTCAAGTACAATATTCTCCTGCTTTTGTATTTAGAGAGAGAAAAGAGCTCTCCCTGCTCACCCCCGGCACATTTTCACCATTATTATTTTAAAGTCGGGAAATAAGGGGGAAAATTAATCATCATCGAACAATATTGACTCAGAAATTCCTTTCCCTCCCTCCCCCCTCCCAACCCCCCGCTTTCCGATGGCTTTAGGCTTACAATAAAAGGCAAAAAAAAAAAACACCAAGAAAAGGTTTTATCTGGATATTTCTGCAGGGAGCGGTTCCCTCCTCCTCTACCAAAGAGTTCCAAGCAGAAAGAAGCTGAATTTTCCTCATCTGTGGGGTTGCCTCCTTCCCTTTCCCCTTCTCCGCATCCTTGAAGACAAACCCTGGGCTAAAAAAAATTCAGCGGATTTATTTCTTTACTCCTGTTGGAAAAGGAAAGAGAAAAGGCTTCGGCTCCAAGTCGATAGGAAAAGATGATTCAGAGGTAGCCTTGCTGTGGCCAGCTCTGGTCTGCTCTGCAAGTTGTTGCTCTTTATTTCGTCCCTAACACTTTATTTGCTGTATTGAAAGCAGTTTTCTCCCCTCTCGCCTTTAAATTAACCATTTTCTTTACTGCCACTTGAATGAAACCACCGAAATTGAAGGGCTGAGCGTTGGACTTGCAGGTGAACACCGAGATCCGGAGGCTGCGCCCATAGCGCGCCTGTTAACAAAGAAAACAAATTCACTGGGCGACATTCAAGGGGAACTCTCCAAAAGAAGGGTTCCTGCCCCAAAAAGCGGGTGGAGGATGCTCTGCAAACGGCGATCTTTCGGTGCTCGGGCACCTCGGGAGCACATTCACCACCTCTAACGTGGCCTCAAAGTCCGAGCGCTGCTTCTCCAGGCCAGGGGTAAAAATAGCTCATCCCACCTCAAATTCAGCGACAGGGGAATTTTAGCTTAAAATCCTCTTTTCTTTTCTTTAATATATATATATTTCAATGATCCACACCTTTCGGGCAGAGAGAGGGGGAAAAAAAGAGAGAATAAAGAAAGAAGAAGTGGGGGAAAAAAGACAGCTTTGTATTTCGAGGGGAAAATAAGAGGCAAATCCTTTATTTAATTGAGGGCTAGATGGAAATAATTCGCTGCAAACCAGCGGCACATGAAGATTTTCCTCTTCCTTTCGTAATTGTCTTTTCTTTTGTTCTTTTCACCCTTTATTTCCTCTTTTCTTCTTCCCCCCCCCCCCTTCATTTTTTCTTTATTTGCCTGAAAGATGGAGAAATCCATTTGGGGCAGGAAAAAAAAAACCCGAGAGAACAACCCCCAAGCCAACAACCAAACCGTTCCTGGCTTTTCCCACCTCCAGACCTCTCACGTACAAAGGAAAATGGCCAAGGTAGGAGATTTATGGAAGGAAAATCAGCTCCAGCCGCTGATTTCGCCTCTAAACCACGGACTGCACCCGCACAGGGAAAAGGGGGTGGAAAAAAAACCCACCCCAACCCCACCCAAATCCCTACCCACGTTTGCTTTGCTGCTTTCTTTATTTTTAAAACAATATTCTGACGGGGAGAATTTCATTTTCATTTCATGGGGGCTGGACTTTTTTTGGGTTGTTTTTTAAGCCCTCAGGGAAATCAGAGCCCTGTGGTATGAGAAAGCCTGAGCTCAACATACAATTTTCCCACCGGAGTACCAATTTAGTGGAGCAACAATTCCACTAAATCTCATCTTCTGCTGAGGTGGAATCCGAGGAAAGCTTTTTTCGCTCTCTCTCTCTCTCTCTTTCTTCAAATCAAATCAAATCAAATCAAATCAAATCAAATCAAATCAAATGTGCTTTGGATAAATAAAAGCTCAAACAGACTTCTCCCCTCCCTCGGAAAAAAAAAATGAGAGAGAAACCTCCTCGCGTGCTTTTTCTTTTATTTCTCTTTGAGAGGCAAAAAAAAACCCCAACCTAAATCCCAACCTCTCTGCTTTGAAGCAGGAGGAGGCTGCGGCCAAGACTTAACAAAATGTTTTCTTGCTGCAAAATCAGATTAAAGTCAATTTCCTCTGCCTTGACGCTTCGCATCCGAACATAAGGACCACAAAAAAACAAACAAACCAACCCCACCAACACCCCCTCCCAACAGCCCCCCCCCCCCAAAAAAGGGATAAATAATAATTAAAAAGGAGGTTGCAGAGAAAAATTAACCTCCAGCCTCCCTGCTCTGAACCGGGGGTAGGGAGAGGAGGCTGTGGGCAAGATGTAGCTGAAGCAAGGCTTGGAACAGCGCTGGAAAAATCAGATTAAATGAAATTTTCGCTGCCTTAAGGCATCGCATCCAAAAAGGAAGGACAAAACCGCCACCACCACCCCCGAAACCAAACCATCACCGGAAAGGGATAAATAATATTTAAAAGGGGGAGTCGGGAGGGGGGGGGGTGGGGTCGCAGAGAAAAATAATTGACCTCTTTGGGACAAGGCTGGAAGATCAGATTAAATCACATTTCCTCTGCCTTCTGCACCGAAAAAAGGACCGACAGGGCTCCCCCCCCAAAAAGGATAAATAATGATAAAAAAGAAAAAGGGGGGGTGGGTGTATTTGTATCAGATTTGCCTTGGGGTTATTACTAATTCTTCTCTCCCCCTCCCCCCCGCCCCCCCGCCTTGTGTCGGGGTTGTTAATGAGCGCAAATCCAACCCAAATCCTCTCTAATCTTTAATTGGAAAGTGAAAAGAGCGACGAAGGATGCACAGAGGACCGAAAAACAATCTCAGGTTAACACACCCACCCACCCCCCTCCGCCCCCCCCCCGTCCTCAACACCCCTCCTCCCTCACCCCCCTCCCCAGACTGGATCAAACCGTCTCGGGGGGTGTCAGGGGGGGAATTGAGCCTGACCCGAGACGCTCCAGGAGCTTTTTTCCTTCCTAACCTGTCAGATTCCCGCAACCTGCTTGCAATGGATCCGCCCTGAGGCGACTTTCCCTTTTTTTCCCCTAGCCTTCCCCCCCCCTCCCCCCTTTATCTGAGCTGCCATCGACCACTCCCCACTTTCTCCTAACCCCTCAGCATCCTTCTCCAGTTTGGGAAAGGGGTTTCCTAAATGTTGTGTGACTCCTCCTGTGGTTTTGCTTTGGCTTCCCTGCGTTTTCCTATCAAGAAAGAGAGGGAAGTTGGGGGGGGGGTGTGTGGGGGGGGTGGTCTATTTAAAATAAATGTATTTATTAAATCTCGCCCTAAGGCAGGGCCAGAAATAGGTTGGCAAAACCAAACCTCCCCGTCTCCATCCCTGTGGCTTTACCCTTCCCCCCTCCTCTCCAAGAAAAAAAACAACCCACCCAACACACATCCTAAAGTTGTGACCTGTGGCTTTATCCCTTTCCCCTCAACCTCATCCTCAAGTTGAGAAGAGAGGGATAAAAATACCTGGGAAAGGATAAACACCTCCCGAGCCCACTCCTAACGTATGGGGGTGTGTGTGGGGCGCTTCCAAAACCCTACAGCCCCTTCTCTCCCCATCCCGCCGCTTTTCGTAGCACGTTATGAGCCGAATAAAGGCTTTTTTTTTGGGGGGGAGGGGGGGGTTGTTGGTTCCCCCCACCACCACCATCGCCTTTTTTCTTCTTTTTACAGCTACCGCGGAATGTCCTAGCTCCTGACAATTCCCTTCCTCCCCTCCCTCCCCTCCATTAATTATTATTTCCACGCCGGCTCGGTGCAATCAGGTCTCACTCTCTCTCTCTCTCTCTCTCTCTTTTTTTTTTTTGATTCAGCGATTTGGAGCCAGACAAATAAAAGATGGGGCTTGAATTTAGGGCCCCTGTCTGGTCGGAAGTCCAAGTTCAATTCCAAGTTAAAACAGGAGGTCGCCTGAAGCTCTTGACAAAAGCAAATGGGGCCATTTGGCCTGGCTGGTGTCAACAAAGTGGTATCTGGAGAGGGGTAATTAGCGCTTCCCATCAGTATTTTTTTGTTAACCCCCTCCTTCATATTCCCAGGGAGAGGAGCTGGGGGGTGTTCAGGTGCTTTACAACCCTTTGAGCTTGGCCGAGGTCTTCTTCCCCCCCCCTCCCCCCCCGCCCCTTAAAAGTCGCTTGATTTCTTTGTAAAGCCCTCGAAAAACCGCAGATTCGGAGCTGGTTTTTGTTTTGGTTTGGGTTTTGTTTGGTTTTTGTTCGCAGCGCTCCGGGGTTGTTTTTCTCCCCCTTCTCCTGGTAGCGAATTAAGTCAAGATGCGTTCGGAAGGACGAGGATTAACCCCAGACCAGCGTAAGAAACCTTTCTTTTCCCCTCCCCACCCCGCCCACCCCCCAAAAAAAAAACTCATTCAAAACCAGTTCCTTCTCCCATCCTAATTTATTTACTTCTACATAATATTTCCTTGGAGCTGCCGGGAGGGACGGAAAAGGAGGGGAAAAGGGAACTTTGGGTCAAATTTCTTCACTTTTGTTTTGGTTCCCCCAAACAGAAAAAAGCTGAAAAGTTTAATTTCCAGGGGCAGAAGCTGAACTGCCTTGACAAAACCTGGTGTTCAGCCTTTACTAACTCAAGATAAAAGTCCTCAACCAGGCGCAGGCGATGCCCGCGCGTCCAGGCTGAGGGGACAAAAGTGATGCAACCTCCACCTCTGGGCAGCATCGGGGTGGGAAAAAAGCGGAATTCTCTCCGGGAAGCCTGGGACGTATTAGGGATCAGCGAAGGAAAAATGTGGAGGCAATAAGGAAAGAAAGAAGACAGCGAAAAATAAAACCCCAAACCCCCAACCCAAACCTGATGTTTCCCTCCGGAAAATAAACAGATTTTTTTTTGGGGGGGTGTGTGTTTTTGGGTGATCCCAGCTCGTCCCCAAACTTCTTTCCTAGGCTGAATTTTGAAAGGAGAATAAATGTGCGGGGGAAATTCAGTTGTGCTTGACTCCACCTTGGTAGGGAGAGGCTGAAATCGATGAGTTTCCCCCCCACCTCCCCCGAATGGGTGCGGGTTGGGTGCGGGGTGCGGGGTCGTTGTGCTTTTCTTTTTTTGCAGCCTGGATGGGGAGTGATGAGGATTTGCAGCCGGGAGTGGGACCGTGCCTCCGCCTCAGGTATGGCTATCGATCCTCCGTGCCCAGCCACAGCCCTTCTTTGGCTACTTTGAACCTGACGCGATTCTTCTGCCCCGGTCGGAGCCCAAAGATGGATTTATTGAAGTTACAAATAAAGGAGAAATGGAGTTAAAAACGAGCTGGAAAAAAAAACAAACCCAGCCCTGACAGGGCGCAGAGCGAGCTGAAACCTTCCACCTCTCTTCCTAAGCTCCATCCAAAGCCACAACAAAACTTTGGCACCGGGAGGGGAATATTTTATTTGTTTCAATTAGGTTTCATTTCAGAGAAAATAAAATAAACTTCTAAAAAAAAAAGATATTAAATAAATCATTTTTGTTCAATTATTAACCAAAAAAAAGAGAGAGAGAAAATTTCCTCTCTGTCCTCCAGGGCTTTCTCCAGCCGCAGGGACCTGCACAGCTCCTCTCTGCTTTTCCCCTTCTCAAACACGTGGAAAAAAAACCCAAAAAACTTCCTCGTGCTTTTTGTTGATCCACCCCAACCCCCCCAACCCCCCCCCAACCCCCCCTTGAAGATGTGAGGGGGGAACCAAAAAAAAAGTCGACTTTTGTGTCGTCCTGTTGGGGCTTTTAGGCGTTAAAAAGCAAGCGAGGAAGCGGAGTCTTCCTCAGGGCTGGCTACGAATGGGGAGGGGAGGCAGGAGCAGGAAGGAGGATTTTGAGGGGATTCCACGGGGGGTGTTCTGTCTGATGAACTGGGGGCGGGGGGGGAGAGGAAGGTTAAATGTGGGGACGGCGACAATTTTGGGAGACCTCTGAGTGGAGACTCTTGTCTTAATCTTCTACAGCGATTGCGTCCCTTTTTTTTTTGGGGGGGGGGGGGAAGAATCCCTGGTGGTGGAGAGATTCATCCTGCTCTGTGGGATGAGGAGGCCTGGAGCAAAAATGGCTTTGTTTTCCCCCTCCTTTAGACTAATTTTTTTGGGGGGGTGGTGTCTCCTAAGAGACAGGTCTAGCCCCATTTTCCTGACTGAGCCCAGTTTCGGCAAGGGCAAGGGTGATGTTGGGGTGATGCAGATTAGAGTCGCCAGTCACTCCCCTCCGCTCCACTTCAGGATCCCCTCTCACCCCCTCTGCTCCCCTCAGTCTCCTCGAGAGGCTGCCAGACCCGAGTGGGGCCGCGGAGACCCCCCTCAGGAACAGGGACCCACGAAGGGACTGGCTCAGGTGCGGGTCCCTCGTGTCCTCCAAAATGGGCAGGGAGAAGGGATTCCGGCCCCCACCTCCTCAGGACAGAAGGCTCCTTGGGGGGACCCTTTCCCCACATCCCCTTTTCCCAACTCCAGCAATCTTTAGTGCACTTGGGAGGAGAGAGAGGAGAACCCCAGCCTGGTTTGTTTCTCCTCCGGATTAGCTGAAAGTCCATCAAAAATAAACCAGAACTGAGTTATTTAGAGTGTTTGGCTGCGCAGGAAAATCTGGGAGCCAACAGAATGTGTGTGACACATCCATCTCTCTTTCCCTCCACCCCTTTCTTCCTTTCATCCCTCCTTTATTCCATCCCTTCTTCCCTCCTTTCCCTCATCTCTCCATCCGTCCATCCCTCATTTCCTTCATCCCTCTACCGTCCTTTCCTCCTTCCTTCCACACCTTCTTCCCTCCATCCCTTCTTCCCTCTTCTCTTTCATCTCTCTGCCCTTTATCCCTTCATCCCCCTTCCCTCCATCCATGTATCTCTGCATCCCTCCACCTACCCAGGCAATTACTGCACATCCTATCCCCGTTCTCCACCGTAAACACATCTCAGATGCTCCCTCGCACTCTTGTTTCTCCAGCATATCTTCCCTCCTGTGTTTTTTTATCGCCTTCCATCCCTACATCTTCATCCCAACCTCAAGATCCAACTCCCAGCGCTGCCTTGGGCAGGATATTGAAGCCCTGGGAGGTTTCCTCACGTTCTATTTCCTTCCCAGTTCATTCGAAAGCCCCAAAAAACCTCCCCTCAAAAAAGCCACCTTGCAAATCATTCTGCACCTCCCCGCCCGGGTCCTGCTGCTTTGGAAGCTCCAAGCTCAGGTTGTGTCTTTCCCATTTTCAATCCCAATTACGCCCCTTAAATCACGCTGGTGACTCGCGTGGGGACATCTGAGCTCCTCAACCCTTCAGGAAGGTGTTTAAACCCTTCAAGATCAAGGGGAGGTTTGAAAGGGTTCCGGAATCTGCTCTCAAGGACTCAATTCTGGGGCTAAATCGCCCCCGAAATAGTCCAGAGGTGAGAATTTGGGGGTGAGAATGGGGGGAAAATAGGGAATTGAGTGGAAATGGGGAATTAGGTCGATATTACTGACACGACTGAAGGGAGCAGGAGCTGGGAACTTCAGGAGGTGCGTCGGCGGTGGGAAAGAAAGTGGTTGGGTGACTTCTGCCAGGGATTGCCTCACCTCCTATCGACTTTACGCCACCTCAGACTAATTTATGCAAATGAATTTGGGAGCTGCAGACCTGAAGCTATTGACGGGAGGGAAGGAAAAAAAAACCAACTACCAAACACAATCCAACCCAAACAAAAAAACCCTCCTGAATCTTCTGTCTGGGGACCGATTTCATAGAACCAGAGAACTGTCAGGGTTGGAAGGGACCTCAAGGATCATCCAGTTCCAACCCCCCTGCCGTGGGCAAGGAAACCTCCCACCACAGCAGGTTGCTCACAGCCACCTCTTGCCTGGCCTTGAGCACCTCCAGGGATGAGGCTTCCACCCCCTCCCTGGGCAGCCTGTGCCAGGCTCTCACCACCCTCCTGGGGAAGAACTTCTTCCTCGTGTCCAATCTGAATCTCTCCACCACTTCCATTGGTTTCTTCTCTCCATCCACCTTCTGCTAACAGCGCCTGGATGGCCGAGTGGGGAAAATGATGAAAGTTCGGAGGAATCCCGGTGAGAATCCTCCTTTCATCTGTGCAGAGAGAAAGTCACCGTCGAGCAAACCCAGAGAGAACCTCTCGGGTGTTCAGCGCAAAAACCGCTCCCAAACGTCGTGGAATAACCCGAATTTCCCACTGCTGCTTTGGCGCCTTCCTTACATTCATTCCTCCCCTTCTTCCTTTCCTCCCTTTGAGAAGAAACAGCACAAAATAACGGGGGGAAGATATTTCCCCGATATTTTTGTTTCAACAATGGGCAGGAAATTTCCCCCTTAGTTCTTTGAAGCTCTTCCCAGAGCCAGCTCCTTGCAGGCAAAGCCGGGATGTGGAAAGTAAAAAACCCAACGGGATCCTTTCTGAACATCCTGGGGGAGGGTGGAGGGTAATTCTGAACACAAATTGGACATCCCCCCCCCGCCCCGAGTTGCTGGTTGGCGCCCACTGGCCTGGATGAACCTTCCTGGCTTCGAATTTTACCTCTAAAAAGGTTTTGTTTTGTTGTCCTCCATTTCAAATCCCAATGAAACATTTCTAGGTTATTTCCCCCCCACCCCCTGCCCTCCCCCAGCTCTGTTGTGAGGCTGTGGCAAACTGCAGCTTTGCTCCTTCTTGCAAAAGGACTTCCCCCCGCCCCGGTCTTTGTAATTTTCGCTCATCCAAAGCGGGCAAAAGCTCCGGGAATGTGCCAAGCACCTGGGAAAAGCAGCAGGATTTGGGGTGGGTTTGAGGTTTTCCCTGGAAAAATAAAGCAACAAACAACCCAACAACCCCAAACCCAAACAGAAAAAAGGGATTTTTGGAGAGCTGGGCGAATTGAATGCAAAGTGGTTGAGAAGAAGAAATTCAAGAGAAATGAGAGGAAACCCCCTGGTGTGTGCCATGGGCGCAGATCTAGGGGACTAGGTACACTACAAGACATTCTCTCCCCCACTTCCCACCCAGTTTATTTGCTCCAGGTGGACTGGAGGTAGGAAAACCTTGGTTTTCCCTTCCCTTCCCTTCCCTTCCCTTCCCTTCCCTTCCTTCCCTTCCCTTCCCTTCCCTTCCCTTCCCCTTCCCTTCCCTTCCCTTCCCTTCCCTTCCTTCCTTCCCTTCCCTTCCCTTCCCTTCCCTTCCTTCCCTTCCCTTCCCTTCCTTCCTTCCTTCCTTCCCTTCCCTTCCCTTCCCTTCCCTTCCCTCCCCCACTTGATGCTCAAGAATCAGACGAAAATGGATGAAAATGGTCAAAACTGGGCAGTCCTCACCCTCACCACAGTGTCCTGAGAGCTTTTTGCCACCTGGCTACAAAAAACCCCAAACACCCTCACCCCGTGAATCAATGCAATCAAGTGATCAGAGAGAGCATAAAACAACCCCCAAACGAACCCCAAATGAACCGATTTTAATCGTTTCCCCCCCTCTTGCCTCTCCAAAAAAGCGGGGTTTTTATCTCTTCACTTAAAAAGAAGTTCCCTGAAGGCCAAAGATTGGAATTGCTGAAGGTAAAAAAGCAGCAAACAAAAAAGAGAAGAAACAGGTTTGAATATACCAAGAGAAAACAAACCCAAGACAGGCTCCAAGTTGCTCTTTTCTGCTAGGACACAAAATGCACCAAGCCTGAAGTCGAAAATCCTCTTCCCCCTTTTTTTCCCCCTCTTTTGGTTTCAGGAGATATTTCTGGATCGGTTTGGGTTTTGGTTTCCTCTTCGGGAACTGTAATTTAGGCTCCGACCTCGGCAAGTTCTGCTCCTGATGGAGCAGTCCCTCCCGGCTCGATTTTCTTCCCTCCTTGCTGTGAATTTAGTGTGGGGGAAACCCCGATATTAAACTGCAATCTGATCGATATCCGCCAGAGCCGAGCTTGGAGAGGTCGATCATTCATTTAAGGAAGGAAAATTAGCCTTTTTGGGGGTTGGATCTTTATTTTCCCCCTTCTTTTCTAACTCTCGGGAATTCCCTTTCACATCTCCGGGCTGGAGGATGCTTCGAACCCATCCATGGATGATTTTCTTGGGGGTGGTGGTGTATTGGGGGGGGTGGGTGGGTAAAGGGAATATTGACCTATTTAGGCCTTTCTTAGGAGCCTAAAAATAAACAGATTGCATTAATCTAACGAGATAATGAAATTAAAAGGCAGGGAAGTTGCCCTGCGCGGGTGGCTGGGCAGCGAGCTCGATCCCATGGGACCAGGGAGAGATTTCCATGATGGTTTGTGCGCGTCCTGAGCGCTTCCAGCCTCAGCCCACCGCGGGAGGAGGGGAACTGGGGGGCAGTGGGGAACTCGTTCTCACCCTACCCCCCCCCCCCCTCCCCTCCCGCCGCACTTTTGGCCGGTGGGAAAGGTCGGGCGCAAAAACAGCGCAGTTCCTTCTTCCCCCTCCTGCTCCGCGGAAATAGTGCGGACGCCGATGGGCGTCCCCCCCCCCGCGGATTGCGCGCACACCCCCGCGCAGCTTGGATGCCCAAGCTCCTCCTTTCCCCCCCTATTTCCCTTCCCCCCAAACTCCTTCTCTTTTTTCCCTATTTCCCTCTTTTTGGCCCCAAGTCCTACCCACTCCCTCTCCCTTTTTCGACCCCAACTCCTTCTTCTCCTCCCCTCCCATTTTTCTCTCTTCCTCTTTTTTTTTTGGCCTCAACTCCTTTATTTATTTATTCCCCCCCCCCAATATTTTCCCAGTGTGCAACACCTGCAGATGTGGACCTTGGACAAACTTGATGTTCTCCACCACCTGCATGGCCAGAGAAAAGAGACAATGGCAACCTGCATCTACCCTCTGGAATGTTCTCCTGGGTTGTTTTTTATGATTCCAGGATATTTTGTCTTTCTTGCCTGTGAACTGAGGAGCTTGGCACGGCACAAGCAGACCTGAGCCTTCCTCCTTCTCCCTGTGAGGAGAAGGAGGTCTGAAGGCATCAGAACTTGAGGAAGAGGTCTGAAGGTATCAGAGCTTGAGGAGAAAGAGGTCTGAAGCCATCAGAACTTGAGGAGATAGAGGTCTGAAGGCATCAGAACCCAGCCAGGACCTCCTTGGACATGCAATAGGGCCTGGCCCAGTTGCTTTCCTGCTGCCTCCAAGGCACCAGGCAAGGATTCCATTTCCTTTCCAGCTTGGTTGCTTTGCTGCTTTCCTTTTCCATCATCCGCAGCCTTGATGGACTTTTAACTCTTTTTGGATGGGACCTTCTCGTGCCACATTTTGCTGTTCCTCTGGCTGGAGGGGGATGTTCCAATGCTAATGATGCTCCAAATGATGCTAATGAGGCTCCTGTAATTGCTTTTGGATGTGCCTGCAGATGAAATCTTGGATGAATTATTTCTTGCTGGAAAGGTTTCACTTTATTTCTTGTCCTTTCTTTCTTTCATTCTTCCTTTCTTCCTTTCTTTCTTCCTTTCTCCCTCCTTTCTCCTTCTTTCCTTCCTTCCTTCCTTCCTTCCTTCCTTCCTTCCTTCCTTCCTTCCTTCCTTCCTTCCTTCCTTCCTTCCTTCCTTCCTTCCTTCCTTCCTTCCTTCCTTCCTTCCTTCCTTCCTTCCTTTCCTTTCCTTTCCTTTCCTTTCCTTTCTTCCTTCCTTCCTTCCTTCCTTCCTTCCTTCCTTCCTTCCTTCCTTCCTTCCTTCCTTCCTTCCTTCCTTCCTTCCTTCCTTCCTTCCTTCCTTCCTTCCTTCCTTCCTTCCTTCCTTCCCTTTCCTTTCTTCCCTTCTTTCCTTCTTTTCTTCCTTTCTTCCTTTCTTGTTTTCTTCCTTTCTGCCTTTCCGCCTTTCCTTTATTTCTTCCCTTCCTTCCTTCCTTCCTTCCTTCCTTCCTTCCTTCCTTCCTTCCTTCCTTCCTTCCTTCCTTCCTTCCTTCCTTCCTTCCTTCCTTCCCTTTCCTTTCTTCCCTTCTTTCCTTCTTTTCTTCCTTTCTTCCTTTCTTATTTTCTTCCTTTCCGCCTTTCCTTTCCTTCCTTCCTTCCTTCCTTCCTTCCTTCCTTCCTTCCTTCCTTCCTTCCTTCCTTCCTTCCTTCCTTCCTTCCTTCCTTCCTTCCTTCCTTCCTTCCTTCCTTCCTTCCTTCCTCTCTTTCCTCTCTTTCCTTTCTTTCTTCCCTCCCCCCCACCCCCTTTCTTCTTGCCCAGCTGCCAACAAAAAGCAACAACTTAACCCAAATCCAACCCAACCCACCCTGATTTCCTGGAGCTCAGGGACTTTGGAGGACTTCTTCAAACACAGCTTTAGGATTTGCCACCTCATGGGGTTGGTTTTACTCCCTCTTGGTGGAAAAATGACACTTTTCCTGGGTTTAAACCAAATTCCTTCATGACCTAGACTGGGCTTGTGCTTCAAAACTGATGGCTGGAGATGACCTCATGCCATGAACACAAGATTGTGGTCAAAAAAATACCCCAAAGAGGTGACAAGGTTGGAAGCAGCTGAGAGAGGAAAGAAGGATGGAGGGATGGCTGAAGGGATGAAAATGCTCCAGGAGCTGTTGGGGAGGTTCAGCTGGATGTGGACAGGGTGAGCGATGGGTTCAGCTCTGGTTGTCACAGAATCAGGGAATGGCTTTGGGTGGGGAGGGACTTTTTCAAAGCTCATCCAGTCCAACCCCCTCTGCAGCCAGCAAGGACATCCCCAGCTAGAGCAGGTTGCTCAGAGCCCCAAACAAGCTGACCTGCAATGGTGCCAGGGATGGGGCAGCTCCCACCTCTCTGGGCAACCTGGGCCAGGCTCTCCCACCTTCAGCAGGAAGAATTTCTCCCTTCTCTCCACTCTGAGTCTCCCTCTTTGAGTTTCAAACCATCCCCCACCCCTTGTCCTGTCCCAAGAGGCCCTGCTTAAAAGTCTGTCCCCAGCTTTCTCCTGGCCCCTTGAAATGCTTCAAGCCCACCAGAAGGTCTCCTTGGACCCTTCCCTTCTCCAGGCTGAACCACTTCAACTCTCCCACCCTGTCCCTGCAGCAGAGAGTTTCTATCCTGAGAGCACTGCTGTGACAGAATCACAGAATCACCAAGGTTGGAAGTGACCTCAAAGATCATCAAGTCCAGCCTGTCACCACAGACCTCATGACTAAATCAGGGCACCAAGTGCCATGTCCAATCCCCTCCTTGAACACCTCCAGGGTGACCTCCTCTGATCCTGCTCCACCAGGTGCATGTCTCTGCTGAGATGGAGAAACAGGCTCAGCCCTGACCTCAACCCAGGGCTCTACATCTCCAGGAGAGTTTGCTCCTGTTTCAGACCCCAAGACCCCCCAACCCCTACTCCTGTCTCAGCTTTCATTGATGGGAACTGAGCAGCCACAGCTGCCTCCTCTCAAGGCTGAATGTGCCTTTGGTTGGCCAGGCTGAAGAAACCTTCAAACCTTCCCCTGGCCACGTCTGGCTGGGGTTCAAATCTGTTTTCCAGCCAGACAAATGGATTTTTCCCATGACTTGCTGCCTCTGGAAATGTTCCTCTCCCAGACTTTTCTCCCCTCCCCCAAATCTGCATTTTGGGTTGTTTGCTTTTTCTCTGTCTTTTGCTTTTCTTTTTTGCTTTCCCTCCCTCCTCCTCCTCCTCCTCCTCGTGGACATTTTTGGTTTATTTCCATGACTGGAGCAGAACTTTCCGAAGCAGGAGGGAGAAAAAAGAAGGCAGCAAATGGCCAAGGGATTTCAAAGGCAGGGATGCCACTTCCAAAGGCTTGGAAAATCACCAGGGGAACACAGCTTCAGAAGGGCCCAAGGAGCTTCCAAAGGGCCCAAGCCAAGAGGAAATTCAATCTTTGGCCCCTCAATTGCTGTGATGTAAGGCAGGAAAAGGTCATCTCCTTGCTGCTCTATTTCAGGGCACGAAATTTGGGCAGGATCCTTGAAAAGAGCTCCCTGGGGAGGCTGGGGGGTGGGTGGTAAACGGGAGAGGGGGATCCAGGGGCACATTTCTCCTGCTTCCCACTGGGATTTGCCACCAAAGCTGAGTGGGAAGGCTTTGTCACAGCCCAGGTTTAGTTCCCACTTTGGGGTTTGGGGTTTTTTTTTGCTTCATCTCCTTTGTTTTGGAGGTTTTAGGGGAGGGGCTGTGGGGACCTTCTGCTTGGGTTTCACCTCCCCTCCACGTGGCCAAGGTGCAAGACTCCGTGGTCCAAATGGGATCTGGGGAGAGCCCACTTGGAAGCCCACAGTGATGGGCAAGAAGGAGGTCACTCCATGCCACCACCTTTTCCAGTCCACCTCTTCCACTCCATTGCTTCTCTCCAGCTGAGGGAAGAACCCAGCCTAGATAAGTCTCAACTCGTAGGGGCTCCTGGTTCCACGAGCTGGGACGAGCAGTGCTGCAGAAAGAAAAGGTAAATTCCCTCCATAATCCCCCACTTCAACTGGTTTGTTCCTCAGCTCACCCGTGGATCACCTGGCTGAGCTCTAGAGCCAAGAAAGCAAGATTTCTCCTGGCTGTGTTATTAAACCAGGAGCCAACCCTTCTGCACACACAGTCCCACAAGAATGTTTCATTCCCTCCCCCCCCTCCCCACCCTTGTGCACCCAAAAACCCAACCTGACCTCCCCTTGCACACATCTGCTGCTCTTGTTCTGGCTTCTGGCTAATTCACAAATTAGTTTCCATCAGTGAGATGCTCAATGAGGAGCAAAATCAGCCCAGACAAGGCTCTGGCTCCTTCAGCAGCTCCAGCCTGGGATGGTGCTGGGCTGAGGAGCCAAACCGAGGGGAGCTTTCATCAGAGCTCAGGCCAGGCTGAGCTGAGCTTCCTGGCACGGCTGGAAGCTCGAACTGCCAAGAAAAAGTCTTCCCTGGGCCAAATGTGTCGGTGGTGTAAGGCAAGCCTGGCTCCTTTGAAGTGTTTGGGGCAGAGCCAATCGACGCCCAGTTGGGTTTGGCCCAAAGCTTCTCTGTGTAGCAACAACATTTGCAAAAACAAACAGTGGGGAGGGAACCCGCAGGGATTTTCCCCCCCAGGGCATTCAATTCAACAGCATTGAAGGAAGTATTCCCTTTCCTTTTTCCTTTTCCCTTTTCCCTATTTCCTTTTCCCTGTTTTTCCTCTTTCTCCCTTATTCATTCTCCTTTCTCCTTCCCCCTTCCCTTCCCTTCCCTTCCCTTCCTTCCCTTCCCTTCCCTTCCCTTCCCTTCCTTCCTTCCCTTCCCTTCCCTTCCCTTCCTTCCCTTCCCTTCCCTTCCCTTCCCTTCCCTTCCCTCCCCTCCCCCCCCCCTCCCTCCCCTCCCCTCCCTCCCTCCCTCCCCTCCCCTCCCCTCCCCTCCCCTCCCCTCCCTTCCCTTCCCTTCCCTTCCCTTCCCTTCCTTCCCTTCCCTTCCCTTCCTCCCCTCCCCTCCCTCCCCCTCCTCCTTCCCTTCCCTTCCCTTCCTTCCCTTCCCTTCCCTTCCCTTCCCTTCCTTCCCTTCCCTTCCTTCCTTCCCTTCCCTTCCCTTCCTTCCCTTCCCCTTCCCTCCCTTCCCTTCCCTTCCCTCCCCTTCCTTCCCTTCCCTCCCTCCCCCCTCCCCCTCCCTTCCCTTCCCTCCTCTTCCCTTCCTTCCCTTCCTTCCCTTCCCTTCCCTTCCCTTCCTTCCCTTCCCAAACCTTCCCTTCCTTCCCAAACCTTCCCTTCCCTTCCCCTTCCCTTCCCCTTCCCTTTCCCCTTCCCCCATTCCTCATTCCTCCAGGATTTCCACACTCACTTTCCCAAGGCTTCCCCTGGTCCCATCCCATCTCAGTGGGAATTCAGTGTCTGGTCCTTGGTGACCTCAGCAGCTAGACCATAGCTGAGGTCACTTCCTACCCTCAGTCCCCACTTTGGTTGGGATTTGATGATCCCATGCCAGTGATGGCATCCCATCCCTTGATGGGATGGAAGATCTCACCCAACCCCTGGGCTTTGCTTGCAGGGCACCATAGAATCACAGAATTGTCAGGATTGGAAGGGACATCAAGGCTCACCCAGTTCCAACCCTCTGCCATGGCCAGAGACCCCTCACACCACAGCAGGTTGCTCACAGCCACCTCCAGCCTGGCCTTCAGCACCTCCAGGGATGAGGCTTCCAGCACCTCCCTGGGCAGCCTGTGCCAGGCTCTCAGCACCCTCCTGGGGAAGAACTTCTTCCTCACATCCAATCTGAATCTCCCCACTTCCAGTTCTGCTCCATCCCCCCCAATCCTATCACTCCCTGACAGCCTCAAAAGTCCCTGCCCAGCTTTCCTGGAGCCCTTCAGACCCTGGAAGACCACAATAAAGTCTCCCTGGAGCCTTCTCTTCTCCAGACTCTTTGTCTCTCTTGAACTGGGGAGCCCAGAGCTCGACCCAGGACTCCAGATATGGTCTCACGAGGGCAGAGCAGGGAGTGGGGGAGAACCCCTCTCCACTTTGTCTTGGGGTTACAAGCCCCAAGATCTGCTGGGCAGGCCTGACCTGGTGCAGACTGCTACTCCCTGAGTCACTGCACTGGGCTGAGGGGAGTGGACCTTTACTCAGCATTTGCAACCTGGTGATTCACGGCGACTGGTGGCTGCTCGTACCCACGCGCAGCAAATCCAGCTGGGAACAACCTCTGCCAGGACAAGCCAAGCTGGCATTTCTGTTGGCAAAGGGATTTTCAGTCCAAGCCTCTGTCTGACAAGCTAAAAATAAGCCAGAAGGATAGGGGGATGACACAGGAGAAGACACAGTGAAGGCCACCAGTGAAGACACAGTGAAGGCTTTTGGGGGTCGGGGGTGCGGGCACCAAGGCGTTTCTTCCTCACATCCAATCTGAGTCTCCCCACTTCTAGTTTTGCTCCATCCCCCCCAGTCCTATCACTCCCTGACAGCCTAAACACCCTTGGGCTGGTGATGAAGAGGTGGAAGAGATTTGGGCTGTTGCAGAGCCTCAATGGGAGCTGTGAAGCTGGGGTCTAAGGAACCACTCTTGGATGACTGAGAGTGGGTGGGGGAGCATCCATCCTTCTCTTGAGGAGGAGGGCTTGGGGGTGCTGGTTGATGGGAAACCATGCATCTAAAAGGGTCAGCACTCCTGTACCCTCAAAGTGCCACCACCCAAGGGGTGCTTGTGACCTGAGTCAGATCCACCACCAGCAATCACAGAATTGTCAGGGTTGGAAGGGACCTCAAGGCAGGGACACCTCACACTAGAGCAGGTTGCTCACAGCCACCTCCAGCCTGGCCTTAAAAACCTCCATGGATGAGGTTTCCACCACCTCCCTGGGCAGCATGTTCCAGCATTGTCCCATCCATGACTTCACCCCTGGGGTTTGTGGAGCTTGGGTGCACTTTTGTCCCAGCACAAGGAGCGTTCCTCGGCGTCATCGCGACGGATTAGGGTGACTGGAGCCAGCTGAGGAGATGGCAAAGGAGAGCTCAGCCCTTCAGCCTGCCAGCCAGGAATGAGCTGCCTGGCTGGTCACACACAAACCAGTTCTGCAGCACCTGGTGGCACTGGCCCAGCCAAGCTGAGGGTGGCTGGGATTTGGGACAGCCTTGGGTTGGTGATGAAGAGGTGGAAGAGATTTGGGCTGTTGCAGAGCCTCAATGGGAGCTGTGAAGCTGAGGTCCAAGGAACCACTCTTGGATGACTGAGAGTGGGTGGGGAGCATCCATCCTTCTCTTGAGGAGGAGGCCTTGGGGGTGCTGGTTGATGAGAAGCTCACCATGGCCTGACAACAGGAGCTTGTAGCCCAGAAAGTACACCCTGGGCTTCATCCAAAGCACCATGAGCAGCAGGTGGAGGTGTGAGGGTGGAATGCTTCCCCTCTGCTCCACTCCACAGAGTCCCTGCCTGCAGTGCTGGGGCCAGCCCTGGAGTCCTCAGCACAAAGACAAAGAACTGTTGGAGAGGGTCCAGAGGAGGCCACAACAATGATCTGAGGACCCCTCTGCTGTGAGGCCAGGTTGAGAGAGTTGGGACTGGAGAAGAGAAGGCTCCAGGGAGGCCTTAGAACAGCTTTCCAGGATTTGAAGGGGGCTCCAGGAGAGCTGGAGAGGGACAGGAGGAGAGGTGATGGCTTCATTGGAAGAAGATGCATTGAGATGAGACATGAGGAAGAAACTGAGGGTGGTGAGGGACTGGAACAGGTTGCCCAGAGATGCTTTGGAAATGTTCAAAGCCAGGCTGGAAGAGGTCTTGGTCTGGTAGGAGCTGCCCCTGCCTGTGGCAGAGGGCTTTGGAACTAGACCATTTTTAAGGTCCCTTCTCACCCAAACCAGTTTGGGATTCTCTGATCATCAGAAAGCTTTTTGGATGGAGATCTGTCTCAGCTGCTCTTCCAGCCCTTGAGGTCCAACATTCTCTGTGAGCAACAGATTTGAAGACCTCCTTGCTGGCAAGAGCCAGGGGCTGTATTTCATCCCCATCCCCAGAGATGTTGCATTAGAAGAATTTATAAGCTCAGAGGATGGTGCTCAGGGATGAGCTAATGGAGGCCAGAGGTTCCTCTTCTGGGAAATGCTTTGGTGGTCTGATAAAAGCTGGGAAAATGCACCTGTCTGCTCTGCTTCCATCCATTCATCAATCAAAGGTAGCTGCTCCCCTGGGAGGTGCTGGCACTTCCCAGCAGACCAACAGGCAGACCAGTGGTGGCTCGCAGTGGGTCGCAGTGGGCAGCGTTGGGCATCCTGCAGCTGAAGTGCAAAGAGCTCCAACTCCATCCTCAGCTCTTCCCACCCCGAGGAAGGAGCAGAGATCAGAGAATCTGGGAGTTGTTTGGGTTGCAAAAGAGTTTTGAGACCGTGGAGTCCAACCCAGCCCTGCCAGGGCACCACCACAGCCCTCAGCACCGCAGCTCCAGGGCTTTGAAAGCCCTCCAGGGAGGGAGACTCCACCACTGCCCTGGGCAGCCTGGGCCAGGCCTGGACAACCCTCAAAGAGCAGAAATTGTTCCTCTTGGCCAACTTGGACCTGCCCTGGGGCAGCTTGAGGCCAATTCCTCTTGTCCTGTCCCTTGTTCCTTGGCAGAGGAGACCAACCCTCACCTGGCTCCTTTCAGGGAGCTGTGGAGAGCCAGAAAGTCTCTCCTCAGCCTCCTTTGCTCCAGGTTGGACCCCCCCAGGTCTCTCAGCTGCTCCTCACCTGTTGAGCTAAGTGTCACCAACTCCAAAGCATGACCTGAAAAATGGATTTTCTGTTCTCCAGCAGGATCTGGGCCCTGGGTGAAGTCTCTGCTGGGCTTTGGGCAGCACTGATTGTCTCCCTCTGGCAGGGAGGTTCCAAAGGTTACTTGGTGTGGAGCTTACCCAGACCTCCCTGAGACAGAAATATTGTCCCTCACCTTCACCTGGTTACATCAACACTGCAGGACTTTAATTACCTTGGAGACCTTTTTAGCTCAGGACTGTTCTTCACGTGGCCACCAGGCCTGAAGGACGTGGAGGGGGTGGAATTTATGGACTGGGCTGACATGGGGAGCAAGGAGTAGCTTCTTCAGGAGAGCAGCCAACACTTAGGGATGGGTTCAGCAAGAATTCCCAGGGCAAGGAAGCTGGGGAAGGGTCTGGGGAAGAGGGCTGGGGAGGAGCAGCTGAGGGAGATTAGAGGGGAGGTTAGTCTGATGAAGAGGAGGCTGAGGGGAGACCTCATTGCTGTCTTCAGCTCACTGAAAGGAGGTTGGAGTGAGGTGAGGATTGTTCTCTTCTCCCTAGTATGAGGGGAGAGGAGGAAAGGAAATGGCCTGAAGTTGTTCCAGGGCAGGTTCAGGTTGGCCAGGAGGGACAATTTCTGTCCTGCAGGAGTGGCCAGGGATTGGCAGAGGCTGCCCAGGGTGGTGGTGGAGTCCTCACGCCTGGAGGTGTTCAAGAAACCTGTGGCTGTGGTTTGGTGGCCGTGGTGGGCTTGGGCTGACGGCTGAACTCCACCATCTGGAAGGTGGTTTCCAGCCCAACCAACTCTGTGATCCTCCCACCTCTGGCCCCAGCTCTGGGATCTCCTGAGGAAGGGGAATGAGCTGGGGGAGATTTTCCTTCTTTTAAGCTCAACTCCCAAGAACTAAAAGAAGGCAAAACTTCTCCCCACCCCCCCACCCCCCCGGTTCCACACCTCCCCCCCCCTTCCCCTTGCTCTGCAGGATTGCAGCAGGCTGCTGCAAAATTCCAGTTGGGGATCTTCAAGCTCTGGGTCGTGCTGGATGCAAATTACCTTGATTACAGGTTGGGTAATTACAGTCGCAGCGCTGGCTGATGGTTGGAGGGCTGCTGGGCTGGGGGAGGGGGAGGTGTGGGGGGTGTGGAAGGAGGGGGGAAAGCCCCTTTTGAAGGCTGTGTGGGTTTGAGGTTTGCTTTTTTTTCTTGGAGGCTTCATCTTAAAACTTTCAACAGGGACCAGGGGTGTGTGTGTGGGGAGGCTTGGGGGGGGGGCACACACAGAGCTCTGCCACTTGGCTCTGCTGGGGCCATAAATCAGGGCTAGGGACTCATAAATCAATCCCTGGCTGAGGCCTCCAGCCCCTGAGCGCAATGAGGCGATGGTGGAGCTCATGCTTCACGACTCTGGCAAAGGAAAACACTCTCCGAGGCAGAAAGGAGGCTTGAGAGCGTCAAAGGCCTTCATTCAGAGCGGGGGAGACCCAAAAGGGGGTGGTGAAAGGGGCCCTGGAAATGATGGGGGAGGATGAAGGGGAGATGGGAGCCAGGTGGGAGTTGGTCTCTTCTCCCAGGGAACAAGAGGCAGAGCAAGAGGAAATGGCCTCAGGTTGCCCCAGAGGAGGTTCAGGTTGGCCATGAGGAACAATTTCTGCCCCTTGAAGGGGACTGGTTGCTGGAGCACCTTTCCCAGGTGGAGTTTGTTGTGTTTGTGGGGGGGGGAAAGCCTGAATCTGGCTTCACCCCACTGGAATCCCTTTGGGGATGGAGTAGATGAAGAGGCTTGAACCAAACCAACTTGGTGGTTGGAGTCGATGCCCTCCACAGGTCCCTCCCAACCCCTTACCGTTCTGTCTCCCTGATTCTCTACTCCTCTGCTCCACTCTCAGCCTCTGAGCCCCACTCCAAGCCCCATGGTGTTTGTCACTGTCCCCCCAGCACCAGGAGCCCTTGGCTGCTCGAGGTTTGGTGGTTGGTCAAGAGCTGGCTGATGGCCAAGCCCAAGGAGTGGTGGGAATGGAATTAGCTGGAGGAGAGGAGGTTGAGGGGAGACCTTCTGCCTCTTTACAGCTCCCTGAAAGGAGGCTGGAGGCAGGGAGAGAGGGGCTGGTCTCTTCTCTCAAGGGCCAAGCAATGGGACAAGAGGAAATGGCCTCAAGCTGCCCCAGGGGAGGTTTAGGTTGGCCAGGAGGGGCAATTTCTGTCCTGCCAGAGTGGTCAGGGATTGGCACAGGCTGCCCAGGAAGGTGGTGGAGTCCTCATCCCTGGAGGTGTTCCAGAAACCTGTGGCACTTGGGGCCATGGTTTGATGGCCATGGTGGGGTTGGGCTGATGGTTGGCCTGGATGATCTTGGAAGCCTTTTCCACCCCAAACCATTTGATGCTTCTCTACTGTTGTTTGCTGGCAGCGTGGAGCACAGCAGTGATGGAGGCACTTTGGGGGTGGGGGTGTGTGTGTGGGGGGTTGTGTGGCTGTGACCCAGCTAGAAGAGCATTAACTGCTCCATGCCTGAGCTGCTCAGCTTGGGCTTTGCCAGCAGGAGCTGTTGAGTTGTCTCTGCTGAGCATTTCCAAGCAGTGCATGAAACGCTCAGTGTCCTGCTGGGGCTCCTCCACGCTCAGCACGGTTGGCATCTCCAGGAACAGGCAGCATTACTCTTATTGAAAAGGAATTTATGGAGCCCCAGCACTTGACATTTATGTTGGGAAGCTGGCATAAATCTGCTGTGCCCAGGCAGGGGTGGTTGGTGGTGGTGGAGGTTCTGCGTGGTTGGGTCACCTCAAAGGGGACGCTGCTGCCACAAAACGCTTTGGGGAGAAGCCAAGGGGATAAGGAGCAGCTCCAGGAGGCTTTTCTTTAGGGGAAGAAGGGAACATTTGGGGCAAAGAGGGTTCTGGAAGCAGGTGGCTCCTTCTCCTGCCCACCTCAGCTGGTAATTTGCTAGTGGATGACCATGGGCTGGTTGTAAATCGGCTGCTGGGTGAAGCTGGAGGGGGGATGGGTGACGGCACTGTCCCCAGAGCCTTGGTGGCTGCAGGTGAGGCTTGGCTCCCATGGGCTTTGGCTGCACAGGGCTGGAGCAAGCCTCTGGGTGTGAGCAGGGCCACAGGGGTGTCAAAGCCACCAGCTGTGGCCTGTCCCTGTGTCCCCAGGTCTGCTGCACGCCAGCCGCTCCATGAGCTCATGGCTCGGGGGAGCTCTGACTCAGTGAGGAGAAACCAGGGGCAAAAGCATCGATGGAGAGGGAAAAACAACCCAAACCCAGAGGAGCCAAGGAGCTGGGAACCTGGTGTCTAATTTGACATCATCCTGACCCCTTCCACCCCAGCCTCTGTCCTGGCTGATTTACTCCAGGTGGATCTTGCTCTGGCAGGGGGGGGTTGGACTTGATGACCTTCAGAAGGTCCCTTCCAGCCTCTAACTTTCTGGAATCTGCAGTTCTGTGCTGTGCTGCATGATGATGTCCCCCAGCCCTGATGGGAATGTGTGCCCTTGTTGTGCTCTGTCTCAGTTTCCCCAGCTCTAAACCAGCACAGCCCTTGCTTGGTGGTCTCAGGGAGGTGGTTTCACCTCGTTGAGAGGTCTCAGGGAGTTCTGAATTGGCCCTCAGACAGGCTTTGCTGTGAGGTATTTGGAGGCAAGAGGGGAGAAGACCCCAAGAAGGGATCCTGGGGAGATGTCCCTGTGCCCTGGGATGCCACATTGAACCCCACTTCCCATCACCTGGCTTGTGCCCAGCATCCAGAGGGTACCTCAGCCACCTCAGGATGGGGTGAACCACCCTCCAGTGACATTTCTTTCACCTGGGGGACTCCAAAGGGTGCTGAGGACAACTGGATGAGGCTGAGGTCCTGGGGTGTGAGTCTGGGTCACAGCATGAAAGCTCTGATAGATGAGGGCTGGAGGGTGGGCACTGACAAAGCTGTGCCAGGTGATGGCTGAAGGTGGGGTGAGGGCAGGGCCAGACCCCTTGGCCCTCTGTGTCGCTGGTGAGGGACCAGCTCCAGCAGCTCATGGGGCAGGGGCAAGCTGCAGAGAGGTCCTGGCACAAAGCTCTTCCAGAATGGAGGCAGGCAGAAGGTCCCTGGCATGGAGGGTGGTGACCTACTTGCTGTGGCCTTGAAGTTGGTGCTAAGAAGGAAATGACCACCTTGGGCTGAAGCTGCTCCACTCCAGCAGCCCATAAACCACCCTGGCTCCTCCCCCAGCACAGGCCAGTGACCTGCTTCTGCTTGCCACTGCCTTCAGCCCATCATGGTGGCACCAGAAACTTGGAGGAACCTTTATGCCTGAAGAGGAGGCAGGAAGGGTCTCCTCCAACCTCCCCTGTTCCTCGGTGAGGGACTTGATAGACTCACAGAATTCCCTTTGGTAGGGAAAGGTCTCTAAGGTCATGGAGTCCAACCAGCAACCCGACCCCACCACCACAGGATCAGAGGATGTTAGGGGTTGGAAGGGACCTCTGGAGATCTTCCAGTCCAACCCCTTGCCAGAGCAGGACCACAGAATCCAGCACAGGTCCCACAGGAACACATCCAGAAAGGCTCCAGGGAAGGAGACTTGGGTGTCCAGCTTTGACTTACAGGAGAAGATTCAATGACCTTTGAGGTTGGGGCTCAATGATCTTTGAGGTTGGACTCAATGACCTTAGAGGTTGGGGCTCAATGGCCTTAGGGGTTGGACTCAATGACCTTAGAGGTTGGGGCTCAATGGTCTCAGAGATTGGGGCTCAATGACCTTAGGGGTTGGACTCAATGACCTTAGAGGTTGGGGCTCAATGGTCTTAGGGGTTGGACTCAATGACCTTAGAGGTTGGGGCCCAATGGTCTTAGGGGTTGGACTCAATGACCTGAGAGGTTGGGGCCCAATGACCTTTGAGGTTGGGGCTCAATGGTCTCAGAGATTGGGACTCAATGACCTTTGAGGTTGGGACTCAATGACCTTTGAGGTTGGACTCAATGACCTTTGAGGTTGGGACTCAATGAACTTTGAGGTTGGGGCTCAATGACCTTTGAGGTTGGGGCTCAATGACCTTTGAGGTTGGGGCTCAATGGTCTTTGAGGTTGGAGCTCAATGAACTTTGAGGCTGGACTCAATGCCCTTAGAGGTTGGGGCTCAATGAACTTTGAGGCTGGACTCAATGACCTCAGAGGCTGGGGTTCAATGACCTTAGGGGTTGAGGCTCAATGACCCTGGAGGGTTTTTCCCAACCCAAACAATTCCACGATTCTCTGGTCCTTTAGGACCCAAACCAAAGTGTAGAAGGACAGTGGTGGGAAAAGTGGGCTCAGCTCTCCTGGCTCTGCAGAAATGGTTTCGATTCCTTTCCTATTTCTCCTCCTTTCTGGTGGTTGTTTTTATTTTATTTGGTTGTGGGTTTTTGTTTGGGTTTGGTTTTTTTTTCCTTCCTCTTTCCCTGGGTCCAGTTCTGGATGGGCTGCACCTCGCTGCCATAAATCAGCATCAAAGGCTGCCTGGCGTGGCTGGCAGGACTCCTGTACTTACAAGACTCTGGGTGTTTGATGCTCATAAAACCAGATTAACCCAGAGGTCGTAATCAGCCTCCGAGCCTCCCGCTGCCAACCGCCGCCTTGCAAAGCCTGCAGGAACCAAGGCTGACCCCCCCCCCAACCCATACCCCCTTCCTTCCTTCCTTCCTTCCCTTCCCCAGGCACACCCCACAGCCCTTCCCTGCACAGACCCACCGAGCTCCCCACCTCCCCCCCCAGCTCCATCTGCTTCCCCTTGATGCACACCCCCCCAGAAGCCACCTCCCCCACCCCACGCCGGGGTTTGGGAGCATTAATCACGCTCCGGCTTTCCCTACCCGTAGCGATTATCCCAGCGCCTTAATGACACCTTGGACCCAAGGTATCAATTAGACATGTCAGGAGAAGAACTGCCTTGAGCTGAAACCTCCCTCCCCTGGCCTGAAATTGTGCCAGGGGAGCTTTGGGCTGGAGAAGAGGAAGAATTTAGGTTTGTTTTGTGCCTTTCTTTTCCCCGCTGCGGGAGCGCTCGGGGATCGGAAGGGGCTGCCCAGGGAGGTGGTGGAGTCCTCATCCATGGAGGGGTTCCAGGAACCTGTGGACATGGCACTTGGGGCCGTGGTTTAGTGGCCATGGTGGGGCTGGGTTGATGGTTGGGCTCAGGGATCTCGGTGAGACGCTGGCAGAGGCTGCCCAGGGAGGTGGTGGATGCCTCTTCCTGGAGGTGTTCAAAGCCTGGATGGGGCCTTGAGCAACCTGGGCTAGTGGAAGGTGAAGATCATCTAATTTCAATCCCCTCCTGCCATAGGGGTGGAAGAGACCTCTGGAGCTCACCCAGTCCAAGCCTTCTGCTAATGCAGCTTTGCCTAGGTCAGGTTCCACAGGAACCTCTCCAGGTGGCTTTGGAGTCTCTCCAGGGAAGGAGACTCTCTGGGCAGCCTGCTCCAGGGCTCAGCACCCTCAAAGGGATGGAGAAAAACCTTCCCTCATGAAATGTTTTGTGTTGGAAGGGACCTGTAAGCTCACCTAGTCCAACACTCATGAGTTGGAAGGGATCTCAGGTGGTCCCTAGCCCACCACCTCCCTGGGCATTCAGTGCCAGTGTCTCACCACCCTCATGGAGAACTTCTTCCTCACATCCAATCTGAATCTACTGATCTCTAGTTGTGCTCCATCCCTCCCAGTCCTATCCCTCCCTGACCGCCTCCAAAGTCCCTCCCCAGCTTTCTTGTAGCCCCTTTCAGACACTGGAAGGCCACAGGAAGCTCTCCTGGGAGCCTTCTCCTCTCCAGCCTGCGCAACCCCAACTCTCTCAGTCTGTCCTCACAACAGAGCAGCTCCAGCCCTCTGCTCCTCCTCGTGGCCCTTCTCTGGACACCTTCCAGCACTTCCAGATCCTTCCTGGAACAGAGGCTCCAGAGCTGGACACAGTACTCCAGGTGTGGTCTCACCAGAGCAGAGCAGAGCAGAGGGCCACACTTCTGCTGCTGCAGCCCAGTCACCCGAGGCACACAGGCTCCAGGAGCTCTCTTCCTCCAGACAAAGGCCAAACTTCCCCATAGCCTTCCCCTGACACCAGGTGGTCAAGTCAAGGATTTCTGCTGCAGGAGACCAAACCATGGCAAGAAACCACCCTGGGAGTGGAAGAGGCTCAGGGCTTGGGCGGCAGCTGGGCTGCTTGCCGTGGTCAGTGACTCAACGTGGTTGTGGGCTCTGGTTTTTCACATTCCACCCCAGGGCTCAGCACCCTTTCCTCCTGAGAAGAAGAAAGCAAAAAAAAAAGCCCTCTGAGAAGACAAGAGAAGCCTCCAAGCTGTCATCAACATGTGGGCAAGGCAAGGAGCGCTTTGTGGTGACAGAGAGCCTGTCTCCAGCTGCTGGCCTGCCAAAAAATGTCTCTCCAAGTGCTGGCAGTGACAGCTTTGGGAGCTGCCTGCCTCCTGCTCCTCTGGGGCTAGGAAGGTTCTGAAGCCAAGGATCTGTCAAAGCCTGAGGGCCATAAACTTGTGGTTTGACCACCCAAGGTCTTTCTCCTCGGCTTCTGCCTTTGCTGTTCTAGGGTTGGGTGTTTGCTTCCTTCTCTGCTTTCGAAGGGGCTGGAGGAGGAGGAGGTGAACCTCAGGCACCCTGCCCGTGGCTCCCTGCACCTCTTGGACCTGAAGCTGCACCACTTTGGGGCCAGGCACAACGCAGGAGTCAGGAAGCTTTGCCATGAAGCCACAGGCTTGGGATGCAGGACACCTCAGCTCCTCTCCACCACATTGTTGCCCAACTTCTGTCCATAATTTGGCCATTTCTGAGTCCTGGGGGGGTCAGGTCAGAGTGTTTCTTCAGGTGGAGTTTGTCTGCTCTCCTAAATGAGGAGGATGAGGACAATGGGAAGCCAGTTCATGTGGTGCAGGCTGTACAGCACCAGGTGAGCTGGAGATTGGCTCATTCCCAAGAGGTCTTCAAACCAAAAACGCCTGCAGCACCTCAGCTTCTCTAGAGAGGGGAAGGACAAATGGGTTTGGTTAATAGATCTCCAAGACCTTCCTTTGGTATCCCAGCTCCAAGCCACCTCAGATGAGCTATTTCTCCTAGAGAGGCTGGGCTTAGGTTTGGATCAGTAGTTGAGGTAAGTCTGGACTTTTAGAACCACAGAGTTGTTTCCCTGGCAAAGACCTCTCAGGTCCTAGAGTCCAAGCAGCAACCCAAACACCACCATGGCCACCAAACCATGTCCCAGAGTGCCATGGCTAGGTGGGTTTTGAACACCTCCAGGGATGGCGACTCCACCACTGCCCTGGGCAGCCTGGGCCAGGCCTGGACAAGCCTCAAAGGGCAGAAAGTGTTCCTCATGGCCAAGCTGAACCTGCCCTGGGGCACCTTGAGGCCATTTCCTCTTGCTCTGTCCCTTGTTCCTTGGCAGAAGAGCCCAACCCCTACCTGGCTCCAACCTCCTCTCTGGCAGCCAGAAAGTCTCTCCTCAGCTTCCTCTTCCCTCAGCTGCTCCTCCCCAGCCCTTTTCTCCAGCCCTTTCCTCATCTTCATTGCCCTTCTCTGGCCCTGCTCCAGCCCTCAGTGTCCTTCTGGGAGTGAGGAGCCCAAAGGTGGCCCCAGGCTTCCAGCTGTGACCTCCCCAGTGCCCAGCCCAGGGGGACAATCCCTACCATACTCCTGCTGCGGATCACTGCTGCTCCAGGCCAGGCTGCTGGTGACCTTCTGGCCAGAAGGATTCATTTCCCCTTAGCTGCTCAGCAAACTCTGGGATGCAGCAGCAGCAGCTCTGGCTGCTCCTTTTGGCTTCCTCCTCTCTGGGAGCCCTTGCAGAGCTTGCACAACCTGGGCTGTGCTTTAAGGAAGCTTCTGCCCATTTCAGCAGTTTTTCCTGATTTCTCCTCCAGCTGAGGTCTTGCTGAGGTGTGGAGGAGCAGGTGGGACCTGTCTGGCTGAGGGCTGAGCTATCAAAGCCTCCCCGTTAGGAGCAAAGGAGAGGTCGAGTCACCTGCAGAGGCTGAGTCACCAGAGATGGGCACCCGAGCTAGGGCTGCTGGGGTGTCCTCTGCCTGTGCCTGCTGCTGGGATGGAGGTGCCACCTAGGATCAGGTGGCATCTGGTGCTGGCTGGGGGTGGGGTGGTGGTGTCACTTTGCCCCCATCACTTGGGCATCCCCTTGGGAAGCTGAAATCTGCATGGCTTAGCTGTGGGGGCAGCGAGGAGCAGGATCTGGCTGCAAATTTTAACAGATTTCCTTTCCCCTTCCCCTTCCCTTTTCCCCTTCCCTTTTCCCCTTCCTTTTCCCCTTCCCTTTCCCCTTCCCTTTTCCCCTTCCCTTTTCCCCTTCCCTTTTCCCCTTCCCTTTTCCCCTTCCCTTTTCCCCTTCCCTTTTCCCTTCCCTTTTCCCTTCCTTTTCCCTTCCCTTCCTTCCCTTTTCCCCTTCCCTCCCTTTTCCCCTTTGCCTTCCTTTTCCCCTTCCTCTTCTTTTCCCCTTCCCCTTCCCTTCCCCTTCCCCTTCCCCTTCCCTTCCCTTCCCTTCCCTTCCTTCCCTTCCCTTCCCCCTTCCCTTCCCTTCCCTTCCCTTCCTTCCCTTCCTTCCCTTCCCTTCCCTTCCCTTCCCTTCCCTTCCCCCTTCTTCTCTTTTCCCATTTACCCCCAACCCCTGGCTCAGTCCAGTTGCAGGACATTTTGGAGCTGGCAGGAGGAGTGGCAGGGAAGGGACCTGCTGTGGAGCTGAGCTGGGCTCTGGAGGCTCCATGGCCCGTCCGAGGGGAGGTGGTGACGCAGAGGGATGGGGAAGGTGCTGATCCCGTCGGGAACGTTAGGGTGACTCAGAGAGCCGCTGGGATCGGAGCCAGGCTGAGCTCGTCCCTGCACGTGAGAGTGGGCACGGGAGGGCAGGCAGCAAGGGGCAGAGCCAGGACAAGAAGCTCCAGCTCCTCAGCAACCACTGGTGCTGCTCACCATGGCCTTGGTGGCATGGGAGGAGGGGAGGAAGAGGATGGTTGGGACCCTCCATCCATTGCCATCCTCGTTCTCCGAGTGTAGAGTCCAGCTCAGGGACTAGAAGTGGGGTGGGTGTGGGTCCTGCATGGGTTGAGTCAGAGTTCTCCCATGGCATTGCCCAGGGGCCAGCCCAGCCCTGAATAGCTCAAGCTGTGGCTGCTCTGCCCAAGAGCTGCTCTGGGAGATGGCTCAGATGCCCTGAGGCAACTGAAACAACTCCAGACACCTACACGTGGGCAACCCACTCAAGCCCTTGAGCATCTAACCTTAGAAGACCACAGTGGAGATGTCCCCACGTGAGCTGCTCTTGGCAGACTTCCTGTATCACCCTGTGGTCCCCAACCACCTCAGTGCCAAGTTGGTGGTGAGGTGCAGAAAGGCAGATTCTTCATGGGATCCAAACAAGTGGTGCATGGAGCAGGTTCCCCAATCCATCTCTTCAAGCCTCAGTGCCACCAGCTGCCACCTCAGCCTCTGCATCTGCTGGCCTGGAAGGGAACCCAAAGTGCTTTTTGAGCTGCACCTCCCTCAGTGTCTCCAGGAGCAAATCAAAGCATCACAACATGGCAAGGAGGAGGAAGAACCCAACCAAGGGACCGTAAGACCTCACCTATGGGTGTTGGAGGGCAGCTTTCAAGAGCAAAGTGAGGCTCAGGCCTGCAGTGATGGGAGAGGCCATACTGGGGTCCCTCTGGATGGTTCTGGGCAGCTCAGAGGACTAGTTCACCATGTGAAGGTTTTCTGTCATGGGGCTTGAGTGGTGAGCTGGGCTGGGAGGAAGATCTGGAAGAACCAAGAGGCTCTTGGCAAACCTTCCCTCTCACCTAAGCCTTCATCTTGTCTACCAGGAGCCATGAAGGACTTTTGGTTCAACAGAGACTGCTACCTCCCAGCCTGGTTTGGATCCCTCAGTTGGACCCTGCAAGGCTCCAGAAGAAGCCTGGAACAATTCACACCACGAGCCTGAAACACTTCCTGGCCCCCAGAGCAGGGCCCAGAGGTTGCCTTCTGCCTTTGAGCTGTTTTGGGGTAGCTGTAGGGTTAGGAGGTGCCCTGGAGAGGTAGAGGATGGGTTGGAGAAGGCCACCCTTGGCACCAACAGAGCCCAGCCTCGCTTGCCTTCCCCCCTGCAGCTCTCACCGTGCAGAGACCTGCAGCGAAAGAGGTCACGAGTTGAGAGGAGACGTCTTGGCGGTTGGGTTGGCCAAGAAGGCAGGGAGGAGGCAACCAACGGGCTGGGCTTGTTCTAGGCAAGGAGACAACCAGGCAAAAGAGTCATGAGATCTTGGCTATGGAGGGGCCTGTTCCTTGGAGAGAAAAATTACTGGCAAGTGGCTGAAGCTGGGAGTGCTTCTCCTCAGCAGCCCTTCCCTCGCTGAGAGCAATCCAAGGCAATTATTGGAGCTGCTTCTGAAAGGGAAGGGAAAAAAAAAGGGGGGGAAAAGAGAGGAAAGGAGAAAAAAAAATCTAACCTCCCCCTCCCCAAAACACCAACAAAACAAACAACCCCACACCCCCCAGCACCCCCCAACAAAACCAAACCCTAACAAAAAAAACCAACCCGAAAACCAAACGACCCCAAGAAAACCTCCAAGCCCCAAAGGGAACAACCTGGAGAGCTGGAAGCTGCTGCCTGGCTGTGGGCTTTCAACAAGGCTCCTTGGCACATCTGTTTGCCTAACCCAATGCATCACCCAGGCTCCCAAAGCTATAATCAGGCAATTTGAGGGTGTGGAGCTGGGCACTAAATAAGTGCAGAGATAAGTGCAGGCATTGTTCACACGCCAAGAGTCAAAGAAGTGCAGACAGAGAGACCTGCCTTGGCCCAAACCATGAAATCATGGAGAGCCTGCAGGGCTTTAGGGCTGGTGGCCACCATCCTGAGCTCTGCTGTCTCAAAACCTCGGGGGGGGGGAAGCAGCACCACCAAAAAGAGAACCCAAAGCACCTAAGGGATGAGCACGACTCAAACAAGCACGCTAAAAAAAAGGAGGAGAATCATTGTAAAATGAGTCCGAAAGGAGGAGAGGGAGGGGGGGGGGAAGAAAAGGAGCTTGGCTTCTGCTTGGTCTCAAAAACAACACCCACCCCCCAAAACCACCCTAAAATCCCAAGCCCAAGCCCCTTGGTGTGAGCAGTGGTGGCGTCATGGTGGGAAGGTGGTGCCTGCCACAAATAAATCAGCCCTTGCCTTTTAGCTGGGCTGATAATTATATGGTGTCTTAAGTAGCTGTACGAGCTGTCAGGGGAAATAGATGGTGAGTAAAGAAACTTGGAGCTTGCTAGCAGGGAAATGGGAAGGTGTCTCAGCTCAGCCTGCTACAAAGGGAACCTTGTCTGGATTTATTTGGTGGTGGTGGTTGGGGGGGGGGGGGGATGATGAAAGGTTGGATTCATGTCCCTTCTTGTCCGTCAGGAGGTGGTTTCATGGGCTTGTATAACCCTAATGGGCTGAGGTTTGCTTGGCTGGGGGTTTGGGGTTGTCTTTGGTTTGGTTTGGTTTGGTTTGGTTTGGTTTGGTTTGGTTTAAAAAGGAAAAAAAGGGAAAAATTAGCTAAGGGAAGGGTTGGGAACAGAGATGGTCCAAGAGGAAAGCAGAGGTTGGATCTCAGGTAGTCTGGTAGAGGAGGTGGCTCTGCTGACCAGGGGGGTGAGGTGGTGGCACCCCAAGGGTTGCTGCTTGGCAAATGCAAGCTCAGAATCAGAGAATTGTCAGGGTTGGAAGGGACCTCAAGGCTCAGCCAGTTCCAACCCCCCTGCCATGGGCAGGGATACCTCACACCAGAGCAGCCTGGCGTTAAAAACCTCCAGGGATGAGGCTTCCACCACCTCCCTAAGGGCAGGTGGGAGCTGGAACTGATGCTAAATCAGGCTCAGACCCCACAGGGCCCTGCAGGACCTTCAGATATCAGCTGGGCTTTAGGGAATCCCCAGACCATGGATGCTTGTCCATCACTCACCCCTCTACAGAGCCCAGCTTGCAAAATGCCACCAGCAAGGATGGACTCTGGCACTGGGAACAGCCCCAGCCTGGCTGCATGGTGGGTGGCCATGCTGGGTGGCTCTGGCAGGATTTGGCCCTGTTGAGGTGGGACTCCTGCATTTCACTGGGCTGCTCTGGGGGCACCCAGCACTGTGGTCTCTGAGCACCCAGAAGCCAGGCTGAGTGTGTTGCATCCACGACCATCACAGTGCTAAGAGAAGCTGTGGCGACACCAAAAGCAGGTTGAGTTTGCTCCATCCAAACAAAAGCAGGAACACCCATCCATTCCACCAAACTCCATTCTGCTCCTCCTGCAATCCCTTCCCTTCCCTTCCCTTCCCTTCCCTTCCCTTCCCTTCCCTTCCCTTCCCTTCCCTTCCCTTCCCTTCCCTTCCCTTCCCTTCCCTTCCCTTCCCTTCCCTTCCCTTCCCTTCCCTTCCCTTTTGGGTGACTCCAAGCCCTGCCCTGCACAGGTTGGGGTTTGGACTCAAATTTTGGGGTTCTAGGTCTGGCTGCCTCCACAAACCTCTCACCACACCACCAAACCCCCCGTGGGGGACAGGGTTATGACAGCCCTGAGGTGCCCAAGACCACATCTACCCCAGCACCTTCAGAAGAAGGTGTTGGTGCCACCACCCTGGCACCACAGGCAGGGAAACTGAGGCCCAGTTGGGGCTGCCCATGACCAGTCACCACCAGGTCCAGCCTCACCCCTTGGATCTGCAGAGTTCCAGCTCCCTTCCTCTCCTCAGCAGCCCATGGCCAGGAGCTTCTCACAGGCTGATCCTGGGTGAGGGCTCCTGGGTTACTCAGCAGAGCCAGGGCTCAGTGCTGGGATGGAAGCTGCAAGCTGCTGCATGCCGGAGCTGGGATAATCCCCTCTGGGGTGGCTGCAGCCGGGCAGGGCGGATCCAGACTCAGGGTATCCCAAAGCTGGGGGAGCTGAGAATGTTTCCTTCTGCTGCCCCAGGTTTGGGGGTTAGCAGAGATGGGGCATGGGATTCCTATCCCTACCCCTACCTCTATTGCTATCCCTATCCCTATCCCTATCCCTATCCCTATCCCTATCCCCATCCCTATCCCTCTCCCTCTATCCCTATCCCTACCCCTACCCCTCCCTGTATCCCTATCCCTATCCCAGGAGCTCTTTGGAAGGAGTCCCTCCGAGGAGGGGGTCAGATGAAGCAGGGGGTCCTCATCTCTCCTTACAGCATTGCCCTGAGGGGCCAGATTCTGCTCCAGGGGCTGCATCCCTTTCCCATGGGCACCTCACCACCCAAGGGCCCACATCCTGCCCTATGCAGCATCCCTGCTCCCCTCCCCACCTTTTGCCCAGCTGCCCCTCAGCCAATCCCCCTCTGCCATCCCCATTCCCAGCCAATGCCCTGCTGCCACCTAACTCTGCTTCTAGCCAATCCCGTGCTGCCACCTGGCTCTGCCTCCAGCCAATCCTGTGCTACCAGCCATTTTCCCAGCCAATCCCATGCTGCCCACTCCACCCAGGGCCATATAAACTCTCCATAGCCCCTGCCCCAGAGGGGTCTCTGTAAACCCCCTTTTTGGGGGAGTAAAAATGGGGGGGCTTGGTTAACGAGCACCCAAACCTGTCCCTTGTGCGGGACCCTGCGCCCCACAAGACCCCCGACCCCCACCCCCTTCCTCCTTAGCTCATTAGGGCTTGGTGCTAATTGAATTCTAGAGTCAATATGGGGCATGGGGGGTGGTGGTGTCTCTGGTTAACCCCTCCCTCCCCAGCGTCAGCACTGCCAACGCTCCTCATGGAGCCCCAATTAAATCCAAGGTCATTTGTGGGCCGAGCTCCTTGGGAGCCAGGAGCATCCCATTTTTTCTCTTTTATGTTCCCTCTCCTTCCACCCCCCACCCCCAGCCTCCCCCTCCTCTTCCTCTCCTTTCTCCTCCACTCATCCCCTGCTCCTTCCCCTCTTTATTTATTGGGGCTTTTATTGCAGGGGTTATTTGCATGGCAACTGGTTCCTGCTGCTCCTTCCCCACTCCCAAGCCCTCATCCAGAGGGTTGTGACATTAGAGTCTCCATGGCAACGCCTTGAGATGCCACAGAGGACCCCGCAGCCTTCAGGTGGGGAAGTCAGGCAGATGGAGCTGGTGAGAGACAAAAGAGAAGAGGAAAGAAACCTCCCCCCCCCCCCAGCCCCTCCACAGCCTGGGCTTGGGTGGCTGTGGTGGGCCTGGGCTGTGCCCCAAAGCTGGGGTTTGATACTGGAGGTGCTGGGGTGCTGGGTTTGGGGGTTCACTGTTGAGCCAAGGGAGGACAGACTTGGAGGTGCCCAAAAAGCTGGGGAGTGGAAGGGCTGGAGGGTGGTGGGGAGGGGGCAAAAGGTTTGAGGTGAGGAGAAGATCTCAGGGGTGAAGGGACCTCTGGATCCCCAGTTCATGGAACCAGAGAATCATGGAACCAAAGTATCAAGGAATCATGGATTCAAAGAATCATAGCATCAAGGGATCAGAGAGTTAGGGAGTCAGAGACTTAAAACCTCATCAAATCTTGGAATCAGAGGATAGCAGCACAACAAAACCAGGGAATCAGAGTGGTGGAATTGTTCCAGCTGGAAAAGACCTTTTAAGACTTCCCACCAGGGATGCCCAAAGCCCCGGATGGGTTCAGGCATCCTGAAGCAAACCCCTTGGCATCTCCATTTGAGGACACTGGGAGGTGCAAGACCCCTTCTCCAGTTGCTCCAGCCCCGGTTCTCCTCCGGATCTGCCCAGTTCCCAGCCGAGGCCACTGGCTGGTGCTGTGCCTCCCCTTCCCTTCCCGGGCTGCCGGCAGGGATGTCTGGAAATCGTTAATCCCAGGAATGCTGCCGGCTTTCTGCTGCGGTGGGAAGGGGACGAGGCTGGTTCTATAAAACCTGAGCAGCCTGAGAGCGGGAGGCTTTGGGAGCTCCTCCTCCTCCTCCTCCTCGCCTTGGCCTCTGCAGCAGAGGTCGGGCTCTCGGCTTTCCTGAATCCATCCCGCCGGCGGCTGCTGCATCTCCAGATGTTTGTCCTCACGCTGGGGCTCCTCGGTTAGGTGCGAGCTCCATCCACTAGCAGAGATGTGGCCCCCTCGCAACCAAACTCACTCTCCAGTGTGGTAGAGGAAGAGGTGATCCCTGGCTTAGCAGAGGTCTGCTTGCTTGGCTTCCCTGGACACTGTCTCTGCTGGATCCCAAACCCTTCATGTGCTGATTTCAAAGGGGTGCTCAGGTTCCTGTTTCTCTTTTCAGGACAAAGGGAAGGGCCAGCCTGATCTAGTGTGGGGTGTCCCTGCCCATGGCAGGGGGGTTGGAACTAGATGATCCTGGTGGTCCCTTCCAACACTGACTGATACTATGATACTATGACAAAACCTGCCCCTGTAAAGGGGGTAGTGGGTAAGAACCCCCCCCAAAGCACTCATTTCTCACACATGTGGGCAGCTGGGGGAGAGCAGAGGGCATTTTGGCATCCCTGTGCCGTGCACCCAACCTACCTTAGACATCAGTGAGTTGGTGCAGAGGTGGCACCTCCCAAGAGCAAAGGACACCAGGGGACACCTTCAGCCACTGAAGGGTTTAGCAAAGGTGAAATCCAAGCAACCTCTTCCTCCAAACCTTCCCCGGATGGACACCGAAGCCATTGGGAGAGCGGCTGGCATCCGCCCTGCACCACAACCCAAGGCTCTGCCTGATTCTCACCTCAGTTTCGGAGCCCCTTTGGAGCAGAGCTTCAACTCTTCCACTCCCAGGCCCAACCCTTGCTGCCTCTGTGCCGTTTTTTGTTGCTTTTCCAACCCTTTTTCTCTTTTATTCCTTCCTCAGTCAATAAAGTGCAGTAATAGTGCTGCAAATCAAGGGGGTCTGGATGCTAACCACACTGCCACTTGCCTCTGGGCTCTTTGTGACCCTGCTGGATTGTTTCCTTTATTTTATTTTATTTTACTTTATTTTATTTTATTTTACTTTATTTTATTTTATTTTATTTTATTTTATTTTATTTTACTTTATTTTTAGCTTATTTTATTTTTAGTTTATTTTAGTTTATTTAATTTCATTTAATTTCGTTTTATTAAATTTTGTTTCTTTTGCTTTTAATTTATTTTATTACTTTATTTTGCTTTATTTTATTTTATGTTTTGTTTATTTTATTTTTATTTTTTATTTTATTTTAATTTTTATTTATGTTATTATTTTATTTTTTATTTTATTATTTATTTTATTCAATTTTATTTTGGTTTATTCTATTTCATTTTATTTCTTTTTATTCTATTCTCTTTTAATTTATTTTACTATTTTATTTTGCTTTATTTTATTTTACTGTTTATTTTATTTTTAATTTTATGTCTATTTCATTTTTATTTCTTTTATTATTTTTAAATTTTATTCCATTTTATGTATTTTATTATTTTATTTCATTTTAATTTATTTTTTATTTTTACATTTAATTTAATTTTTTGTTTTATTTTATTTTAGTTTATTTCATTTTAATTTTTATTTCCTTTTCTTTTTTCTTTTTGTTTTCTTTTATTTAATTTTATTTTACTCTTTATTTATTTAATTATTTTATTTTCTTATTTATTTTATTTTGGTTTATTTCATTTTAATTTTTATTTCCTTTTCTTTTTTCTTTTTGTTTTCTTTTATTTCATTTTATTTTACTCTTTATTTATTTAATTATTTTATTTTCTTATTTATTTTATTTTGGTTTATTTCATTTAAATTTTTATTTCCTTTTCTTTTTCCTTTTTCCTTTTCTTTTGTTATTTTATTTTATCTTCTTTTATCGTATTATTTTTTTTGCACGGAAAAAGACCTCGGGAGGAGGGGGAAAAAAAAACACCATCAAAATCCTCATTTCTCTGCACAACGACCCCGTGCCTGCCTGCAACAAAGGAGGGAGCTGTTAACTGCATTAAAACATTAAAAAATGGCAACAAAACCACCAAAAAGCAACACCCCCCCAAAAAAAAAACCCCACCACCCCAAGAAACCACAACCTGCTGACTGCAGCCAGGCTGCATCCTTGCTGTATATTATTGCTCATTGGAATATTCCCCCACATCTCCTTCACCAGATGTTTGCCCTCCCTCCCTCCCTTCGAGGCTGTGCTGCTTTGCTAAATTACATCTCGAAAGCCGACCCAAGGAGGACGGAGGGAGAGGGGAGACTGAGAACTCGCCGAGAGCTTCTCCTCGGGTGCAAACGTGGCGAGAAACCAGGCGCAGAGCCCCCGAAATGAGCCCAAACGACCCCAAACCCACCTGGTTCTTTGCCCCCCGTGGAATAGGTTTGGGGAGGGCACAAACCCAAGCACCGTTGGTTGCCTCTTCTCGTTTGCTTTGCCCTCTCGCATATTTCCTTTCCCCTCTCGCATTTTTGCTTTCCTCTCTCGCATTTTCCCTTTCCCCCTCTCGCATTTTTCCTTTCCCCTCTAGCATTTTCCTTCCCCCTCTCACATTTTTCCTTTCCCCTCTCGCATTTTTGCCTTCCCCTCTCGCATTTCGCTTTCGCCTCCCGCGTTTTGGTTTCCCCCTCGCCGAGTGGAACGATCGGGGCAGCTTCAGTGTTCCTGCTCCTCTCCCTATTCATAGGGTAATTAGGAAGCCAGGACTGACAGGAGGTTTAATGAGGGTTGTAATGTTGTACCTGCAGCTCACCCACCAGCTGCTGCCTGGAGAGAGCTCAGCCATGTTTCTCCGAGATGGGCTAATAGGAAAATCTGGAGCTAACAAGGAAATAAATCTCCCCCCAAGGCTAAACTTGGCCGTGCAGAATGGGTTCGGCTGCAGGAGAAAGGAATTTTAAACAACTCGAGCCACGTTCAGCCTGCACGGAGCTGAATCCTGCCTGTCCCCAGCCTGCTGCCGCTGGAGAAGGGCTCAGAGCCTGCACCTCGGTTGGGTTTTTTGTCCGGGGTCAGTCAGGGCTGACAGGTCCTGAGTTGTGAAAATTGGTGTCTGGAAGGATGTGGTCAGGGCTAGGAGCTGCCCTGTGCTGCCAGCTGCCTCTTCTGGGTGCGAGGTGGCAGCTGTGGTGAGGGCAAGGTGGAGGTGGAGGGTCTGCAATGAACACCCCCCGGGGTATGGCAGGGGGTGAAGAGGATGAGGAGCAGTGATGTGCCTTGGCTGGAGGTGATGAAGCCTGGTGTGAGGTCTCAGCTCAGGCTCCCAAAGCCTGGTGTCTTTTCAGACCCAAGGATGGGCAGAGATGGGCAATGAAGCTGGGGAAGGGTCTGGAGAACAGGACTGGGGGAGCTGTGGGTGCTCAAGCTGGAGGAGAGGAGACTGAGGAGAGACCTCCTGGCTCTCTGCAACTCCCTGCAAGCAGCTTGCTGCCAGGTGGGGATTGGTCTCTTCTCCCAAGGGAGAGGACAAGAGGAAATGGCCTCAAGCTGCCCCAGGGCAGGTTCGGCTTGGCCATGAGGAGCAATTTTTGCCCCTTGAGGCTTGTCCAGGCCTGGCCCAGGCTGCCCAGGGCAATGCTGGAGTCCCCATCCCTGGAGGGCTTTCAAAGCCCTGCAGCTGTGGTGCTGAGGGCCATGGTTTGATGGTGCCCTGGCAGTACTGGGTTGATGGTTGATGGTTGGACTCCATGATCAGAAAGGTCTCTTCCAAGGAAAATGGTTCCACAATTCCATGAAGACTAAACCAAGAGACCTTCCATGGGCCCAGGTGATGCTGTGGACCATCTGAGGAAGGACTTGCAGGGAAAGTGACGCTGCAACAACATCCCTGTGCTGTCCAGCTGCATGGGATGGATGGATCCCTGCATCCCTGTCAGAGCTGGTCACACCTCAGCCTTGGACACCACATCTGCTTTCCCAGTGAGAATTCACCTTCTCAGGCTCCCTCTTTCCTCTCCACATCCCTCCAGCATCCACCACAGGCCTCCTCCTCCACTGGATCCCCAGCCCTGGTTGCCTTTGTGTTTTTTGTTGTGTCTCCTTGGGTGATGGCAGCTGGGAGGGAAGAAGAGAAGAAGCTGAGACCTTGAGCATCCAGCAGTCACCCCAAAGCTCCTCTCACTCGAGCCAGTCACGGGACCAGGTGCACAAGGACACCCACCCCCCTGCACCCCACCCTGGGGGTACCACCCCACACTGCACCCACCAGCCAGCCCCTTTCAGGAGCCCAGTGGGAGGTTGCAGATCCTCCATCCCATGGTCCACAGCCAGGAGAGGGAGCAGGATTGAACCAGGGCCCTGCTGTGCCATGAGTTACGGCCGGGGGGCTGCAGAGCCCCAGCCCAGCCCTGCTGCTGCTGGGGATGATTTGCAGCTCGGGCCAGCCCCGCTGGCTGCAGCTCCGGCTCAGGTTCCCCCCAGCACTAATCGATTTCTGCCTGCAGCCGGCTCCCTTCCAGCCCCCCTCCCCCCAGCCCTCAGGAACCCGGAGACAAAGCCCCCAGGGTCTCAGTTTCCTCCAGCCAACCTCCAACCATCTGATCAAGTGTCTCGAAGCTGTGTGGATTTCTCTTTCTTTTTCCCTTTCCCCTTTCTCAGGCATCCCCAGGGAAGTTCCCAGAACCATTCCTCATTTCTCCAGCCATCTGCTCCAACCCATGGGGAGCAAAGCTCCCCTTCCTCCCCACCTCCCCTCCAAAGCCCCACCTTCATCTGACCAGTTGGGGTTTGCAGGGGATGTGCGAATCAGCTCCTCAGCAGGAGAGGACCTCAAAGGAAACCTGGAGCGAGCAGAATGATTTGGGGAAGCTTCAGCAGGGGGACAGGGTAGGATTGGCAGCATCCACAGTGCCCCGGCATGGGACATGGAACCAGAGAATTGGAGGGTCCCAAATGATCTAGAAGAAGGGAGAGGACAAGAGGAAATGGCCTCAAGTTGCCTCAGGGCAGGTTCAGGTTGGCCATGAGGAACAATCTCTGCCCCTTGAGGCTTGTCCAGGCCTGGCCCAGGCTGCCCAGGGCAGCAGTGGAGTCCTCATCCCTGGAGGGCTTTCAAAGCTGCGGAGATGATCCGGCACAGCCCGTGGCAGGGGGGTTGGAACCAGCTGATCTTCATGGTCCCTTCCAACCCAACCCAACCCCACCATGCTCATCAATCCATCCTGGAGCTGGTGGTGGTGGAGGAACACCAACCCCAACCACCCTCAGCCCATAAAAAGGAATCCTGCGAACAACTTCTTGGTGTCTTTCCAAGGGAGCTGCTGCTCTGCTTCAGATCCTCCTTGGGCTGTAATTTGAAGGTCTTGGAGAGGAGGAGGAGGAGGGTGGGGATGGTGGTGGTGAGTCCCTTTCCTGCATGCTGTGAATATTTCCCCCCCCCCCCCTTCTTTTTCCATCTGTTGGGTCGGGATTTACGAGCCGGCAGCTCCGTTCGGATCGAGGTCTGATTTCGACGGTCGATGCTGGAATGCGATATTTGCCTCCCCGTCCCCCCGGTGCCATGAAATCCAGTTAGAAAGAAAACAAGGACATGTTTGAACAATAAAACCAATGTGCAGGATCTAATTAAATGGAGTCATAAAATTAGGGAATAAATGCACAAAGCATGAAGAAAGGGGGGAAACACGGGGGCGCAGAAAAGCCAAACAACCTGGGCCTTGGAAAATGAATCAAATTGGCTCAAAAATGAGAGCTGATTCCTAGGGAAGGAAGCTGCAAGATCCTCCCCTTCCCCTTCCCCTTCCCCTTCCCCTTCCCCTTCCCCTTCCCCTTCCCCTTCCCCTTCCCCTTCCCTTCCCCTTCCCCTTCCCCTTCCCTTTCCCTTCCCCTTCCCTTTCCCCTTCCCCTAACCCTTCCCCTCCCTCTCCCCCTCCCTGCCCCCTTCCTCTTCCCCTTCCCCTTCCTTTCCCCTTTCCCTTTCCCCTTCCCCTTCCCTTCCCCTTCCCTTTCCTCTTCCCTTTCCCCTTCCCCTTCCCTTTCCCCTTCCCCTTCCCTTTCCCTAACCCTTCCCTTTCCCCTTCCCCTAACCCTTCCCCTTCCTCTCCCTCTCCCCCTCCCTGCCCCCTTCCTCTTCCCCTTCCCTTCCTCTCCCTCTCCCCCTCCCTGCCCCCTTCCTCTTCCCCTTCCCCTTCCTTTCCCCTTCCCTTTCCCCTTCCCCTTCCCTTTCCCCTTCCCCTTCTCTTTCCCCTTCCCCTTCTCTTTCCCCTTCCCCTAACCCTTCCCCTTCCCCTCCCTCTCCTTCTCCCTCTCCCTGCCCCCTTCCTCTTCCCCTTCCCCTTCCTTTCCCCTTCCCTTTTCCTTTCCCCTCCTCATCCTCCTTCTCCAGGAAGGGGTCTCCCAGTTGTGGCCAGGTTTGGGGAATGTTTAGCTGTTGAGGGTTTGTTTTCCTTTGGCTACTGGAGGCAGCCAGGAGGGAGGGGGAAAGTATTTGCCGAGTGGCTGCGTTTACCTGCTGGAAAACTCATCCCCTGCTCTGGATGACTCCAAACGTCCCAGAAGAGACCAAGACGCTGAAGCCACAGGGAGGGAGGGACTTGCTGCTGGGCTTGACTCCAGCAAGACCCAAAAATGTGGTCAGGAGAGCTCCCAGGAGCCAGCCGTGTCCTCCTGCAGCCCAGCAGGCAGCTGAGTGCTGGGCTGCAGCCAGGGGAGTGTGGGCAGCAGGGCAGCAGAGGGGATTCTGCCCTTGGGCTCTGCTCTGCTCTCTCCTCACCTCCAATCCTGCCTCCAGCTCTGCTGTCCCCAGCACAAGAAGGTCACAGTGCTGCTGGAGAGAGACCAGAGGAGGCCACAAGGATGATCCAAGGGCTGGAGCAGCTCTGCTGGGAGCCCAGGCTGAGGGAGTTGGGGCTGTGCAGCCTGGAGAGGAGAAGGCTCCAGGGGGACCTCAGAGCTGTCTGAAGGGATCCTGCAGGAAGGCTGCAGAGACACTTTGGCTGAGGGGGGCTGGAGGCAGGATGAGGGGGAATGGTTTGAAGCTGAGGCAGAGCAGGGTTGGAGTGGAGCTGAGGAAGAAGTTGTGCAGCCTGAGGGTGGCGAGAGCCTGGCCCAGGCTGCCCAGGGAGGCTGTGGCTGCCTCCTCCCTGGGGGTGTCCAAGGCCAGGCTGGATGAAGCTTTGAGCAACTTGGGATGGTTGAGAGGCGTCCCTGCCCATGGCAGGAGGTTGGAGTAGATGACCTCTGAGGTCCCTTCCAACCTGAGCCATTCTCTGACTCTCTGCACCATCAGAGAGCAACTTAACCAAGGGCTGTGGTGAATTTTCCACCTGGGGGGGGTGGGGTTTGGGGGGGCTGAGGGATACTTTAACTCAAGCTGCCCGCAGCAGGGAGCTTGGAGCAGACGCTCTCTGAGCTCCCTCCCCACCTGAGTCCTGCTGTGCTTCTGCCTCTGAGCTCCTAAACTGGAGGTTATTTCCAACACCCCCCCCCTTTTATTCCCCTTTTCCTTTGCATTTTTAACCCCTGCCAGAAACTTTCTGTGTCTCCCTCCCCCCAAACCCTGCTCCATTTGTCACCCCTCAGGCCACGACACCTCTCACCATTCCCCACCTTCCTTTACACGTAGCAAACAGAGGTCAATTTATACCCAAATCGTCTTCCTCCCCCACCCCTTCCCCTTCCCCACCTCCACCTCCCCCAGGCCCCCTCCCCTTTTATTTTTTATAGCCCTATTGAACTATTTGCCACATTATTTATCCTTTAATGCCCTGAATCCCCTCTGGAGAGCCCAGGCTCTAATAAATAACGCGCCAAATCATTAAGCAGGGGTGATAAAACTCAAACCATTTAAAAATACATCAACCTGGCTTGCTTTGGGCTGGAGAAAGAAGCAGCTCCAGGGGCTGCTCATCAGAGCAGGGAGGGGGAGGCTGAAGCCAGCCGTGCAGCTCCCTGGAAATCAAAGCCCCAGGCAAAGCAGCTGCTGGGTGTTGGACACCCCCCCGGGGAAATGGGCTGGGGGAGTTGGGGCTGCCTGGAGGCAGGGAAGGAGGTTGGAAGGAGGAGATGCAGGGGAGTAGGGTTGGGTTGGAAGGGAGCTGGAAGAGCAGCCACTTCCAGGCCTCCTTGCGTGGGCTGTGGCCTGCCTTCTGTGCTCAGTTTGTGGCAGGGGAGGTTGGAACTGGAGGGTCTTCAAGCTTCCACTGGATGACCTTCAGCCTTCCACTGGATGACCTTCAACCTTCCACTGGATGACCTCCAAGCTTCCACTAAATGACCTTCAAACTTCCACCAGATGACCTTCAGCCTTCCACTAGATGACCTTCAAGTTTCCACTAAATGACCTTCAACCTTCCACTGGATGACCTTCAGCCTTCCACTATATGACCTTCAACCTTCCACTGGATGACCTTCAACCTTCCACTGGATGACCTTCAAGCTTCCACTAGATGACCTTCAGCCTTCCACTAGATGACCTTCAGCCTTCCACTGGATGACCTTCAAGCTTCCACTAGATGACCTTCAGGCTTCCACCAGATGACCTTCAGCCATCCATTTGATGATCATCAATCAGTTTGGCCCCAGTGGCCCAGTCAAGGTCTTCCTCGTAAACAGAAGAATCAGAGATTCATGGAATGAGTTGGGTTGGGTTGGAAGGGACCTTAAAGATCATCCAGCAAAGCACATGGCAGGGGGGTTGGAACTGGATGATCTTCAGCTTTCCACCAGCCCAGATTGCCCAAGGCCTTGTCCAACCTGCAGTTGAACCCCTCCAGGGAGGAGGCATCCACAGCCCCCCTGGGCAGCCTGTTCCAGTCTCTCTCCACCCTCACTCTCAAGAATTTCTTGCTGATCTCCAGTCTCAGTCTCCCCTCTTCCAGTTTCAATCCATTGTCCCTCATCCTGGCACTCCCAGCCCTTGTCCAAAGTCCCTCCCCAGCTCTCCTGGAGCCCCCTTCAGGTACTGGGAAGGCTGCTCTAAGGTCTCCCTTTGGCTTTCTCCTCTCCAGATGAAAGCAGGGGGGTGCTGGTGGGGTTGTGTTGCAGAGTGGATCGGGGGGGAGGGCTTGATCTGGTCATGGTCTCCATGAAGTTGCTTAGACAATGGAGCTGAGCAGTTGTGGAGGCTCCAAGCCTGGCATTGTTCAAAGCCAGGTTGGAGGAGGCCTTGAGCAACCTGCTCTGGTAGGAGGTGTCCCTGCCCATTGCAAAGGGCTGGAGCCAGATGATCTTTAAGGTCCCTTCCAACCCAACCTGTGATTCTCTGAGTTGCATCTGCAGAGGCTCCATCCCCTCCATGTGGACCCCAGCTTGGAGGTGCCCTTGCTGGGGTCCCCTTCCCAACCAAACCCAAGGAGTAAACCCCCAGCACTCTCCTGCTCCCTGCTCCAGAGCCATCGATTGCCTCTGGCACTTCCAAATGATGTAATCCACTTTATTTGTGTGACAACAAAACGGTTATTAGGGTAATGAGCATAATTAGCGGGAGACAATTACCATAATAATGCAGCTCCCTCCTTCCAGAGGACCTTTTCAAAGCTGTTTAGTTAAGGCTTGAAAGAAATCAACAGTGAGGAACAGCAAAAGAGGCTTCGGTTGTGCTGGGGCATGAGGAACAAAAAGCTGAGCCTGGTCTTGGGAGGTCATCAGGTTGCTCTTCTCCCCATGATCACTGAGAAATGACCTGGAAAGAGTGCTCCAGGACAAGGGGGAATGGTTTGAAGCTGAGGGAGAGCAGGGTTCAACGGGAGCTGAGGAAGTTCTGCAGCATGAGGGTGGTGAGAGTCTGGCACAGGCTGCCCAGGGAGGCTGCCTCCTCCCCGGGGGGGTTGAAGGCCAGGCTGGACGAGGCCTTGAGCAACCTGGGCTGGTGGGAGGTGTCCTTGCCCATGGCTGGGGGTGGGAGGAGATGATCTCTGAGGTCCCTTCCAACCTGAGCCATTCTCTGCTTGATTCTGTGATGTCCCATCCAGTTGGGGCTGCTCCTAGGGAATGCTCTCTGCACGTCACATAGAGACGATGCACCCCCAAAAGTCCCTTCCTTGGTGGCCACCGCAGGAGGACCTCCCCCAAAAACTCTTTCAGGCCTCAGTGTTGTTGCTTTGGAAGATGCCAGAGGGACTTGGAGCTGGAGGAGCCACCAGCACGTAAGGCAGGCTGATGACATCACTTCCAAACCTGCTTTATTTTGGGGCATTAAAAACACTCCCTCAGCGTCCATCCGCCGAGCCCAGGAGCTTGGCTCTGGAGCTGCTTCAGGGCTGGGAGTTGTTCATCAAGCCAAGAGCTTAGCTTAGCTGCTCCAGCAAGGGACTTTAGGCTGGGTTTGAAGCCCAGAGTGGTTAAAAATCTTCTGGGAGGTGCACTGCTGTGGGAGCAGCCTTGGCCCCAGCAGCACTGGGACACATCTGGCTTCAGGTCAGATGGTGTCACCTTGGCTGGACTTTGTGTCCCTTCCACTCAATGGAATGGGAGATGGAGATACTCTGGGAGGGAGGAGGTCACTCCTCTGGTGAGGCCTCTGGTGAGTCTCACCTGTGTGGACTCTCCTGTGCCCTTTGGTCACAGGGGTCGTGTCCACAGAGAAGGGGCAGCAAAAAAGACATTTTCTCACCCAAAATGTAGGGTGAAAAAGCATCCAGGTGGAGCTGCAGGTATGGCAGAAGCAGGTTCTCTTCATGGAACCTCCTGGGATCCAGCTGGTGCCCCTTGCCCTTTGTCCTGTCCCTGGGCACCACTGAGCCACAGCCTCTTGCCCCCTGCCCTTCAGTTCTTGCTGAGCATTGCTCAGATCCCTTCTGGGGCTGCTCTCCTCCAGGCTCCACAGCTCCAAGGCTCTCAGCTTTCGCTCCTCAGCATCTTCAGAGCCTCCTCTGGACTCTCTCCCATCAGTTCCAGTGGTCCTGGGGATGGGATCTGCCGGAGCTCATCTCCTTCCCCAAGCTCTCCAGGCTGAGCTGTGACTCAAAGGCCTTTTCTCCTCCTGCCTTTGAAGCGAGCGACGTCTCCTGGCTGTGCAGAGAGAGCTGAGACTGCAACCACAAAGCCTGGCCTGGGGATTTTTGAAAGCTGCTTTGCAAAATTGACTCCAGGACTATTTTTTTCCCCCTTTTCCTACTCCCCCCTCTCCTCCCCCAGCCTTATCACTTTCAGCTGCAGAGGAGGAGACGTTTGGCAGCCGGAGTTAATGTGATGCAAATGCGGCGAACCCTGCGCGCAGCTCAGCTCCTTCCACCCCTGCTCAGAGCTGCTCCCACTGATTGCTTGACAAGAGCTCGCCTGGAAGGACACCAAAAGATCCTCTGCAAAGGATTTTCCTCTTCTCCAGGATGGTTTGACCCAAAGTTTATTGGTGGGAAGGGGGCAGGATGAAGCTAACGTGAGCTGGCATCGCCCGGACACACGCTGGGGTGGAGGAACCCAACGCGGCTTGGAAGGAGCCCTGTGAGCACCACGGTGTTGGATCCCTCCACCCCTCCCTGCCAACCCAACACCAATAATTAGCCATAAATAATCCCCAAAGCTCCTCACAGCAGGTTCAGCCACTCTGAACATCAACCAAGCTGCAGAAATAATGACCCAGGCACGGAAAGCAGCCTGGGAGCCAAGGGAGAAGTTCTGCGCCCAGGGAGCCGCTGCCAGGTTCGGAGCTGCTGGATGTGAAGAGCTTCTTGGCTCGGCCCCGTGGCTGCTTGGCCACCAAGCATCCTCCCCTCCATGGGGGTCTGGGCTGCTCCACGCTGCAGCAGGGACACCCAGTGGCTGTGGGGCTTTGCTCCCAAAATCCCAGTGGACCCTCTTGGCCGTTTCTCTCCATCCCAGTGCACCCAGTATGGGTCAGGGGCCTTGGGCTGCTTGGGGTGGGGGAGATAGTAGGGAGCCATCCCCTGCCAGCAGCCAGCTTTGATTTTTTGAGGCAGAAAAGGTCTGGATTTGTCCTGCTCAGGGACTGTTGTCCTGCTCAGGGACCATTGTCCTGCTCAGATGGAGTCACCGAGAAGAAATCCAAAGCAGAAAGCCACTGGGAGGGGAGAAGAAGGTGGAAAAAGCTCCACTGATGGCCCCACCTATTGAAGCAAGTGGTTCCCCATGGCCAGAGGAGAAATATGGGGCTGGAGGTGGGACCTGAGGGAGAGGAGGGTGTGAGGACAGCGCAGGATGGGGCACCTGGGAGGGCTGCTGCTGTCCCTGGGCAAACCCTCGGCCTGCACCCCCCGTGGTGGGACCAGCCCAGGAGATGCAGCTCCAGAATAACACAGCTGGGTACCAGACCTGTTGGGAGCTGGGCAGGAGGGTGGAAGAAAAAAGGCCATTTTCTGTCCCAGCATAATTCCTCCTTGCCACTGGCCGTGAGGAGCTGCATTCCAGCCCCACAGCCGAGGCCAACTTGCCAGCGAGACCTCTTCCAGGTGAGTTATGGTTTCCAGCTTCCTCTCTTGGGTCAGAATCCTTTCCTACCCCCAAACCCAGCGTGTCCCCCCGCCTCCTCCAGCCCCCCCAGCCAGCAGAGCAAGCAAACTCAGGATGTTTTGCCCCAGACCCCTCCAGCTGCAGCCAAGAAAAGCCACAGCTCCGCTGGAGCCAGCCGTGGCCCCTTTCCAGCTGCCATCAATGGGATGCTTGGAGACCAGTTGCAAGTTTGATTTATTTGGGGATTCTTTTTTTTTTTGCTCCCTTCAGGCATCCTCAAAGAGAAGGAGGGGTTGGAGGGCTTCAGGGTTGAGGCTAGGAGGGCTTCAGGGTTGGGGGTTGGAGGGCTCCGGGGTTGGAGTGCTACAGGGCTGGGATTGAATGGCTCCAGGGTTGGGGTTGGATAGCTCCAGGGTTGGAGTTGGATGGCTCTGGGGTTGGAGTGCTCCAGGGTTGGATGGCTCCAGGGTTGGGGCTAGGAGGGCTCCAGTGTTGGGGTTGGATGGCTCCAGGGTTAGGGGTTGCTCCAGGGTTGAGGCTAGGAGGGCTCCAGAGTTGGGAGTTGGATGGCTCCAGAGTTGGGAGTTGGATGGCTCCAGGGTTGGGGTTGGAGGGCTCCAGGGTTGGGGGTTGGAGGGCTCCAGGGATGGGGGTTGGAGGGCTCCAGGGATGGGGGTTGGAGGGCTCCAGGGTTGGGAGTTGGATGGCTCCAGGGTTGGGAGTTGGATGGCTTCAGAGTTGGGAGTTGGATGGCTCCAGAGTTGGGAGTTGGATGGCTTCAGAGTTGGGAGTTGGATGGCTCCAGGGTTGGGGGTTAGAGGGCTCCAGGGTTGAGGCTAGGAGGGCTCCAGAGTTGGGAGTTGGATGGCTCCAGAGTTGGGAGTTGGATGGCTCCAGAGTTGGGAGTTGGATGGCTCCAGGGTTGGGGTTGGAGGGCTCCAGGGTTGGGGCTAGGAGGGCTCCAGAGTTGGGAGTTGGATGGCTCCAGAGTTGGGAGTTGGATGGCTCCAGGGTTGGGGCTAGGAGGGCTCCAGAGTTGGGAGTTGGATGGCTCCAGAGTTGGGAGTTGGATGGCTCCAGGGTTGGGGGTTGGAGGGCTCCAGGGTTGGGGGTTGGAGGGCTCCAGGGTTGGGGTTGGAGGGCTCCAGGGTCGGGGTTGGAGGGCTCCAGGGTTGGGGCTAGGAGGGCTCCAGGGTTGGGGCTAGGAGGGCTATGAATCTGTAACTCTGTGGCCAATTGGGGATCTTGTGATCCCATTTTGTCAAGGGAGGTTGTAGATGTCCCCTCCTTGGAGGTTTCCAAGGCCAGGTTGGGTGAGGCCTTGAGCAGCTTGGGCTGGGGAAAGGTTGAAGATGACCTAGGGAAAGGTTGAAGATGATCTAGGGAAAGGTTGAAGACCATCCAGTTCTAACCCCCCTGCCCTGGGCTCCTCTGATGTCCACAAGGGACTGGAACTAGATGATCTTCAAGACCCCTTCCAACCCAACCCATGCCATGGATCTATGAATCTCTGACCTATCTCTGGCCAATTAGGGATCATGAGGTCACAATCAGGGATCACCTGGTCCCAATGAAGAGCCTGAGCCTGAAGCAGAGCTCATTATCTCAGCTAATTGGCTGAGGACATGGGGTGGGAGGGGGTTCCAGTGGGGCTCTCAAGCCCTCATTAATCTCCCCAGAGTGAAGTGTTTGTTTTCTCCCTCCTTTTTACAGCCCTTCCCCTCCCACCCTTGCCTCTTCTGGCCCAGCTGATGGACAGGGTTATGGGAGAGGAAGGAAGCCATCTCCAAGGCCTTGCAGGCTGGTGGCTGAGGCAGCCTGGCTGGTGTCTGGCCAAGATTTAATGCTCTTGGGCTTTATTATCTCCACCTCAACATCCATCCTCGTAAAGCGACGGCGGGACAGGGAGCTGCTGGAACAGCCCCAAAACCCCATGGCCAGAGGAGGAGAGGAGGTGGCTCACACCCAGCCAGCTCTCAAGCCTGGCTTCATCCCTCAGACCCATGGGAAGTGGACAATTGTCCGAGGTCAAAGTGCTTGGGGTGATGCCAAAGTGCCGTCAGTTCCAGTTCCTCGGTGTTAAGGAGGGCACTTGGCCAGGCTGTGGCTGGCTGAGGCTTGAGGAGCTGTGTGGGGGATGTCTCATCACCATGAGGTCCTCTCCAGGTCACAGAATCACACAATGACGGTTGTTGGAAGGGACTTCTGCAGATCCCTCAGTCCAAGGCAGAGTCACCTAGAGAAGGTCACACAGGAACACACCCAGGTGGGGTCGGAATGTCTTCAGAGATGGAGACTCCACCACCTCGCTGGGCAGCCTGCTCCAGGGCTCAGTTAAAGAAGTAGTTCCTCCTCATGGCCATGTTCCATCCCTTAAGCCCACAGCAAGTGGTGGTCACTTCTCCAAGGTCAAGGTGCTTGGGGTGGTACCAAAGTGCCATCAAACCACCTCCTGGAGGGTGCCGAGGTGATACATGGAGCAAAGAACCATGGAATGAGTTAATTGTCCAGGATCTCCTTGAAAGCACTGGGGAGAAGTCAGGTACCAGCAGGTTTGATTCAGGCTGGGGGAAGGGATGTGGGTGAAATGCTGGAACAAGATGTGATGGGCAGAGTCCAACAGGATGGCATTCAACAAGTCCAAGTGCCAGGTGCTGCAACACCCCCAGGCAGTGCTACAGGCTGGGGTCAGAGTGGCTGAAGAGCAGCCAGGCAGGAAGGGACCTGGGGGTACAGGGTGACAGCAGCTGAACATGAGCCAGCAGTGTGCCCAGGGGGCCAAGAAGGTCAAGGGCATCCTGGCCTGCATCAGGAACGGTGTGGCCAGCAGGAGCTGCCCTGTGCTCAGCACTGGTTAGGTCACACCTTGAGTCCAGTGTCCAGCTCTGGGCTCCTCAGGGTAGGAAGGAGGTTGAGCTGCTGGAAGGTGTCCAGAGAAGGGCAACAAAGTGGGGAGGGGTCTGGAGCACAGCCCTGGGAGGAGAGGCTGAGGGAGCTGGGGTTGCTTAGCCTGGAGGAGAGGAGGCTCAGGGGAGACCTTCTTGCTCTCTCCAACTCCCTGCAGGGAGGTTGCAGCCAGGTGGGGGTTGGGCTCTTCTCCCAGGCAAGCAGCACCAGAACAGGAGGACACAGTCTCAAGCTGTGCCAGGGGAAGTTTGGACTCGAAGTGAGGAGAAAGTTCTTCCCAGAGGGAGTTGTTAGCCATTGTGATGTGCTGCCCAGGGAAGTGGTGGAGTCACCATCCCTGGAGATGTTCAAGAGGGGATTGGATGTGGCACTTGGAGCCATGGTCTAGTAGTCACAAAGTCTTGGGTGACAGGTTGGACTTGATGATCTCTGAGGTCTTTTCCAACCTTATTGATTCTATGAGTGGGTTTGGGTTGGAAAGGACCTCAAGGGTCATCTAACCCAACCCCTTGACCATGGGCAGGGATATCATAGAATCATAGAATTGTCAGGGTTGGAAGGGACCTCGAGGCTCATCCAGTCCCAACCCCCCTGCCATGGGCAGGGATCCCTCACACCACAGCAGGTTGCTCACAGCCACCTCCAGCCTGGCTGCAAACACCTCCAGGGATGAGGCTGCCACCACCTCCCTGAGCAACCTGTGCCAGGCTCTCACCACCCTCATGGTGAAGAACTTCTTCCACTGGACCAAGTTGCTCTGCTCAAAGTTCCTGACCTTGGACACTTCCAGGGCTGGGGCAAACCCTTCTCTGGGCACCAAGGCGACGCCGCTGAGTTGCCACCTCTGTTGCGAATGGTGGTGGGAAGAGGCTGTGGGCAGCCTGATCTAGTTGAGGATGCCCTTGCTTACTGCAGGTGGGGGGGGGGGATTAGATGTCCTTTGGAGGTCCTTTCCCACCCAGAAGAGCTGCCAGGAGCACCCAAAGCTGAGCACCCGCTCGGTGCACCACGCATCTGCTGCCTGCCGCGTCCTGCTCCCACCACGTCTGCATGACGCCAGGAGCTGTGTGCAGCCTTGAGGGTGAGAGAGGTGCTCTGGGACCATCCAGAAAGCACAACTCAGCCTCCAGAGCCTGCCCCAGGGGCTGAATCCACGAGAAAGAAACAAGAGGCACCTGATGGGGGACCGGGCTGGGAATTGCTCAGCAGCAGCCAGGATGGTCCCACCCCCACCTCCAGCTCTGGCAGGTTGCTCCCAGTCAGCAGCCGCTCCCCCTGCGTGGTCAATGAGCCAATGAGGCCTCTGCTGGCAAGGAGCTGGGGATGAAATGAAAACCATCAGGTTGGAGACTCTCCAGCTCCTTGACAAGGAGCCTGCTCAGAGCTGGTGATGCCAGATGAGTCCCTGCCAAGCAGCCAGGGCCAGCTCCCTGCAGGGACCCTGCGCAGAGTTTGGGGGGGGAGGGAGGTTGTAAAAACACCTCCAAGCCTGGCAGCCTCTGACTTGCTTCCAAGAAGATTCAGGTGCTCCAGGAGGAGGTCCAGTGGCCAGGCAGCAGGACACTGGCTCTGTGTCCACCACGAAGTGGAGGTGAGTTTGGAAGACCTCCCAAAATTGGCCAGCTCCAGATGGATGCTGAGGCCTGCTCCAGGCTGGGGAGAAGAGGAGGTTGGCCAGGCCCAGGATGTGTTAGATGGATCTCAAGTCCCTGATCATCAGCAGCAGTGGTTTCTAGCCAAGGGCATCCTCTAATTTGTCCCTCTGGAGAAATGACATCAAAGCCAGGGCAGAGGAACTACCATGAAGGTCCCCATGCTCCCCACTGACTCCAGCTCAGCTCCCCATGCTTGCTTGGGAGAAGGAGAGTGGAAGCAAGCAGAATATCTCCATCCTTGGCATCACCATCTTGAGGTCTTCAAGCTTTGGTCACCTCCAGTGGTCCAGGCTTGGCTGAGAGGCCTCCAGGGTCCCTTCCAGCCAGCATCACTTGTCCCTGCAACCTCAATTGAGCCCCAAGCCCACTGTGACACCTCAAAGAGCCTCAGCAAGAGCTCAGATTTGTCCCTGAGCTGGCATGGAGGGACCCAGAGATCCCTTTCCACCTCTTGCTACCCTTCAGAGCCCTTCAAGACTGTGGGCACCCTTCAGGCAAGGCCAGGACGGTGCAGCCCCAGCCATGTAGGACCATCCATGCTCCTCAGCAGCCTCTTGACTGAACCAGGAGAAATTTCCACTCAGCACCTCCCATTTGCCCCTCTTTCATTCAATGTCTGCTGCTGATGTTGATGTCAATGTCAATGTTGATGTTCCTGTCAGTGTTGATGATGATGTTGATGTTGAGGATGATGCTGATGCTGATGTTGATGCTGATGTCAGTGTTGATGTTGATGTTGATTTATGGCCTCCAGCCCCTGGATCTGGGTCCCTTCAGAAGGATCTGAACCTGCTTTTGATCGATTTCCATCACTTTCTGCTGATGGCTTCCACGTGAAGCAGCTTTTAAATCAACACCCTGGGCCAAGGCTGTGCTGCCACCAACAGCTCCAGAGGGAGGGGATTCCCCTAAGGCATCAGAAGCCAACATCTGCACCAGTGCTGGGCCGGCAGGAAATGGGATCTTAGTCAACATTTCAGCCTAAAATGGGATTTGGAGGCAAAGCCTTGCAGGGTGGAAGGGGTCGCTGCAGGTGCTGGGATGCTGCTGGTGCTGGGATGCTGTTGATAGGATGCTGGGATGCTGCTGGTGCTGGGATGCTGTTGATAGGATGCTGGGATACCACTTGGATGCTGGCAGTGTTAGGTTGCTCTCCAGTGCTGCCTGAGCACCGACTGCTCCCTGCCTCAGTTTCCCTTCCCCACTTCCATCTGCGTGGGATCCTCCTGGGGCTCAGCCTTTCTCCTTGTCCCAGCCCCTCCATTCCCATCCCCATGAAGAGGACAGGACCCAGGTGCCCAGCTCCATCCCTTGTGCATCCCTCAGTTCCCAACCAGAGCCCAGATGCCCTCTGGCTCCTGCTGAGGAGCAAAGCCCTGCGGGGGGCGGTGGGGGGAGCTGCTGTGCCCACCCTGCCGCGCCAGGAGATTTATCCCTGGGGACGTGGTGGAGCTTCTAACGAGAGCCAGGATGGATGCTCCCCTCACCAGTTAATGGGCTGGGGCTCGGATTAGTCACAGCAACTGGCACCAGTGCTCTGATTTCCCTTTTTATTGCCCATTATAACTCATGCCCGGGGAGCTGAGAGGGAGGCGGCAGCGGCACCGAGGGGATTCGGCTCCAGCCGGGGGGTTCCCTGCCCGCCGAGGAGCATTTGCCGTGGGTGGATGGCAGGAAGGGCTCAGAGTCCCAAACCGGGAGCCTCCTGGCTTGTGGGAGGGGGGAGACAGGGGGTGAGGAGGAAGAGGGGGGTTTGAGCTTCCCCTGAGGGGCTCCGCAGTGGCTTCAGCATCCTCTTCACCTGCTGGGGAGGAAGAACACAGCACAGCATTGCTGCTGAGGGACCATTCCCCCGCCCCTCCCCCACTGCATCTCCTGCAGCTTCTCCTGTTGGATTTGGATGTTGGGCAGGGTGTGGGGGCATCCTCCTTCATCTCCCACCCCTGGGAGCACCATGATCCAGGTGACCATGGGGTCAGGACAAACCCTGATCCATAACTCCCCCATCTCAATGGACCTGGACATGCTGGGATGAAGCTTGATGGGTGCCCATTGGATTGACTCAGGGGTGCTGGGGTGCATCTGCAGCACCCATTCACCCCCAGCACCCTTCCTTCCCCAGCACCTATCCACCCCCAGCACCTTTCCTTCCCGAGCACTTTTCCTTCCCCAGGATCCATTGATCCCCAGCCCCCATCCACCCCCAGCACCCTTCCTTCTCCAGCATCCATCCTGCTCCTGCTCGGGGCCGGAGATCCCAGCTCGGCGGTGCTGGAGGAGCTCTGGCAGCAGACAGGAGCAGGCAGGGGCAGGCAGGAGCAGGCAGGAGCAGGCAGCAGCTCCTGCTAAGCTGTTCTCTCCCCATCTAGTGACCGCAGCTCGCATAGCAGGAGGCAGCCACGCCGCCAATTCCAATTATTTTGGGATGCTCCCAAATTATTCCAGAGCCCAAACAAACACCGGCCGGAGGCAGCGCTCCCGGAAATGATCCTCCTAAAACCAAACCGTTTTGGGTGGCCGCTTGGATGCGCTCCCAAAATCGATGCGAAGGGGAAGGGGGAGGAAGGGGGAGGGACTCGCATCCTTATGCCTAGCCCCGAAGTGGGGGGAGGGGATGGAGGGGAGGGGGTGGGACGCATGGGACACCCTGAGCCGTTCCCAGACCCCTGGGGAGGCTCCGAGCCTGGGGCGGCTCCCCCGCGGCAGCCTCCGCGGGGATTTCTCTGCTGCTTTCCACACGCGGCAGCCAGGTTCTGATTTATGGCTCTGGCCCCAACGCTGCCACGTGGCCCCAAGCCCCCAGGGTCTGCCCTGAGTCCCCCCACCCCCTCCAAATCCCTGGTTTGGATCTGGTTTTGTTTTCTTGTTCCTTGTGTAGCTCGTGGCAGATTTGTTGTTGTTTTGGGTTTGGTCTTGACTTGAAAAGGCCAAAAAAAGGCCAAAAAAGCAGCAGATTGGGAGAACCACTTTGGCATCCAGAGGGTGCAGCGGGGCTGGGGGTGCACCCACCGGAGCTTGGCACCCCCTGGCAGCTGGGTGCACCCCCATTCGAGGCTCTTGCACCCCAATTCCCCCACCTCGTTGTCAGGGTGAGGAGGGGGTGCAGGGAGTGGTTTCTCTCAGGGTTGATTCAGCTCAGCCTGCAGCAGCGATGCTTGGGCCTGGCTTGCCCAGCCCCTGGCCCATCCCTTGTGGCATCAGGGCACCTTTTGCCCCCTGCCCAGTAAAATCCTCCCCCCACACCCCCAAATCCTTGACTCTTTGTCCAGGCAAACCCCATCCCCACTCAGGGGACACTTGGACACCCCAAGCCTCCGGCTCTGCCCAGCTGCCTGGCAGCTGCTGCTGAGTCACCAATCCCTCAGCTTTGGTTTGGGTTTTGTTTCCCAGACACTGCCATAACTTTCCCAACCTTTCCAGAGGCAAAAGAGGCAGCCAATAATTATTCCCATGCAAATGAGAGCCAATTAAATCAGGACAGAGCTCCCCTGCAAGGCGGGAGGGACGTTCCCCACGGAGTGAAAGCAGTTTGGGGTCCATCGGGGCGCTGAGCATGGACTCATGGAAGGGTTTGGGTTGGAAGGGACCTTCCAAAGGTCATCCAAAGCTCCTCCAGTCCTTCCCTCCTGCAGCCAGCAAGGACATCCCCAGCTAGAGCAGGTTGCTCAGAGCCCCAAACAACCTGACCTGCAATGGTGCCAGGGATGGGGCAGCTCCCACCTCTCTGGGCAACCTGGGCCAGGCTCTCCCCACCCTCAGCAGGAAGAATTTCTCCCTTCTCTCCACTCTGAGTCTCCCTCTTTGAGGTTCAAACCACCCCCCACCCCCTTGTCCAGTCCCAACAGGCCCTGCCCAAAAAGTCTGTCCCCAGCTTTCTCCTGGCTCCTGGAAGTACTGAAAGGCCACCAGAAGGTCTCCCTAGAGCCTTCCTTTCTCCAGGCTGAGCAAGCTCAACTCTCCCAGCCTGGGCTCACAGCAGAGGGCTTCCACCCTCAGATCATCCTTCTGGCCTCCTCTGGCCCTGCTCCACCAGGTCCATGCCTCTGCTCTGCTGTGCTGTGGACTCTGTGGCCACTCTTGGGCTCCCATTGATTAATTTTCAGCCTTTTGGATCCTTTTTATTCATTTTCCTGCAGAAAATCCAGCCCCCAGGCCACAAAGACCTCTCCTGCTTGCCCCCTGCCACAGAGGGGCCTCTTGGCCACCGATGGGCCGTAGGATGGAGGCAGGATCCATCCCTGCTTGGGGCAAGCAGGGAGCTGTGGGGCTGGGTTTTGGCAGGAATGCTGGAATGGTGGGAGCAGGGAAAGGGAGGGTGGTTGCTTCCCAGGCTCTGGAGCCTCCACAGAGCCCCAAAGGGAGGCAGAACCTCAGCAACACAGCCAGCAAGTATGCAGGGAACAAGCCCCAGCAGGCTGAGCCAGCCCAGCTCCAGCCACCCCCTGCGCCCTGCTCGCCCTGGGATAAAGCACACAGGGAGAAACCTGCTCTCCACAGGCCTCTTCTTCATTGTTTTGGCTTCCCTTTGGCATCCCCACGGAATTCCAGCGAACAATCACCCAGAGGAGCTCATGGAGGGCTTGGGGTTAAGTGGGAGCAGAGCCAGGGTGAAGCTGGTGGTTGGCTGCATCTGAGGTGCGAGAGCAAGGTCCAGGGGTGCAAGAGCAAAGGCAAGGCTGAGCTGCTGCCCCAGCGTGGAAGTGGAGCTGGGGGGTGGGGGTGTGCAGGGGTGCAAGAGCAAAGCCAAGGTGAGGTTGGTCTCCTGGTGGAAGAGCCAAGTGGAGCTGAGGAGGATCCCTTGCTGGAACAGCTGCAACGTGGAAGCTTCCCCTCTGCAAAAGCCAAAGCAAGGCTGGGATGTTCTCCCTGCCCCAGAAATGCAAAAATCGAGTTGAGAGGAGGAGGATGCTGAAGTGTAGGGAGGAAAACCAAGGTGGGGACTGTCCCCTGGTGCAAAACTCAAAGATGGGGATGCCTGGAGATGCAAGGGCAAAACAGAGGTGAGGAGGCTCCCGTGGTGCCAAAGCAAAGCTGCAGCTGTGGTGCTGCAAAAGCCAAAGCAGGGCTGAGATGTCCTCCCAGTGCAACAAATCAAACAGGGACAGGGATGCTCCTGAGGTGCAGGAGCAAAGCCCAGCTGGGGACGTTCCTGTGGCTCAAGCCCAAGATTGCTCTCCCGCCATGGGAAGCCAAACCAAGGCTGGGCTCTTCCCCCTCTGCCCCGCACAAACCCAGGAGGGTCCTGAACCACCCCCGGGGGCTCTCTGCGCTCCCACCCCTGCCCAAACCCAACCGGCAGCCACCACCTCCCAGCCCTGCGTTTCCAGCAGGGACTTTTCCCGGCTTTTCCCTCCCTCCTGGCCGCTTTGGAAGGGATACAAAGGAGCCCAACCCAGCGCGGAGCTCGGAACGCGGCGTGGGAACGAGCTGGGGCAAGCAGAGCCCAGACGGGAGGAGGCTGCCCAGAAAATGCAGCCGGGAGAGGGAAAACTTTGCGATTGTGCAAACCTGGAGCCACCTTTTCCACTGCTCCCCTTCCCAAATCCCACTCCCAACCCCTCCCTCCTCCCCCCAGTTCCACTATCCCCCCAAATCCCGCTCCCTGGCAGCGAGTCGATTGCTTTTTGATCAGTAAATCAAACCTAATTAATCGGGGGTGGGGGTTGGGTTCCGTCCATTATTTTCTCACTGCACCTCCCTGGGGGAGGGATTTCAATCACTGGAATTTTAATCTCCCCCCTTTTCTGGCCTTATTTCCCCCACCCCACCCCCCCAAAGCTGGGTGCTGCCACCCTCCCCCCCTGCGATGCTGCTCAGCCAACGAGGGAAGGATCCGGCAGGATTTGGCCCCTCGGGAAGTGTCTGCAGCAGGATTTGGCCACTCTGCAACGCAGCAGCAGCTGAGGTTGTCCTCCCTGGGGGCTTCTCTGGTGTCTAACATGAGGCTGTGCTCCAGCCTCTGCAGGGGGGCATCAGGGCTGGCTCTCCCCTTTTCCCTGCTGCCTCCTTCAGGATAATTCAGAGGTTTATTCCCTGCTGGGAATTTGCTGAATTCGGATGGATTTTGGCGAGGGATTGAGTTGCCTGCGGGAATACTCTGCTCCAAAAAGCTGGGAAGGGAGATTGGGGGGGAGGGGGGACCAAGGAGCACCCCAAGGTGCTGGATGCCCCACTGGGATAAGAATGGAGGGCATGGGAGGCTCATCCTCACGGGGATAAAAATGGGGGTCTGGAAGGCTCAGGGATAAGGATAGAGGGGCTGGGAAGGTCAAATCCAGCGGGATAAAAAAATGGGGGTGGGGGTGGGAGGAGGGATTGGGAGGCTCGAATCCAGAGGGATACGGAGGGATGAGAGGGGTGCCGGTGGGTGCGGGGGGCTGGTGGTGTCCCCGCTGTGTGAGAGCAGGGATGCGGGAAGGCTGCGGATGCGCGGACGCGACGCTCCCCCTGCCGAAGAGCTCCTGGAAAACCGGGATCCGGCCGCGCTGCCGCAGAGCCCTGGCTGCCTCTTCCAGCGGGGCTTCAGGGGTGGGCTTCACCCCCCAAAACGGCATCGTCTCCGGGATCTGATGCCACATCTCCACCCGCTCCCCTCCCCCAAATCTCATCCTTTGGTTCTGGTCCCAGATCAGGGATGTTTTCGCCCAAAGAAATGAAATTCGGAGGTGGGGGGGGGGGAGTTTTGACGGCGGGGAAGCAGCTTCAGCCCGGGGAAGAGATGCCAGGCTGGAAAAGGGGCATTCATTCAGCTGATGGCCCCTTTTGGGGTGCCTGGAGGGACGCGGGGTTGTTTCTCCACCGGTTCGGGGTCCCTAGATTCATATACCCCCCCCCCCCCCCCAGCCCCGCATTTAATTGCTAAGCCATTTTTCACCAAGACAACCATTTAGTGGCTTTTTTGCCCCAGACGAGGCACCCCACAGCAGCCAAGCCTTGAGGAAAAGGGGGGGACATCACCACGGTTTCTTTTCCCAGCCCCCACCGAGGTCGCAAGGGGAACGATCCCACCACGAGTGGCATTTTTCACCTCTTTATCCCCCTCCCCCAAACTCCCCCAACACCTGGCGGGTCCATATCCCCCACCCCACCGGAGAGGAGCAGCTTGATTCCCCCCTTGGATTTATCTCCCTGCAGCTCCTCAGCCTGAGGGAAGGTCCTTCCTCCTGCCAGGATACTTAGAAAGGAGCCAGAAATGCTCCGAGGGCATCAACGCCTCCCCCCTCAAACCAAATAGGGAGACTGCAAGGTGGACACGGTGAGGTCAGGAGGGGAAAAAGCCCCCTCCCCCCCCCACCCCGAGATCGGCAGCATCATGGAGCATCCCCCAGAATCGGGAGAGGAGGATTTGCTCTTCCCTTTTCCCTCAAGGATTTGGCTTCTCAAGTTGGAAAATGTTGGCTTTCCGCCCCAAAAATAAGCCCTCGAAGGGGTTTGGTGGCTTCTGGACTTGGATGAGCCTCTGTGGCTTGGAAAATGTTGGGTTTCCACACCCCCACCCCACCCCACCCCCTAAAAAATGCCCTCAAAGGGTTTTGGTGGCTTTTGGATAGGGCCGAACCTCTGGGGGTTCGTCACGGCTGTGTGGCTACCGAAAGCAGGGTGGTGACCACCGAAATGTCCTTTTCTACCATCTGCCTCCCCCCAAAAGGGCAATTTTCACCCTAAATGGGGCAGTTCTCAAGGGGGGGGGGTGTCACTGGTGAGCAGGGGGGGATGGGGTGAGCAGGGGGGGATGGGGTGAGCAGAGAGGGATGGGAACTGGCTGCCTCCTTATCAGGTCCTTGTGCCCACGGTTAGCCACCGGACTGGTTGGCCGGGGGGGGGGTGGCTGCTTTGTGTTTTAATTAACACCCACCCTCCTCCTCCTCCGAATTAAACCAAACACGTCGAATCCCATCCAAAATGGGGCAAAAAAATCATGGAGGGGGGTGGGGGGGTGGGGAAAACTCCAACCCCAAACCAGCTGAGGCAGAGTGGGGATGGAGGAAGCCTTGAGCCAAGCAACCTTTGGCAGCAGGAGCAGCAAGAACCAGGTGAGGGTTTGGGGCTGGAATGGAGGAGGGGGCGCGGGGGGAGAACCAAGCAACAAGCAAACAACAACAACCCCCAAATTCCCCCATTTTCATTTTTTTTTCCCACTTTGCTGGAGCCGATCTTTTCTTCTTTCTTCCTTTTGCCCCCCAAAAATGAAGGATTTGGAAGCAGAACCGCGGCCGGCCGAGGTGGTTCTCCTCCAGGGGGAGATAAATAAAGTGCAATGAACCCTGCGGGAAGGAGCGGTGCTGACCTTTGGAAAGACGATTCAAATCCCGCTGGAAAAGGGGGAAGGGGGCTCGGAAGGAGGAGAACCGAAGATTTGCATAGGATAAACCCCGAGTAGATTAAAATTCCTCCAATCGAGGTTTTTATTGGGTTTTTTGTTCCTTTCCTTTCCTTTTTTTTTTTTGCTGCAAGGATGCAGAGAGCAGCTCTGGTTTGGCGGGGGGGTGGGGGAGAGGGTGGAAAGCAGAGGTTTGGAGGTGTTTGCTCCCGGTGCTGGGAATTGAAGGGGTTGAAAACGTCCTTGGGGTGGCTTTGGGGGGTAGTCAGAAGGGGGGTTGGGGGTAATAATGATGCTGTTAGGGTGATGATGGGGGCTTGAACCTGGTGGGGTAAGGAGGGGGGGGAGTGGGAGGGTTGAATCCATTGGGATGAGGATGAAGGGAATGGAAAGGTCAAAGCCAGAGGGATGTGAAATGGGGGGGCTGGGAGAATCGAACCTGTTGGGATAAGGATGGGGAGAGTGGGAGGGTGAGATCCATTGGGATAAGGAGAGGAGGAGTGGAAAGGTCAAACCCAGAGGGGTAAAAAACTGAAGGGGCTGGGAAGGTCAAATCCAGAGGGATATGAAATGGGGGGACTGGGAGAATCAAACCTGTTGGGATAAGGATGGGGAGATTGGAAGTGTCAAATCCACTGGGATAAGGATGGGAGGGCTGGGTAGGTCAAATCCAGAGGAATTAAAGTGGGGAGACTGGGAGGGTCAAATCCACAAAGGTAAGGATGGGAGAGACTGGGAGGATCCAACCCACTGGGGATAAGGCTGGGGGGACCAGGAGGATCAAACCCACTGGAGATAAGGATGGGGGGACCAGGAGGATGAGACCCACTGGGGATAAGGCTGGGGGGACCAGGAGGATCAAAGCCACTGGGGCTAAGGATGGGGGGACCAGGAGGATGAGACCCACTGGGGCTAAGGATGGGGGGACCAGGAGGATCAAATCCACTGGAGCTAAGGATGGGGGGACCAGGAGGATGAAACCCACTGGGGCTAAGGATGGGGGGACCAGGAGGATCAAACCCACTGGGGCTAAGGATGGGGGGACCAGGAGGATGAGACCCACTGGGGCTAAGGATGGGGGGACCAGGAGGATGAAACCCACTGCGGCTAAGGATGGGGGGACCAGGAGGATCAGACCCACTGGGGCTAAGGATGGGGGGACCAGGAGGATCAAACCCACTGGGGCTAAGGATGGGGGGACCAGGAGGATCAAAGCCACTGGCGATAAGGCTGGGGGGACCAGGAGGATCAAACCCACTGGGGCTAAGGATGGGGGGACCAGGAGGATCAAAGCCACTGGGGCTAAGGATGGGGGGACCAGGAGGATGAAACCCACTGGGGCTAAGGATGGGGGGACCAGGAGGCAAAAAATCTGCGTCTGGAAGGCTCAGGGAAAGGTCAAATTCAGAGGGATAAACCTGGGGGAGCTGGAAGGCTCAGCCCCACTGAGACGAAACTGGGGGAGGGGGTGAGGGTGGGATGGGCTGAGAGGCTCAGCAACAAGCTGCTTTGAAGTGTGGGGGGACACACACGGATTCTACCCAGTGGCTTTCTCCCTCTCCCCCCCCGCAGCCGTGCTGGGTTTATGAAGCATCTCTGCGGCTCTCATTACCTCGGAGCTGCTCTCTGGGCCGAGTTGAACTTTCTGCTTCTTCCTCTCTCTCTCTCTTATTTCTTTTTATTATTTTCATGTTATTATTTGATTTTATGACTCTCCCCCGCCTTCCTCCCCCTTTATTTTATTTTGTTGGGGTGTTTTTTTAAAGCCAGGTAATACCAAAAGGGAACAAAAAAAAAAACCCCAACAAACCCAGCCCCCCCCCCCAACTCAACAGCACCTCCACATCCCACAGCCCTCTTCTTCCTCCTCTCATTGCCCCCCCTCCCATTCCCCCCCCCCTCCACCCTGTGCCTGGAGGGATCTGATATAAAATACAGAACAATTTGTCAGTTACAGCAGGAAATAAAAATGATGGATTGGAAGGATGGAGCCAACCTCCACCCTGCTTCCCATCTAGCTGAGGTTTCACCTCCTCTTGTCGTCAGGAGCAGAAATGCCAGCTGGAAAAAAAAGGGGAGGGGGGGGGGAGAGGGAGGGAAAATGAGGGGGGAATGATCTTTTGGGGTGAATATTCAGGGGTTTAGGTGTTTGGGTTTGGGAGGAAGGAATTTGCAAGGTGGGGAAATAATCCCCAAAGCAGCAAACAAACCTTCCCCCTCCCTATTATTTTCCACCCCGTTCCCCCCTCCCCCCCCCGTCTCATTTTGGGTGGGGGCATAAATGGTTTGGTTGGAAGCAGTTTCCCACGAGGAAGACTCAATTTTTTTGGGTGTGTGTGTGTGAAGAAACCTCAAATGTGCTTATTTTGAAGCCAAAGAGGCTCGAGTCAAAAATCTTAAGAGCCCCAAACATCCTTCAACTCTCTTCCCATCGACAGAAAAGGTGAATCTGGGGGTGGGGGGAGGCCTGCAGATTCTCCCCTCCCGGGGTGGGGGTGGGGCAAAGCTACAAGCTTGAACCTGCAGGTGGCTTCCCCCAAGGCTGAAAATGACCACATTGGAGGTTTGGGAGAGAGGATGGCTAGAAGGCAGAGAGAGATGGAATGGACGGACAGACAGAAAGGGTGGAATGGATGGACAGAAAGGATACACAGATAGGTTACACAGCTAGGAAGGACAGAAGCATAGGAAGGACAGGCAGAACAGAAGGACAGCCAGCCAGAAGGATTTCTGGGTCCTTCAGCACCTCTTTGGGCATCTCCTGCCTCCCCAGCACCCTTCTCCTTCAGCTTGGCCTTCACTGCTCCCTCACCAGCCCAGCCACAGCCCCTGGGCTCCTCCCATCTCCCTAATGTCCCCATTCCTGTCCCCATTCCTTTTCCCACCCCTGTCCCCATCCTATCTCCTCCATAGCTGTCCCAATCTTACCCCATCCCTGTCCTGTCCCCATCTTCTCCTTACTCCTCTCCCCATCCTAGTCTCCACCTGTTTCCCATCTTGTTTCTATCTTTGTCCCCTTCACTGTCCCTGACTCCATCCCTTTCCCAATACCTGCCCTCATCCTTTCCTCATACATGTCCCCATTTTGTCCCCATTCCTATCCCCATCTTCTCCCCATCTTGTCTCTGTCCTTGTCCCCATCATGTCCCCATCCTGTCCCTATCTCCTCATCCTATCCCAATCCCTGTCCTCATCTTATCTGCATCTTATCCCCATCCCTATCCCCATCCTCTCCTCATCCTATCTCCATCCCTATCCCCATCCTATCCCCATCCCTATCCCCATCCTCTCCTCATCCTATCCCCATCCTATCCCCATCCTCTCCTCATCCCTATCCCCATCCTCTCCTCATCCCTATCCCCATCCTCTCCTCATCCTATCTCCATCCCTATCCCCATCCTATCCCCATCCTCTCCTCATCCTATCTCCATCCCTATCCCCATCCCTATCCCCATCCTCTCCTCATCCTATCCCCATCCCTATTCCCACCCTAACCCCTTCCCATCCCCAGCCTGTCCCAACCCTGTCCCCATCCTAACCCCATCCTCTCCTCACCCTGTCCCCATCCTCTCCTCACCCTGTCCCCATCCCTGACCCGCCGGCTGGGGACAGCACTCAGCGCCCGCGGCGCTGCGCTCTCCCCCTCCCGCCACGCTCCTGCCTTCGCCTTGTTCATTTTCTGCTCGAGTTTCCGCGGCGCCGGCGCCCGGCTGCATACAAACGACGCTTTTACCCCAAACGAGAGCTGCAGATGGGTTTGGTGGTTTGGTATTTTTTTTTTTTTCCCACCCCCGTTGCCATGGAAACCTTCCCTCGACTGCTCTTCGACTTCCCGAGCAGCCCTGGCCAAGGTGGAGCCCATTCAGCTGTGAAGCACTCCCCGTGGTACCCAGCAAGGACTCGCGGGGACAAGGGCAAGGACGTGCCCCGGGCTGGGTGATGAGGAGGGCACTGGACACCAACACAACCAACAGCATCGCCTTGGGTGTGCCTCACCCGGGGGCTGAGGAGTGGGATGTGGGATGGAGCAGATCCCACAGCATTCCCTCCTTGGCTCTGTCCTTGTCCCCATCCCTGTCCCTGTCTCCAGTCCTTCCCCATTACCTGTCCTCATCCTTTCTTCATCCCCATCTCCACGGCTGTCCTCATCTTCTCCCTGTCCCCATCTTCTCCCCATCCCTGTCCCTATCTTCTCCCCGTCCCTGTCTCTATCTTCTCCCCATCTCTGTCCCTATCTTCACCCCATCTCTGTCCCTATCTTCTCCCCATCTCTGTCCCTATCTTCACCCCATCTCTGTCCCTATCTTCTCCCCATCCCTATCCCTATCTTCTCCCCATCCCTGTCCCCATCTTCTCCCCATCCCTGTCCCCACCCTATCTCCATCACTCTCCCTATCTCGTCCACATTCTATTCCTTTCCCTTTCCCCATCCCATCCCTATCTTGTCCCCACCCTGTCTCCATCTTCTCTCCTTCAGCTCCTCCACACAGGGAAGGCTGAGGGCACTGCTCCCCTGTTTGGACCCCTAATGGCTGTGGGGTACCCCCGTATGGAGCTGGGGATGGGGATGATGACGGGGGGTGGGGGTGGTCAGGGTGGGACCCTGCCAGCCTCACTGCCACCCCCTGACCCAAACTGCAGCTTTTTTTCCTTCCCTTAATGATTTTTTGCCCCCCCCCCGATAGCTTTTGTCCTTTTATTGGCTTTTCTCAGCCATATCTGGGAGAGAAGAAAAAAACACTGCACCAGTTTGGGGGGAGCTGGGGAAAGAGCTGCTGTGACCCCCCTTGGGGAGAGTCCAGCAAGCCCAACCTTTACTGGAGAGCAGAGAATCCACTGGGCGGACTGGGAGTGGAATTTGCGCTGAGCCGGGGGGCATTGGAGTTTATTTTGGGGGGGAACGGGGCTCTGGGGTGGCTCAGGGACCCCTCCTCCACAGGTGGCTGGTAGCCCCTGGGGTGGTCCCGGGGTGGCCAGGTCGCTGCGCTCCTGGGCGAGCCCGGAGGGTGGAGCAGTTGTCCCGAAAATGGGAATTGCGGGATCTGGCTCCCAGCTCCCCTTTGGAAGGGACCCAGGAGACCTGGGTTGGTTCTGCCACCTGAACACCCCTGGCTGCTGCGGGTCTCACCCTGGAATCCTGCAGCCTACCCCACCCTGTCCCTATCCCCTGGCTCTCCATACATCCCATCCCATCCCCCATCCCATCCCATCCCATCCCATCCCTCTCCACCCAACCCTGAGCTCCTCACCTACCCCCGCCCCCATCTCCTCCTATCTTCTTTTTCCCGTTCCCATCACCCTGCTAGGGAGGGAGGTCCAGGGGAAGGAGGGGTCCAGGGAGTGGGGGGATGGAGGTGGAGGTGGAAAAAATGGGTCGAACCCTCCCGATGTATGTGGAAATCCTTGAGGGGAGGGCAGGGAAGCAGGGAAGCGGTGGGAGAAGCCCAAGCCCTGGCAGGCGGAGCCGGAGCCGCTGCGCCGCTTCCAGCCCTGCGCTGGGAGAACAAAGGAGCAGGAAAAGAAATTGGGAGGGAAGGGGCAGGATTGATACCTCCCCCCCCCCGACCCCTCCCTACTTCCCCCCCCATCGTTTTGGGGCTCGATGGGGGCAGTCTGGGGCTCTTTGGGGCAGTTTGGGGGCTCGATGGGGGCAGTCTGGGGGCTCGATGGGGCAGCCTGGGGCTCTTTGAAGCAGTTTTGGTGGCTGCTGGATGTCTCCAAGATGCCATCCCCAGATCTAAGGCATGGTCCTCAAGCCACATCCCCACATCCCCTCCGCTAGGCAGGAGGTGAGGAAGAGTAGGAGAGATGGAGGAGGAGAGAAGGACCAAGAAGGATCCTGGAGGGCAGAGAGGAGCTGGAAAACAAAAAAACCCCAAACTTCTCCTTTTCCACCATCCAAATCCGTCTGGACATCATCTTTGGCCACTCCAGCAGAGCCCCAGAGCAGCTTCTCATCACTTTTCTTGCCAGGAGAAACCAAACCAAGCCCTGAAGCCTCTCTTTAACTCTCCATCCTCTGCCCATGGAGCATGCACGTCCTGGATGCTCCTGAATCTACGATGCTGCTGTGCTGGTCCAGTAAATCTGGAGGCTCTGGAGGCATCTCCCAGCTCTCCCCTCCCCCATAAATATCTCCATTTCCTGCTGTCCTGCCGGGCAGATCAGATCAGCCTTTAAATGTCAGGAGGGAAGGAAAGTTTGGCATGAAAGAGCCCATAAAAAAAAAAAGGGGGGAATAGGAAACCCCCCAGCGAGGAGCGGGGGGAGAGGGAAAGGAGCCTGGGAGCAGCCCCAAGGCTCCAGGGATTGGTTCAGGGATTCCTTTCCCGTGGCTGTAGGGAGTGAGGACCCGTTGGAAGCCAGCTCGGCACAGAAAGGCTCCATCAGGACCCCTCGGCCAGGAGGATGAGGGCTGGGGGGTGGTTGGGGAGCTGGGAGGGGGGCTCAAGGGGGGGCGTGTGTGCAGAGCGGGTTGGTTGGTAGCCCAAATGGCAGCGGGCGACCTGGTGGCATCCCAGCTGTTCACTGGTGGCTAAATGGGAGCTGGATGCCGCCCGGGGGACAGCAACCGGTCCTCCTGCCTGGATGTCACCAGAGAGGCAGGAGGGCAGAGCTGGGTTGGATGCCGACAACCCGCCCCCACTCCCCACCCCGAGTGTCACCTGCAGCCCGGTGTCACCCACCTGGTGTCACCCACCTGGTGTCACCCAGGTGAGAGCTGGGAGCAGAGATCCCCAGGATCCAGGTGTGGGTGTGACAGAGATCCCTCTGATCCAGCTGTCCCCATCCCTGCCCCATCCCTGTCCCCATCTTTGTCCCCATTCCCATTCCTGACCACATCTCTATCCCTGTCCCCTTCTCTGTCCCCACCTTGTCCCCATTCTATTCCCATCCCCATCCCTGTCCCCACCTTGTCCTCATCCCCATCCTATTCCCATCCCTGTCCCCACCTCGTCCCTCGCTGTCCCGGCGGCCCCGCTCACGCCGCCGCCTCATTAAGATGCAGCGCGGGCAGCGACTGCGCCAGCACCGGGAGCGGGGACCGAGAACCGAGGACCGGGACCAGCGGCGGGGAATCGCCCCCTACCCAAAGACCCTTCCTAGTCCCGACACCTCTTTGCCCACTCCCACCCCCCACGTACCCTGGGTCTTAATTAAGGAGTTAATTACGGGCTGCTTACGCTGGTCCCTGACAGCCTCACCCCCGCACCCACCCTGTGGGGTCACCGTGTCCCCAGCACTCTGTAGTGACACCGAACCTCCCCCCCCCCCCGCACTTTGAGGAGCCCCCAGTACCTCGAAGTGACATTGACTCTCAGCACCTTGGGGTGACATCACCCCCCTTGCACCCTGGGGGGTCCCCAGCACCCTGAGGTGACACTGATCCCCCCTCCCAATACCCACCCTGAAGTGACACTGACCCCCTCCAGCACCTTCGGGTGACGCTGACTGTCTGCACCCTGGGGTGGGCATGGAACCTCCTAGCACCTTGAGGTGACATCAGCCTCCCCTGCACCCTGGTGACCTCCCCCCCAAGCACCTTGAGGTGACATCAGCCCCCCCTAAACCCTGGGAACCCTCCCAGCACCTTGAGGTAACGTCACCCTCCCCTGCACCCTGGGGTGGCACCGTGTTCCCAGCACCCTTGGGTGGCACTGCCCCCCCCCCGCCCACTCTTAGGGTAATCTGCACCTCCCTCACTCCTCCTCCTCAATCCCCCCGCAAGGCCACTTCTGGCCGCCAGGGGGCGCATATCGCAGCGCAGCCTCCTCCCCTTCCGGCCTCCCCGGCGCCTCTCTGCCGAGGGCGCGGCGCTCCCGGCTGCGCCTCCTCCCGGCCAGCAGGCGGCGCCAGGAGGAGGAGCGGCGCTCCGGGGCCGGCAGCCTCCTGCCCCTCGGTGTCGCTTCCGGCCGCGCCTGCGCACTCGCTGCCCCCGCGCCCTGCCCGCTGCCGGCGCCGCAGGTGAGTGGCAGCGGCCGGGAGGGGACCCCCCCCCGGGGGGAGCGCCGCGCGGGGGGGCGAGGGGCGGCCAGAGAGGGTGGAGGAGGGGCAGAGAGACCCCCGCGGGGGGTGGGGGGAGGCTGAGAGAGGCCTTGGGAGGGGGAGAAGGGGAGGCCTCGCCTCGGGGGCGGGGGACAGTGAAGAGGAAACTCCCCCGGGAGGGGACAGGGAGAGCGAACCCCCCCGGGAGGATCCAGTTGGTGCTGGGGTATCCCCTCCCCGAGTCTGGGGCTGGCCCCTCGGTGTTCGGAGTGACCCCTGCCCTGTTGGGGGGCGACTGTGCCGGCGCTGGGGGTCCCGGGGGGGGTTGTGGGGGGGCACTCACCCCTGGGTGCCGGAGGACTGCCCTCCCCCCCCTCCCTCCCCGGGTGCTGGGGTGTCTCTGTCTCCCCCCAGGCTGCTGGAGAGCTGGAGCCCTCCGGAGTGACCTCCCTGCAGGCTGAAGCTTCACCCCTCCCCTGCTCTGCCCTCTCCAGCCCCCGTGTCCCCTGCCAGCGCCGGGGGTCTGCAGGCTGTGACCCCCCCAGCGCCCTCCCAGTCTCTCTCCATGCCTGCCCTGGGGGGCAGGGCCGAGGCAGGATCCTCGGGGCCTGTCCTGCCTCATGAGCTCCTTTTGCCCCCTGAGTGGGTGACACACACCCCCCCCCCTCCGCCAGGCCTTGCACTGGAGCCACTCCAGGACCCCAAAGCCCTCAGCTCTGAACTGGCCCCGGGGTGGCACTCAGCCAGGACCTGCCCCATGGGTGGCCAAGCCGTGTGCTGCCCTGCTGCTCCTGCATGGCTCAGACCTCCTGTGTGTCCCCAGGTGCCCTGCGTGTCCCGGGGGCACCCCTCACGCCCCCCCCCCCGGTGTCTGTGTGTCTCTTCCAGCCGTGTCCCCTGCCTGTGTCCCTCTGTCCCTCACCATGTACGCCTGTGCAAAGTTCATCTCCACTCCTGCTCTAGTGAGTAGTAGCAAACCCTCCCTGTGCCCTCCACAGGGGGAGGCAACACCCTGGGGACAAGGGGAGGGGGCTTGGGGACACGCTTTTGCAGGTTCAGAGCCACCCTGAGCTGCTCTGCAGGTGAGCAGAGCCCCAGGCACTGGGCTGCTGTGGTTAAAGACCGTTTGCCAGCATTTGGTGGTTACTAATTAATTAATTACCTCCGTGGGGGTGGATCCAGCCCTGCCGGTAACGAGCCTGTGGCCGGGTGCCAGCTGCAGCAGCGCTGCACTGATGCCCCTGGCTAGGGGGTGCCCGCGGCAGGGCCGTGGGGTACCCAAAGGCTGCCTTTGGGCGCTGGGATCAGCTGTGTGCTGCCAGCTCGTGGGGTGCCCGAGGGGAGGAGCAGGTTTGGAGGGTGGCAGAGGGGACAGCAGTGGCCTCAGGGGACCTGGGGTGGGGTTGTGCCGCCCCGAGGCGGGGCAGGATGGGGTGTGCCACCCCGACTGAAGGGTGCTGTGCCTTGCAGGTGAGGAGGAGCTCACGGGTGCTGTGCCAGCCCCTCTCTGCCTCCGTGCTGAGCAGCCCTGAGGCCCGGACAGAGCAGGTAACTCACCCAGCCCAACCCGGGCGGGGGGTGCACTGAGCCCTGAGCCCTCTGCCTGCCCCGGGGCTCCCGGAGGGGCTGCGGGCAGCCGGATGGGAGGACACTGAGGCACTGGCGGGGGGGGGTGGTTCAAACCTCTTGCCCACCCTGCCGTGCCCCCTCCCCCCAGGCGCGGGCGAGTGGCCGCCGAGCCCTGCGGACGAGCGCGGCTCACCGCGACATCGACACCGCCGCCAAGTTCATCGGCGCCGGCGCCGCCACCGTGGGCGTGGCAGGGTCCGGCGCCGGCATCGGCACCGTCTTCGGCAGCCTCATCATCGGCTACGCCAGGTCAGGACGGGGGGGAAGGCAGTTCCGCGGGGGTGCAGCCCCGAGGGGCTCGGGGCCCGGTTGTGACCCCGGCCTCCCCTCCCCGCAGGAACCCCTCGCTGAAGCAGCAGCTCTTCTCCTATGCCATCCTGGGCTTTGCCCTCTCCGAGGCCATGGGGCTCTTCTGCCTCATGGTGGCCTTCCTCATCCTCTTTGCCATGTGAAGGAGCCGGTGGCAGCGACGGTGACGGAGCCAGCGGCCCGCTGTGCCAGGAGCCCCCGCCCAGCCGTGCCAGCCTGGGGGCAGGGGGCAGCCCCAGCCCCGCCGCGGGCAGGAGGGGAATAAAGACGGTTTGATAAGGGGGCCTGGGCTCCTCGCGTCTCCTTGGTGGCTCCATCCTTTGTCACTGGCCCATGGCTGCCGCTGGGGCAGCCTTGGGATCACCCAGGGGAGGTGGCAGCATCCCCAGCGGGTCTGGAGCTGAGCCTGGCTGCCACTCTGAGCCCTCAGCCACAGCCCCAAGGACAGCGGGTGTGATCCTCGGGGACAAGCAGGAGTCCTTGGGGGGGCTGCCTGGGATGTGTCACATCCCTCTGTCCCTGCCCAGGGACATCACCACCTCCATGGGGACACCTCAGCCGTGGCCAGCCGCGGGGTCACAAACTGGGGTGTTGCTGGGTGTTGGGGTGTGAGTGCCAAGGGTGTCCCTGTGACAAAGTGTCCCAGTGTCGGGATGTCCCCGGAAGACAACGTCCTGGTGTCGGGAGTGCTGGAGTGTGTGGATGTTGGGGGTGTCCCAGTGCCAGGGTGTCCTGGTCCTGGGGGTGTCCCTGTGGCCTGGTCCTGGGGGTGTCCCAGTGTCAGGGATGTCCCCGTGGCTCAGTTTAGGGCTGTCCCGCTGCCCCCTTCCTGCTGCTCCCTCCACTCCTGAGGCCTCCCTCTGCCTGCCCCCCGCCCCCCGGGGGCGTTCCCTGCCCCGCCCCCGGGGAATGCCCCGCCCCCCGCCGCCCCCCATTGGCTTCCCCGCCGTTCCCCCTCCTTTCAACTCTCGCGAGAGTCTCGCGCGGGCTGGCGCGGGGCGGGGGTGTTGTGGGGGGGAGGGAAGCCCCAGCGCGAGCGGCAGGCAGCGCGAGGCCCCGGCGGCGCGGCGCGGCCCGGCCCGGCCCCGCCCCGGCCTCCCTCAGGTAAGCGGCGGCGCCCGGGCCCGGGGACGCGGCGGGGCTGCCCCGGGCTGGGGCGGCAGGAAGCGGCGGGGCAGCCCCCCGGGGTGTGTGTTGGGGGGAAAGCAGCGGGGAGCCCCGGCCGGCCCCTCCCCCCACAACTCTCCCCGAGTTTCTGTGGGGCGGCCTCACCGCGCTCCTCCGCCCTGCGTGCTGATTGACAGCCGCTCTGCACCAATGAGCTCGCGGTTAGGGGCGGAGTGGCGGGGGCCGCGGCCAATGGGAGGCTTAGGCGGGGCCGCGGTGGGGTAAGGCCCTCCCCGGTGGGCGGGGCTGCTGCGGGCAGCGAGGGGCCCGGGCGGTGCCTTAAGGGGGGGAGCCGGAGGCCAGGGGGGCCCTGGGGTGGGGGGAACTGGGAGAAATGGGGGCCCGGGGGCTGGGGGTGGTGATCAGCGGGGCACGGAGTGTCAGGGGGTGGGGGTCAGGGGGCGTCGGGGTGTCAGCAGGACTGGGGGCTTGTGGAGTGAGGGTCAGGGGGAAGCGGGGTGTCAGGGCCGCGGGGAGGCCTCTGGGGTGAGAGTTTGTGTGGCCCTCAGGAGGGGGGGCCCTGGGAGGCCTTCAGGAGTGGGGGGGAGCTCGAGCGATTGCACTCGGGGGATATGGGGGGGGGGGGCTTGAGGAGGGTCTTAGGGGGGTTGCACATATAGGGGGGCTGCAAAGGGAGGAGGATCTTGGAGTGAGGACTGAGCCCTGGAGGGGTACTGGGGGGGTCCCGGGGGGTGGGAGAGCTTTGGAAGATGAGAGAGAACCCGGGGGGGGGTTGCAGGTCCTGGGGAGGACCCTGCAGAGATAGGAGGCAGCCTGGGGGGTGGCAGCTGTGGGGACCTCAGGGGTTAGAGGAGCCTTGGGAGGGGCCCTGCTGGGGACCTCCTTCGTTCAGGACTTGGGGCTTGGTGTGGTGGATTGCAGCTTTGGGTGCAGCTGGGGAGGAGCCAGGCCTCGGCCCTGGGAGGGGCTGCTGGGGGCCCTGGGGGTGGTGTGGGTTGCCCACGGGGTGAAGGTGCAGTGGGCAGCAGGGCGCAGAGGCTGCTGAGTGTGGGTCTGCAGGGGGGGGGGGAGAGGAACTCTCAGCCCCATCCCACCCCACGCGGTCCCAGAGGGATCAGCAGCAGGAGTGGGGGAGCTCAGGAGCTCCTTCCCGAGTCTGGAGCCGTGCTGGGGGCCTGTGGCAGCTCCAGCTTCTGCCAGCTGCCTCAGCAGGGAGGTTTCACCACACACTTGGCTCCCCTGCTGCAGGCAAAGCCCTTGGTAGCTTCAACTTTCCAGCCTGGCTCAGGTCTTGGGGGGGCTGCCAGAAGCGTTGGGTTGGAGACCCTCAGCCTCCCTGAGGTGGGGATGAGTGTGACAACAAAACCTCCTTCTGCTCAGCCTCCCACCTTTGGGTCTTTCTGCCTCTTCCTTTGGGGCCTCCTCCTCTCCAGCTCCAGCACTTGGGTGAAGTTTTCTCTTCTGTCCCTGCTCAAGTCCCCCAAAAGGCAGCCTGAAGGTTCAGGGGCAGGTCCCTGGACTTCCCAGTTGATTTTGTGCCTCTTTGCAGCCCTTGCAGGGCCTGGTCTGAAGGGGCTGTCCCCCTGGAGGAGGAATCCAGCAGCAGCTCTCCACAGCTGGCTTTGCTGCATGAGGTTTTCTCAGCAGAGACTAAGAATAACTCCAGTGTGGGGCCAGGAGCAGCTTTGGAGGGGGGGGAGGGAGGTGGATTGAGCAGCCAGATTCCTGTTGGGATAACAAGTGGGGTCAACAGCCTTGGCCCTGGTTTGCTTCAGGTTGGCTTCACCTTCTTGTGGCAGGGCTTGGAGGGTGCTGGAGCAGTGGTTTGCTCCTTGTGGTGCCACCCAGCTCTAAACCAGCACTTTGTGGCTTCAAGTGGAAGACTCTGGTGAGGTTTTCAGGGCTGAACCTGTGGCCAGGGTGGGCTTTCCTTGGGAGAGTTTGGGATTTCTGCTCCTTCAAGTTGGTTGGGAATGGGAAGGGAAAGGCTTTTAGTATCCTTTAGACCTTCTGAGAGCCTGGAGGCAGCCCAGTGCTGCAGCAGCCCTCAATTGTTCAGCATTTCCTCTCCTTTCTGGCACTTGGCTGGCAGCTGAGTGTCCAGAGGGAGCTTGTCCACCGTGCTCCCTGCTCAGCCAAACCAGACCCCCACCAGGGGTCTTAATCCTGCCTTGGAAGCTGACCCCTCCAGCTGCTTTGCTCTGTTGAGAGCTCCCCCAGCTTGCCAGGATCCTGCTGGCAGCTGGAGAGCTCAGAGGCTGGGGCTTGCCCTCCTTGCTCAGGCTCTCCATGCACTCTGGGGAGCTTGAACCTCCCCACCTGGAGCTGGTCCTCAGCTCAGCATCCTCCTCTTGAAGGCCTCTCTGACACCTCCTGCTTCTTGCTCCTCTCTTTTCCTCAAGGCCCCTCCTGCCCCACTCTGAGCACTCAGTGCCCTGCTGCTTCTCTGTGTGGCTTGTTTGCACCTCCTGAGGCTGGCTGCCAGCCCCCTGCCCCACCTGGGCAGCTGGCAAGGCTCCTTCCCCACCTCGGCCTGGGGCATTGCTGCTTGGGGTTAACCTGAGGGGTGCTGCAAGGGTTAAGCCAGGCTGCTGGGCTTGGAGATAGCTGGACCTGGGGGTGCTGGTGGCCAGCCTGAGGCAAGTGTGGCCAAGAAGGCCAATGGTCCCCTGAGGGCCATTGAGAGGAGTGTGGCCAGCAGGGCAAGGGAGGCTCTGCTGCCCCTGCGCCGCTCCGGGGCAGATCTTTACCAGCCTGAAGGATCCCACAGGGGCTGGAGGTGAGCAGGAGCTGCTGGGCCACAGCAGGCCGAGGGCAGAGCCAAGCTCCCAGCCCTCCTCAGCCACTTGGTGAGAGCCTCCTGAGAGAATCCAACCCCTTGAGCTGCAGGGGAGCAGCACAGGGACTGCCCCTGGCACTGCCACCCTCCTCCCAGGGCCGAGCCAGCCGGCGCGGAGCCCGGAATGCTCCTCTGCTGTCCCACCCTTGTGTGAGAGAAGGAAGCAGGGCTGGGGACGTGGTGCCAGCTGCTGCAAGCTGGTTCCTGAGTAAACAGAGCTGCTGTGCCAGCCCCAGGCTGTGCTGCCCGCTGCAGGGCTTCTGCTGCCCGCTGCAGGGCTTCTGCTGCCCTCGCCCTGCAGAGCTCAGGGCCGGCTGGGAGGCAGCAAACAGCCCTGGAGGAGGAGAAGCTGCAGGAGATGTTTGCTTCCCTTGGACCTAAAAGAAAACCCAAGGGGGGTTTGAGGGAGCTCCTTGGGTGGGAGATCCTGGCCTGGAGCAGCAGTGGTGTGGGCAGCAGGAGCAGGGCAGGGATGGTCCCCCTGGAGTGGGCGCTGGGGAGGCCACAGCTGCAAGTCTGGGGTCGGGTTTGGGCTCCTCGCTCCAAGGAGGATGTTGAGGGCCTGGGGCAGGGCCAGAGAGGGACAGTGGAGGTAAGGAAGGGTCTGGAGAACTTCTGAGGAGCAGCTGTGGGATCTGAGGGGGTTCAGCCTGGAGAAGAGGAGGCTGAGGAGAAGCCTTCTGGCTCTCTGCAGCTCCCTGCAGGGGGTTGGTCTCCTGCCAAGGAGCAAGGGACAGGACAAGAGCAAATGGCCTCAAGCTGCCCCAGGGCAGGCTCAGCTTGGCCATGAGGAACAATCTCTGCCCCTTGAGGCTCGTCCAGGCCTGGCTCAGTCCAGCCAGGGCAGTGCTGGAGCCTCCATCCCTGGAGGGGCTTTCAGAGCCCTTGGAGCTGTGGTGCTGAGGGCCAGGGCTTGGTGGTGCCCTGGGGCAGTGCTGGGTTCGAGGTTGGCACTCCAGGAGCTTTAAAGCCTTCTGCATCCTGAAGGATTCCTGGAGTGTGGTGCAGGTTGTGCCTGGAGCTGCAGAGTTCAGCACTGCTCTGCCCTTGGCTGGGCTCTTGCACAACTTTTCTTCATTTTTAGGGGTTTTTTTGGTGGTTTTTTTCCCCCCTCTTGTGTGCTTGTGGAGAATGTTTTGAGGCCTGCCTGGCAGCCGCCTCCTCCTCCTCCTTCTCCCAAATGCCTTTGTTGCTATTTAAAACCCCCCTCAGAAGAGTCCAAAAGCAGCTTTTGAGAGCCATCACTGTGTGAGGGACTTGGCTGCTGCTGGAGTTGGCAGGGCTGGAGCAGAGGCAGTGCCCAAAGTTGTGTACTTAGACCTGTGAGGAGCCCTCCCTGCACCCTCTTCCAACCCTTCAACTGCTTCCAGAGTGAAGCAGACTCGGAGCAGAGCTGGGGCTTGGTGGGGTCTGGGCCAAAAAAGCTCTCTTTTGGTGCTGAGTTTGCAGAGAGGAAGAGGAGAGAACTCCAAACCCCCTCAGCAGTTGCAGCTTGGAGTTGTTTAAACTGGCCAGAGGGCAGAGCTGGGCTGGAGCACCAAGAGCTGCAGCTGGCCTGGGGCTTGGAAGCTGCCTCTGGAGTGTCAGGTTCAGAGATCTGTGGGGTGGGATGGACTGGGTTGGGTTGGAAGGGACCTTGAAGATCATCTAGCTGAGGATCTGCTGGTTCCAAGCCCTCTGCCATGGGTTGGAACTAGGTCAGCCTCAGCCTCTCCCCCCCAGGAGCCCTTCAGCCTCTCCCCCCCCAGGAGCCCTTCGGCCTCTCCCCCCCCAGGAGCCCTTCGGCCTCTCCCCCCCCAGGAGCCCTTCGGCCTCTCCCCCCCTAGGAGCCCTTCAGCCTCTCCCCCCCAGGAGCCCTTCAGCCTCTCCCCCCCCAGGAGCCCTTCAGCCTCTCCCCCCCAGGAGCCCTTCAGCCTCTCCCCCCCCAGGAGCCCTTCAGCCTCTCCCCCCCTAGGAGCCCTTCAGCCTCTCCCCCTAGGGCTGCTGAAGCCCTGTGAGGAGCAGCTGAGGGAGCTGGGGATGTTCAGCCTGGAGAGGAGAAGGCTCCAGGAGGACCTCAGAGCTGCCTTGCAATACCTGCAGGGATCCTGCAGGAAGGCTGCAGAGGAACTTCCTCTGAGGGGGTCTGGAGCCAGGCCCAGGGGGAATGGTTTGAAGCTGAGGCAGAGCAGGGTTGGAGTGGAGCTGAGGAAGAAGTTGTGCAGCCTGAGGGTGGTGAGAGCCTGGCCCAGGGAGGCTGTGGCTGCCTTCTCCCTGGGGGTGCTGAAGGCCTGGGCTGGTTATGAGCCCATGGCAAGGGGGTTGGAGTAGATGACCTCTGAGGTCCCTTCCAACCTGAGCCATTCTCTGTCCTCTGCCTCTTTGAAACCCCTTCCAGGGCTGGGGATCCAACCACCTCCCTGGGGCAGCCTGAGGCCACTTCCTCTCGTCCTGTGCCTTGAGAGGGCCCAGCCCCAACCTCCTGGGGGGCAGCCCCCAGGCTCTCAATCCTTTCAGCCTCTCCCTGTGAGCACAATGCCTTCAAGGCTCAGCTTTGGGGCTCCTTCTGCTGCCTCCTTCCCAGCAGCTCTTTGGCTTTTCATTGCCCCAGGAGCTCCTCAGCAGCCCAAAGAGTTTCAGGAAATGGTTCTCCAGTTTCTAGGTCACTCAGGCAGAACACAAAATCCATCCTCAGAGCCTCTCTTGGCTTTATCTCTGCTCAGGAAGGAGCTGGGAAGTCTCTGAGGCTTCCCCTTCCTCCCCTTCCTCCCCTTCCTCCCCTTCCTCCCCTTCCTCCCCTTCCTCCCCTTCCTCCCCTTCCTCCCCTTCCTCCCCTTCCTCCCCTTCCTCCCCTTCCTCCCCTTCCTCCCCTTCCTCCTTCCTCCCCTTCCTCCCCTTCCTCCCCTTCCTCCCCTTCCTCCCCTTCCTCCCCTTCCTCCCCTTCCTCCCTTCCTCCCCTTCCTCCCCTTCCTCCCCTTCCTCCCCTTCCTCCCCTTCCTCCCCTTCCTCCCCTTCCTCCCCTTCCTCCCCTTCCTCCCCTTCCTCCCCTTCCTCCCCTTCCTCCCCTTCCTCCCCTTCCTCCCCTTCCTCCCCTTCCTCCCCTTCCTCCCTTCCTCCCCTTCCCCTTCCTCCCCTTCCTCCCCTTCCTCCCCTTCCTCCCCTTCCTCCCCTTCCTCCCCTTCCTCCCCTCCCTTCCTCCCCTTCCTCCCCTTCCTCCCCTTCCTCCCCTTCCTCCCCTTCCTCCCCTTCCTCCCCTTCCTCCCCTTCCTCCCCTTCCTCCCCTTCCTCCCCTTCCTCCCCTCCTCCCCCTTCCTCCCCTTCCTCCCCTTCCTCCCCATGATTTCTCTCCCCTGCAGTAGATCTCTTGCAATGGGTTGGCCCTGCTGGGTGGGAGGAAGAGCAGGGCTGCAGATCTATCACTGCTCATGGAGAAGCACCAAGCCAGGCCCAGAGCTGCAGTGCCAAGATCTGGCTGCTGGGAGCTGCCTTTTGGAGGCTCAGAGATTCAGGGAATGGGTTGGAAGGAACCTTGAAGCTCATCCACTTCCAACCCCCTCCCTCCTTCCCTCCCTCCCCCTCCTCCTGCCATGGGCTATGGAGGAGACCAAGCCCCAGCTCCATGGGGATGGGACAGAGCCCTCTGAGGGCTGAGCACCCAGCAGGGTTTTGCTTTTCCCCCCTTGTGCTGTAGGTTCCCTGGGAAGGACTCCTGGAGCTTCACTCCCAGCAGGTCCTGGCCACTCTCCCAGCTGACACAGTTGGCTTTGCCTCATTGACCTCCCAGAGCTTCCAGAGGCCTCTGCAGCAGAGCCCTGCAGCCTTCCCCCCGGATGGCAGCTTGCAGCTTCTCTTGGTGCTCTTGGCTCCCCAGCCAAACCTTCCTCCCTCACCCCCCCCAAAAGGAAAACCTCAGTCCTGGCACCACAGAGTGCTTTGGTGGTTGGAAGGGGTCACAGAATCCAACCCTTGAGCCAGCACTGCCAGGGCCCCACCAAAGCATGGCCCTCAGCACCACAGCCCCAGGGCTTTGGGAGCCCCCCCAGGGCTTTGGGAACCCCCCCAGGGGTGGAGACTGCACCACTGCCCTGGGTGGTTCAGATCTGTCCTCCAGACCCTTCCCCTCCTCCTCCAGACCATTCCCCTCCTCCTGCAGACCCTTCCTCAGCTCTGCCCTTCTCTGGACCTTCTCCAGCCCCTCAATGTCCCTCTGGGAGAGAGGGGGCCATGGTGGAGGTAGTTTGGGGAGAACCAACCCCTCCCTCCCCCCCAGCCAAGTGCTGGGTTCCCCTCCAAGCATTTTCTTGCTGCTGCTGCCTCTTCCATGGCCCAGCTTCTCCCACCCCACTCTGAGCCCCTCCTGGCCCAGCTTCTCCCACCCCACTCTGAGCCCCATGTGCTGAGTGTTCCTCTGGCTGGGGGCAGGAAGCTCCAGGCTGGGAGCCTTTCCTGGAGCAGTCTCCAAGCTCCATGCTTCCTTCCTTGCATTTTAGTGGCAACCTCAACCTGCTTGGGAGAGCTGTGGGCAGAGCCTTCAGCTTCCTCCTCCCTCCACAGTGATTTGTTTCTTTCCTCCCTCTCTCCCTCCCTCCCTCCCTCCCCCGAAGCAGTCTGGGTTTGGGTTGCAGCCAGCCAGCCCCAATCCCACTGCCAGCTCCCAGGCCAGTGGCAATCCCAGGGAATCCCATCCCATGCCTGCCCCAAATCCTCTGTGTGGTGCTGCAGGAGGATGTTGTGCTGCAGGGGATGAGCTGTAGGGATCTGTGGTGCTGCAGGGAGATGTGGAGCTGCAGGGGATGAGCTGCAGGGGATGAGCTGCAGGGAGATGTGGAGCTGCAGGGGATGAGCTGCAGGGATCTATGGTGCTGCAGGGAGATGTGGAGCTGCAGGGGATGAGCTGCAGGGATCTATGGTGCTGCAGGGAGATGTGGAGCTGCAGGGGATGAGCTGCAGGGATCTGTGGTGCTGCAGGGGATGAGCTGCAGGGATCTATGGTGCTGCAGGGGATGAGCTGCAGGGATCTGTGGTGCTGCAGGGGATGAGCTGCAGGGGATGAGCTGCAGGGAGATGTGGTGCTGCAGGGATCTGTGGTGCTGCAGGGGATGAACTGCAGGGATCTGTGGTGCTGCAGGGATCTGTGGTGCTGCAGGGGATGAGCTGCAGGGATCTGTGGTGCTGCAGGGATCTGTGGAGCTGCAGGGGATGAACTGCAGGGAGATGTGCTGCAGGGAGATGTGGTGCTGCAGGGGATGAGCTGCAGGGATCTATGGTGCTGCAGGGAGATGTGGTGCTGCAGGGGATGAGCTGCAGGGGATGAGCTGCAGGGATCTGTGGTGCTGCAGGGGATGAGCTGCAGGGATCTGTGGTGCTGCAGGGATCTGTGGTGCTGCAGGAGGATGTTGTGCTGCAGGGGATGAGCTGCAGGGATCTGTGGTGCTGCAGGGGATGAGCTGCAGGGATCTGTGGTGCTGCAGGGAGATGTGGAGCTGCAGGGGATGAGCTGCAGGGGATGAGCTGCAGGGATCTGTGGTGCTGCAGGGGATGAGCTGCAGGGATCTGTGGTGCTGCAGGGATCTGTGGTGCTGCAGGAGGATGTTGTGCTGCAGGGGATGAGCTGCAGGGATCTGTGGTGCTGCAGGGGATGAGCTGCAGGGATCTATGGTGCTGCAGGGAGATGTGGAGCTGCAGGGGATGAGCTGCAGGGAGATGTGCTGCAGGGAGATGTGGTGCTGCAGGGATCTGTGGTGCTGCAGGGAGATGTGGAGCTGCAGGGAGATGTGGAGCTGCAGGGATCTGTGGTGCTGCAGGGGATGAGCTGCAGGGAGATGTGGAGCTGCAGGGAGATGTTTCCTGCAGCCATCCATCACCATCTCATTCCTGTGGCTTTTTCTCTCCTCTGCCAGCAGCAGCAGCCTGGGGCTGCTCCCTGGGGCTGCTCCCTGGGGCTGCTCCTTGAGGCTGCTCCTGGGGCTGGCTCTGCTGCCTGCAGCATGCTTTGGGGGCTGAATGGCCTCGTTTGTGTCGCTGGGCTCCGCTTGTTAGTGCTCCTGGCACGGCTCCCAGGGCTCCAGCACGCTCCCCAGCTGGAGCTGGCACGGCCTTGGCACTCAGCAGGCTCCCAGAATGAATCCCAGGGAGCTCAGCCTGGGGAAAAGTTAACTCCTGGAGAGGTTTTAGCTCCTGCAGGGGAAGTGGGAAGGCTGAGAGGAGAGCAAGGAGGCAGCAAGCACAGAGTCATGGAAGGGGTTGGGTTGGAAGGGGCCTCAGAGGTCATCTCCTGCAGCCTCACCACCGTGGGCAGGGACACCTCCCACCAGCCCAGCTTGCTCAGGGCCTCATCCAGCCTGGCCCTCAGCACCCCCAGGGAGGAGGCAGCCACAGCCTCCCTGGGCAGCCTGGGCCAGGCTCTCAGCAGCCTCCTGCTGCACAACTTCTTCCTCAGCTCCACTCCAACCCTGCTCTCCCTCTCCCTCCACCATTCCTCCTCATCCTGGCTCCAGCCCCCCTCAGCCAAAGTCTCTCTGCAGCCTTCCTGCAGGATCCCTTCAGGTGCTGGCAGCAGCTGTGAGGAGCCTTTGCCTCTGCAGGCTGCACAGCCCCAGCTCCCTCAGCCTGAGCTCCCAGCAGAGCTGCTCCAGCCCTTGGATCATCCTTGTGGCCTCCTCTGGTCTCACTCCAGCAGCTCTGTGACCTTCTTGTGCTGGGGACAGCAGAGCTGGAGGCAGGGTTGGAGGTGAGGTGAGAGCAGAGCAGAGCCTCCTCTGCTTCAGCTCCAAACCATTCCTCCTGGGCCTGGCTCCAGCCCCCCTCAGCCAAAGTCTCTCTGCAGCCTTCCTGCAGGATCCCTTCAGGCAGCTCTGAGGTGCCCCTGGAGCCTTCTCCCCTGCAGGCTGCCCAGCCCCAGCTCCCTCAGCCTGGGCTCCCAGCAGAGCTGCTCCAGCCCTGGCAGCCTCTCTGTGGCCTCCTCTGGCCTCTCTCCAGCAGCTCTGTGGCCTCCTGCTGCTGCTGGGGACAGCAGAGCTGGAGGCAGGGTTGGAGGTGAGGTGAGAGCAGAGCAGAGTCCAGGGGCAGAATCCCCACTCCTGCCCTGCTGCCCACCCTGCTCTGGCTGCAGCCAGCACTCAGCTGCCTGAGGGCTGCAGGAGGCACTGCTGGCTCCTGGGGAGCTTCTCCTCACCCAGCACCCCCAAGTCTTCTTCTTCAGGGCTGCTCTCAGCCCTCTCTGCCCCCATGCAGTGTGAGGGCCCCTGGGGAGGACCCCAGGTGCCCCTCAGCCTTCTGGCGACAGCCTCCCTTGGCTGGGGGCACAGGGCTGGTATCACAGAGCTGGCACTGCTGGCAAGGGACAGGAGGAGAGGAAACAGCCTCAGGCTGCCCCAGGGCAGGTTCAGGTTGGCCATGAAGAGCAATTTCTGCCCCTTGAGGCTCGTCCAGGCCTGGCCTAGGGCAGTGGTGGAGTCCCCATGCCTGGAAGGCTTTCAAAGCCTTGATGGGCTCAGGGGGCTTGGAGCTTGGCCTTGCTGATCTGTGAGCTTGAACTTGATGACCTTAGAGGTTGGACCCAGTCCCTGGGAGGCCTTTTCCAAGCCAACCAACCCTCTGAGCCCCTCTGGAGACCCCAGCCCTGCTTCCCAGCCCCTGCTGCCTGCTCCTGCTGCCTCTTCCCCATCCCCTTCCGCCCGGCCCGAAGTTTCTCCCTGGGTTCCAGGAGTTCCCAGGCATCTCCTGGGGGGATTTCCTCTTCTGGAAGGTTGCTCTTTGATTGCTGCTGGTGAGGCATGAAATGTGTCAGAGCCTCTTTAAGAGGCTGGAGAACATTACCCCGAGGTGTCTTTGTTGTTAATGGGTTGAGTTTGGTCTTAATTGGTTCGTTAAGGCGCTGTGGGACCACTTTGCTTTATGGACTGGAGATACCAGGGAGGGGGGGGGGAGAAAAGCAGCATCTGGGCTGCCTTTAATAGCTTGCAGGAAGGCTGAGACCTGGAAATGAGTGGAAATGTTGATGGTTGGAGGGAAGCAAGCCCCAGTTTGGCCCCAGTGGCCCAGGCAAGGTTCTCATCCTGGGCAGAGGAATCAGAGCCTCGACAGAAAGGGTTGGGCTGGAAGGGGCCTGGAAGAGTCCCAAGGGAGGAGCAGCACAAGAGGGACACAGAGCTGCTGGGGGGAGGCCAGAGGAGGCCACAGAGAGGCTGCCAGGGCTGGAGCAGCTCTGCTGGGAGCCCAGGCTGAGGGAGCTGGGGCTGGGCAGCCTGCAGGGGAGAAGGCTCCAGGGGGAGCTCAGAGCTGCCTGAAGGGATCCTGCAGGAAGGCTGCAGAGAGACTTTGGCTGAGGGGGGCTGGAGCCAGCCCCAGGGGGAATGGTTTGGAGCTGAGGCAGAGGAGGCTCTGCTCTGCTCTCACCTCACCTCCAACCCTGCCTCCAGCTCTGCTGTCCCCAGCACAAGAAGGTCACAGAGCTGCTGGAGTGAGACCAGAGGAGGCCACAAGGATGATCCAAGGGCTGGAGCAGCTCTGCTGGGAGCTCAGGCTGAGGGAGCTGGGGCTGGGCAGCCTGCAGAGGGAAAGGCTCCTCAGAGCTGCTGCCAGCACCTGAAGGGATCCTGCAGGAAGGCTGCAGAGAGACTTTGGCTGAGGGGGGCTGGAGCCAGGATGAGGAATGGTGGAGGGAGTGGGAGAGCAGGGTTGGAGTGGAGCTGAGGAAGAAGTTGTGCAGCAGGAGGGTGGTGAGAGCCTGGCCCAGGCTGCCCAGGGAGGCTGTGGCTGCCTCCTCCCTGGGGGTGCTGAGGACCAGGCTGGATGAGGCCCTGAGCAAGCTGGGGCTGGTGGGAGGTGTCCCTGCCCATGGCAGGGGGCTGGGAGGAGATGCCCCTCTGAGCTCCCTTCCAACCTGAGCCATTCTCTGACTCTCTGCACCAGCAGAGAGCAACTTGACCAAGGGCTGTGGTGACTTTTCCACCTGGGGGGGGGGGTGGGGAGGAGTGTTTTAAACTCAAGCTTGGATCACCCTCGAAGGGGAGCTGTGGTTGGGAGAAGTGCTGCAGGCCCCCAGGGCTTGGCTGTCTCGAAGCCCTGCTGTGAAGTGGCTGGGGGGGGGAATTTGTTTGCATCTTGGGGAGGGGGTGGGGGGGAGGTGGGGGTCTCTTTTTTTGCTGTTCTTAATCTCCTTTCCCTTCTTAGGGCTGAGGAAAAGCCTCAGTGGTGGCAGGGTGGGAGCTGAGGCTTCTGTTGTCCTTGGCTATGAGCCGTGATGAAGTGTCCCTGCCATCAGCTCTGGAGTTGGCCCACTGGGGAGCCCCCATTATTGCCTTGTAAACTTGAGCACCACTCCAGGAAGGCCTTAATTAATTAAATGACAAATTTCAGCTCTCTCCCACTGCAAATAAAACTGGGGCTGGAGACAGGCCCTGGATTTATGGTCTCCTTCCCCCCCCCTCCTGCTTGCTTCCTGGGTTGGGGTGGCTGGTTAGGGGGTTGGGTTGTGTGTTCCCTTCACCTTCCCTGGGTTTGGTTCTGTGATCCCAACTTGAGGTCCTCCCAGCAAGGGGGGGGGGGGGCACAGGTTGAGCCCTCCCTAAAACAGAACAGAGAGAAACTGCTTTGTTCTGAGGGTCTGCAGTTGCCTGCATGAAGGGAGACTGGGGGAGCCTGAGGGGCATTGGGGAGCCTGAGGGGCCCTGGGGAGCCTGAGGGGCCCTGGGGGAGCCTGAGGGGCCCTGGGGAGCCTGAGGGGCACTGGGGAGCCTGAGGGGCACTGGGGGAGCCTGAGGGGCATTGGGGGAGCCTGAGGGGCCCTGGGGAGCCTGAGGGACATTGGGGAGCCTGAGGGACATTGGGGAACCTGAGGGACATTGGGGAGCCTGAGGGGCCCTGGAGAGCCTGAGGGGCCCTGGGGAGCCTGAGGGACATTGGGGAGCCTGAGGGGCACTGGGGGAGCCTGAGGGGCACTGGGGAGCCTGAGGGGCCCTGGGGGAGCCTGAGGGGCCCTGGGGAGCCTGAGGGACATTGGGGAGCCTGAGGGACATTGGGGAGCCTGAGGGGCCCTGGGGGAGCCTGAGGGGCAGTGGAGAGCCTGAGGGACACTGGGGAGCCTGAGGGGCACTGGGGGAGCCTGAGGGGCACTGGAGAGCCTGAGGGACATTGGGGAGCCTGAGGGACATTGGGGAGCCTGAGGGGCACTGGGGAGCCTGAGGGGCACTGGGGAGCCTGAGGGGCACTGGGGGAGCCTGAGGGGCCCTGGGGGAGCCTGAGGGGCACTGGGGAGCCTGAGGGACATTGGGGAGCCTGAGGGGCCCTGGGGGAGCCTGAGGGGCACTGGGGAGCCTGAGGGACATTGGGGAGCCTGAGGGGCACTGGGGAGCCTGAGGGGCACTGGGGAGCCTGAGGGACATTGGGGAGCCTGAGGGGCACTGGAGAGCCTGAGGGGCACTGGGGGAGCCTGAGGGGCACTGGAGAGCCTGAGGGACATTGGGGAGCCTGAGGGACATTGGGGAGCCTGAGGGGCACTGGAGAGCCTGAGGGACATTGGGGAGCCTGAGGGGCCCTGGGGAGCCTGAGGGGCACTGGGGAGCCTGAGGGGCACTGGGGAGCCTGAGGGACATTGGGGAGCCTGAGGGGCACTGGAGAGCCTGAGGGGCACTGGGGGAGCCTGAGGGGCACTGGAGAGCCTGAGGGACATTGGGGAGCCTGAGGGGCACTGGAGAGCCTGAGGGGCACTGGGGGAGCCTGAGGGGCACTGGAGAGCCTGAGGGACATTGGGGAGCCTGAGGGACATTGGGGAGCCTGAGGGGCCCTGGGGAGCCTGAGGGGCACTGGGGAGCCTGAGGGGCACTGGAGAGCCTGAGGGACACTGGGGAGCCTGAGGGACATTGGGGAGCCTGAGGGGCAGTGGAGAGCCTGAGGGACACTGGGGAGCCTGAGGGGCACTGGGGAGCCTGAGGGGCACTGGGGGAGCCTGAGGGGCACTGGGGGAGCCTGAGGGGCCCTGGGGGAGCCTGAGGGGCACTGGGGAGCCTGAGGGACATTGGGGAGCCTGAGGGGCACTGGGGAGCCTGAGGGGCACTGGGGAGCCTGAGGGACATTGGGGAGCCTGAGGGGCACTGGAGAGCCTGAGGGGCACTGGGGAGCCTGAGGGGCACTGGGGGAGCCTGAGGGGCACTGGGGGAGCCTGAGGGGCCCTGGGGGAGCCTAAGGGGCACTGGGGAGCCTGAGGGACATTGGGGAGCCTGAGGGACACTGGGGAGCCTGAGGGGCCCTGGGGGAGCCTGAGGGACATTGGGGAGCCTGAGGGACACTGGGGAGCCTGAGGGGCCCTGGGGAGCCTGAGGGGCATTGGGGGAGCCTGAGGGGCACTGGGGGCCTGAGGGGCCCTGGGGAGCCTGAGGGGCATTGGGGAGCCTGAGGGGCCCTGGGGGAGCCTGAGGGGCCCTGGGGAGCCTGAGGGACACTGGGGAGCCTGAGGGACATTGGGGAGCCTGAGGGGCACTGGAGAGCCTGAGGGGCACTGGGGGAGCCTGAGGGGCACTGGAGAGCCTGAGGGACATTGGGGAGCCTGAGGGACATTGGGGAGCCTGAGGGGCACTGGAGAGCCTGAGGGACATTGGGGAGCCTGAGGGACATTGGGGAGCCTGAGGGGCACTGGAGAGCCTGAGGGACATTGGGGAGCCTGAGGGGCCCTGGGGAGCCTGAGGGGCACTGGGGAGCCTGAGGGGCACTGGAGAGCCTGAGGGACACTGGGGAGCCTGAGGGACATTGGGGAGCCTCGAGGCCTGGAGCAGAGGCTGAGCCCTGGGGCTGAGAGCCTGCAGCAGAGCAGCCCCAGAGGGGCTCTGAGCAATGCTCAGCAAGAGCTGAAGGAGCTGGGGGGGGCAAGAGGCTGGGGCTGGCTGCTCAGTGGTGCCCAGGCACAGCACAAGGGGCACAAACTGGCCCCCAGGAGGTGCCACCTGAGCAGGAGGAGAAAGCTGTTTGGGGTGAGGCTGCTGGAGGCCTGGAGCTGCCCAGAGAGGTTGTGGAGAGCTTCCAGCCCACCCTGGGCACTGTGCCCCTGGGCAAGCTGCTGGGGCTGCCCTGCTGGGGCTGGGGGGGGTTGGGGCTCCAGAGGTCCCTTCCAGTCCTCCCCTGCTGGGATTTCCTCCACACCATCCTCCTGGGGGGGCTGTTGCTGCAGTGCTTGCTGCCCTGGATGGCCCTTGGCAGGTGGTGACCTTCATCCCCACCTTGCAGCTGTGACACCAAGGGTCCATGCAGCTTCTAGATGGGCTTCAGGGGGGCCCGAGGGTCCCAAACTCTTCCTGCCCCTGTGCCCACGCTGTCACATCTTCGGGGGGGGGTTGGAACTGGCTGATCTTCAAGGTCCCCTTCCAACTGAACCCATTCCATGGCCTTGGAGCCCCCCCAAAACCTTCCTGAGCCTGCACCTGGATCCATTCCTCCCCCCTGGGGAGGGCCAGGCCACCGAAACCTCCTCCCTCCCTGCTTTACTGCCCTTGATTTAACCCCAGCTCCTCAAAGGGCAGCTTCTGCTCTGGATGTTTGGACTTTTTGTTGCTTCATTAACCTTTCCTCCCCCTTTCCCCTCCTCCCCCCCCCCATTTTTCTCTCCTCAGCTTGAGCTGAGCTGCACCAACCATGGGCGACGACAGACCCTTCGTGTGCAGCGCCCCGGGCTGCGGCCAGGTAGGGCCTGGGGGGCTCTGCTCAGGGGGGAGGGGGCTCTGCTCAGTGGGCAGGGGGGCTCTTCCATCACCCAAGCAGAGAGAGCTCTGCAGGCCATCAGAGCAGAGAGCTTGCAGCCTGGAAGTCCCAGTTAGGAGACAGCTACTGGAGCTCCAAAGGAGTGGAGCCTGTCCTGTCTGGAGACCTCCAGCAAGGTTGGGGCAGGGTTGGTGTGGTCTGGAGGCAGGAGAGGAGGCTTGGAAGGAGGAGATGAAAGGGGAGGGTTGTGTTGGAGGGTGGATGCCTCCCATCCATCTGGGCACCTTGAGCTGCTCCTGCTGGAGAGCTGGAGGAGAGGAACCTCCTGAGGGTCCTGCAGCTGGGGAGGCACAAGGCCCTGCACCAGCCCTCCACCTGCCCAGGCTGCTGAAGGCCTCCTGGGAAGCAGCTGCATGGAGAAGCAGCTGGGAGTGTTGGTGGACAGGAAGCTCTCCATGAGCCAGCAAAGTGCCCTCCTGGCCAAGAAGGCAAATGGCCACCTGGGGGCATTCAGAGGAGTGTGGCCAGCAGGGCAAGAGAGGCCCTCTGTACTCTGCCCTGGTGAGACCACAGCTGGAGTCCTTTGTCCAGTGCTGGGTTCCCCAGTCCATGAGAGAGGAGCTGCTGGAGAGGGTCCAGAGGAGGCTGGGAAGCTGCTGAGGGGCCTGGAGCAGCTCTGGGAGGAGCAGAGGCTGAGAGCCCTGGGGCTGAGAGCCTGCAGCAGAGCAGCCCCAGAGGGGCTCTGAGCAATGCTCAGCAAGAGCTGAAGGAGCTGGGGGGGGCAAGAGGCTGGGGCTGGCAGCTGCTGAGTGGTGCCCAGGGCCGGGGCAAGGGGCACACACTGGCCCCCAGGAAGTTCCATCTGAAGAAGAGGAGAAACTCCTTTGGTGTGAGGCTGCTGGAGGCCTGCAGTAGGCTGCCCAGAGAGGTTGAGGAGCCTCCTCTTTCCCCCTCTCCTCTTTCCCCCTCTCCTCTTTCCCCCTCTCCTCTTTCCCCCTCTCCTCTTTCCCCCTCTCTTTCCCCCTCTCCTCTTTCCCCCTCTCCTCTTTCCCCCTCTCCTCTTTCCCCCTCTCCTCTTTCCCCTCTCTTTCCCCCTCTCCTTCCCCCTCTCCTCTTTCCCCCTCTCCTCTTTCCCCCTCTCCTCTTTCCCCCTCTCCCCCTCTCCTCTTTCCCCCTCTCCTCTTTCCCCCTCTCCTCTTTCCCCCTCTCCTCTTTCCCCCTCTCCTCTTTCCCCCTCTCCTCTTTCCCCCTCTCCTCTTTCCCCCTCTCCTCTTTCCCCCTCTCCTCTTTCCCCCTCTCCTCTTTCCCCCTCTCCTCTTTCCCCCTCTCCTCTTTCCCCCTCTCCTCTTTCCCCCTCTCCTCTTTCCCCCTCTCCTCTTTCCCCCTCTCTTTCCCCCTCTTTCCCCTCTCCTCTTTCCCCCTCTCCTCTTTCCCCTCTCCTCTTTCCCCTCTCCTCTTTCCCCCTCTCCTCTTTCCCCCTCTCCTCTTTCCCCTCTCCTCTTTCCCCCTCTCCTCTTTCCCCCTCTCCTCTTTCCCCCTCTCCTCTTTCCCCCTCTCCTCTTTCCCCCTCTCCTCTTTCCCCCTCTCCTCTTTCCCCTCTCCTCTTTCCCCCTCTCCTCTTTCCCCCTCTCCTCTTTCCCCCTCTCCTCTTTCCCCCTCTCCTCTTTCCCCCTCTCCTCTTTCCCCTCTCCTCTTTCCCCCTCTCCTCTTTCCCCCTCTCCTCTTTCCCCCTCTCCTCTTTCCCCCTCTCCTCTTTCCCCCTCTCCTCTTTCCCCTCTCCTCTTTCCCCCTCTCCTCTTTCCCCCTCTCTTCTTTCCCCCTCTCCTCTTTCCCCCTCTCCTCTTTCCCCCTCTCCTCTTTCCCCCTCTCCTCTTTCCCCCTCTCTTTCCCCCTCTCCTCTTTCCCCCTCTCCTCTTTCCCCCTCTCCTCTTTCCCCCTCTCCTCTTTCCCCCTCTCCTCTTTCCCCCTCTCCTCTTTCCCCCTCTCCTCTTTCCCCCTCTCCTCTTTCCCCCTCTCCTCTTTCCCCCTCTCCTCTTTCCCCCTCTCCTCTTTCCTCTCCCTATTTTTTGTGTGTGTGTCTTCCCCCCTTTTTGTCCCTCTTTCTTTCCCCCTCTCTCTCTTTCCCCCCCTCCTCTCCTCACAGGCCTGCTCTTTATCTCAAACTTCTTTGCCTGTGAAATTGTGCAAGTCATTTCTGAAATGGATGAGCTGTATTTGAGCACTTAATGATGTGAGCACTTCCATCAGACAACCTGCAAATCGGATTCAAACAAGCAATTAAGGCAAACAACAATGTCTTGAAATTTAATCTCCCCCAATCTCCCACAAATGACATCTAAAGGTGCCTGCTTCCTCCTCTTGCTGTTCCAGCCTGCTGCTTATGGCTAATTCTGCCAATTCTTCATCTTCATATTGAAATGGGAGAATCTGCAGCAATTCAGAGCTGGGTGATTCATTGGGATCCAAGCTGACCTCGTGCACACCTTCCTGGAACGTCCTTCAGCACCTCCTCAAACCACAGCTCCCATTCAGGAGTGATCCAAAGCTTGAGTTTAAAATCTCCCTTCCCTCCCTCCCTTCCCTCCCTCCCTTCCTTCCCTCCCTTCCCTCCCTCCCTTCCTTCCCTCCCTTCCCTCCCTCCCTCCCTTCTCTCCCTCCCTTCCCTCCCTTCCCTCCCTCCCTCCCCTCCCTCCCTTCCCTCCCTCCCTTCCTTCCCTCCCTCCCTTCCCTCCCTCCCTTCCCTCCCTTCCTTCCTTCCCCCACCTCCCATCTTGGTTAAGTTGCTCTCTGATGGGTCAGAGAGTTAGAGAATGGCTCAGGTTGGAAGGGAGCTCAGAGGGGCATCTCCTTCCAGCCCCCTGCCATGGGCAGAGACACCTCCCACCAGCCCTGGTTGCTTAAGGCTTCATCCAGCTTGGCCAGGGAGGAGGCAGCCACAGCCTCTCTGGGCAGCCTGGGCCAGGCTCTCACCACCCTCCTGCTGCACAACTTCTTCCTCACATCCACTTCAACCCTGCTCTGCCTCAGCTCCAAACCATTCCCCCTGGGGCTGGCTCCAGCCCCCCTCAGCCAAAGTCTCTCTGCAGCCTCCCTGCAGGATCCCTTCAGGCAGCTCTGAGCTCCCCCTGGAGCCTTCTGCCCTGCAGGCTGCCCAGCCCCAGCTCCCTCAGCCTGGGCTCTCAGCAGAGCTGCTCCAGCCCTGGCAGCCTCTCTGTGGCCTCCTCTGGCCTCTCTCCAGCAGCTCTGTGGCCTCCTGCTGCTGCTGGGGACAGCAGAGCTGGAGGCAGGGTTGGAGGTGAGGTGAGAGCAGAGCAGAGTCCAGGGGCAGAATCCCCACTCCTGCCCTGCTGCCCACCCTGCTCTGGCTGCAGCCAGCACTCAGCTGCCTGAGGGCTGCAGGAGGCACTGCTGGCTCCTGGGGAGCTTCTCCTCACCCAGCACCCCCAAGTCTTCTTCTTCAGGGCTGCTCTCAGCCCTCTCTGCACCCAGCCTGGATTTGTGCCTGCTCAGTTTGCTCTGCCTGGGGAGGGAAGTTGGAGGCTTCTTCCTCCAGTCTAAACCTGGCCAGCTGCAGCTCCCAGGCTGTAGGATCTCTCTTGCTGGGTTCTGTTTGTTGGACTCCAGATCCTTCCAGGTCCCCAGGTGTTTGCTGCTCCATCCAGTCATGGATCCAAAGACTGGGTTGGGTTGGAAGGGACCTTGAAGATCAGAGAGTTTCAAGCCCACTGCCATGGGCACCTGCCAGGAGACCAACCTGGTCTGGTGGAGGGTTGGAGGTCATCTGGTGGAGGGTTGGAGGTCATCTGGTGGAGGGTTGGAGGTCATCTGGTGGAGAGTTGGAGATCATCTGGTGGAGAGTTGGAGGTCATCTGGTGGGAGGCTGGAGGTCATCTGGTGGAGAGTTGGAGGTCATCTGGTGGAGAGTTGGAGGTCATCTGGTGGAGAGTTGGAGATCATCTGGTGGAGAGTTGGAGGTCATCTGGTGGAGGCTGGAGGTCATCTGGTGGAGGGTTGGAGGTCATCTGGTGGGAGGCTGGAGGTCATCTGGTGGAGAGTTGGAGATCATCTGGTGGAGAGTTGGAGATCATCTGGTGGAGAGTTGGAGATCATCTGGTGGAGAGTTGGAGGTCATCTGGTGGAGGCTGGAGGTCATCTGGTGGAGGGTTGGAGGTCATCTGGTGGGAGGCTGGAGGTCATCTGGTGGAGAGTTGGAGGTCATCTGGTGGGAGGCTGGAGGTCATCTAGTTCCTATCCCCCTGCCATGGCTCATCAGGATCCTCCTTTCTGGGGTCCCCCCCTGGCCCCTGCCTCTCCAAGTCCTTTCACCACCCTGGCTCCTGCAACTCCCTTCCCTTCTCTCCTTCCTGACCCTTTGCTGCTTGTCCCCCTGCAGATTCCTGCTCCTTGGAGCCATCCCCTGTTGGATGAGCTCCTGCCTGCCGCTGCCAGCTCGGGCACTGGGCCACTTGGGCTAAAAGCAGGGATCTGTCCCTTGGGAATGTGGCTCTGGGGAGGACCCTGGAGAAGAAGGAGAAGGGAGAGAGCACAGCCAAAGTGGTTTGGACAGGAGGCTCCAACCCTCACTGGGTGATTTTTTCCCCCCTCCTGATTTTGCTGCTTTGAACCCTCAGCTGCTGCTCTCCCCTGGAGCTGGTCCCAGCTTCCTCCTTCCTCCTCTCTGCCCTTCTTTCCTTCCTCCTTTCCTGCTGTTTGGTGGAGGAAAAAGCTGGGAAGTGAGGAGAACTTTGCAGGGAAGTGAGGAGAGGGGAAAGAGGGGAATGGGGCTGCCAAAAATAGCCCAGCAGGTCTGGCTGTGCCCCCAGCTGGTGGGGCTGGGGGTGGGGGCTGTAAACATGTTGTGGTTGCTAGGTCCTAAGTGGGGCTTTATTTTTGGCTCCTGGACTTGATCCCTTCCCAGCAGCCCCTCTGCAGGCCACAGCTGCCTTCTGAATGTGCCAGAGCCAGGCAGGGCTCCTGGCAGGGACCCTTCTCAAGGTTGCTGGTGTGCTTGCTCCTCCAGAGGACAGGTGACCCATTTCTGACTGAAGCCTTGGAGGGAAGTTCTGCACTTAGGCTGCTGGCTGAGGCTGAGGAGGGAGAGGTGGTTCTGCCCCCTGGGCTGGGCACTGGGGAGGCCACAGCTGGAATCCTGGGGTCAGGTTTGGGCTCCTCACTCCCAGAAGGACGTTGAGGGGCTGGAGCAGGGCCAGAGAAGGGGCTGGAGAACGTCTGAGGAGCAGCTGAGGGAGCAGGGAGTGAAGAGAAGGCTCCAGGAGGACCTCAGAGCTGCCTTGCAATACCTGCAGGGATCCTGCAGGAAGGCTGCAGAGGAACTTCCTCTGAGGGGGTCTGGAGCCAGGCCCAGGGGGAATGGTTTGAAGCTGAGGCAGAGCAGGGTTGGAGTGGAGCTGAGAAAGAAGTTGTGCAGCCTGAGGGTGGTGAGAGCCTGGCCCAGGCTGCCCAGGGAGGCTGTGGCTGCCTCCTCCCTGGGGGTGCTGAAGGCCAGGTTGGGTGAGGCCTTGAGCAAGCTGGGCTGGTGGGAGGTTGAAGATCCCTTCCAACCCCACTCCCTGCCCTTCCCCTCTTCCCAGCTGCCCCACATCACCTCCCTCCTCCTCATTCCATTTCCCCCACCCATCCTTTCCCCTCATCTCCCAATTTCCTCCCTTTCCCTCTGGGTCCCACCCAGCTGCTGCTCTCTCAGCCTCCTCCTCCTCCTCCTCCCCTCCCTCCAAACACCCAGCCCAGAGGTTTGTTGTTTCCTCTCCACGAGGCCAAGAGCTGCTTTTTTCCTTCCCAGGGTGGTTTATTGGAGCCTCTTATCTTGTCATATAATAGAAATAATGTTTATGGGATGGAGGCCTCAGCATTTAAGCAAGCTGAGGAGCACTTTTATTGCTGTGGACACTCTGCTGCCATCACCATTATCCCTTCAATCTCTATTGCTCTCTTAATATATGAGGCAACAAAGGTTGGGGGCTGCAGCCCAAGGTGGGGTTTGGGAGCTTGGAGCAGCCACAGCAAGAGAGAAAAAGAGAATGGCTCAGGTTTGGAAGGGACCTTCCAAGATCAGCCAGTTCCAACCCCCCTGCCATGGGCAGGGACACCTCCCCCCAGCCCAGGCTGCTCAGGGCCTCATCCAGCCTGGCCCTGAACACCTCCAGGGAGGAAGCAGCCACAGCCTCCCTGGGCAGCCTGTGCCAGGCTCTCTCCACCTTCACTCTAAACAATTTCTTACTCCTCTCCAGTCTCAATCTCTCCTTTTCCAGCTTAAATCCATCACCCTTCACCCTGCCACTCCCAACCCTTGTCCCAAGCCCCTTCCCAGCTCTCCTGGAGCCTCTTCAGGTACTGGAAGGCTGCTGTGAGGTCTCCCTGGAGCCATCTCTTCTTCAGCCTGAGCAACCCCAGCTCCCTCAGCCTGTCCTCCCCACAGTTTGCTGTGGGCTTCTCCAGCCATGGGGTTAGCACTGTGGGCAGCTCCAGCTTTGGGCTTGTACCCTTTGGATCTTCATCCCAGCTCCACCAGGCCCAGGAATGAGCCTTGGCCTTGTCTCTGTAGGTCTCTCATGGGCTGAACGTCCTCAGGTCGTTCCAGAGGAGCTGTTGGGATTAAAAGAGGCAGAAAAATCCCCACATCCCTGGATGGTAGGGTTGGAAGGGACCTCTGGAGCTCCCCAAGTACAAGCCCCCTGCTCCAGCAGGGCACAACAGCAGCTTGCCCAGGAGCACCATGGCCAGGGGGGTTGGAAGCTCTCCAGAGGACACTCCCCAGCCTCTCTGGGCAGCCTCCTCCAGGGCTTCAGCACCCTCACACCAAAGAAGTTTCTCCTTCTGGTCAGATGGAACCTCCTGGGTGCCAGTTTGTGCCCCTTGTCCTGTCCCTGGGCACCACTGAAGAGGGGCTGGCCCCAGCCTCTTGCCCCCCCCAGCCTTTAGCTCTTGCTGAGCATTGCTCAGATCCCCTCTGGGGCTTCTCTTCTCCAGGCTTACAGCCCCAGGGGCTCTCAGCCTTTGCTCCAGGCCCCCCAGCACCTTCCCAGCCTTTGCTCCAGGCCCCTCAGCACCTTCCCAGCCTTTGCTCCAGGCCCCCCAGCACCTTCCCAGCCTTTGCTCCAGGCCCCCCAGCACCTTCCCAGCCTTTGCTCCAGGCCCCCAGCACCTCCCAGCCTTTGCTCCAGGCCCCCAGCACCTTCCCAGCCTTTGCTCCAGGCCCCCCTTTGCTCCAGCACCTTCCCAGCCTTTGCTCCAGGCCCCCAGCACCTTCCCAGCCTTTGCTCCAGGCCCCCCAGCACCTCCCCAGCCTTTGCTCCAGGCCCCCCAGCACCTTCCCAGCCTTTGCTCCAGGCCCCTCAGCACCTTCCCAGCCTTTGCTCCAGGCCCCCCAGCACCTCCCCAGCCTTTGCTCCAGGCCCCCCAGCACCTTCCCAGCCTTTGCTCCAGGCCCCCCAGCACCTTCCCAGCCTTTGCTCCAGGCCCCCCAGCACCTTCCTAGCCTTTGCTCCAGGCCCCCCAGCACCTCCCCAGCCTTTGCTCCAGGCCCCCCAGCACCTCCCCAGCCTTTGCTCCAGGCCCCCCAGCACCTTCCCAGCCTTTGCTCCAGGCCCCACAGCACCTTCCCAGCCTTTGCTCCAGGCCCCCCAGCACCTTCTCAGCCTTTGCTCCAGGCCCCCCACGACCTTCTCAGCCTTTGCTCCAGGCCCCCCAGCACCTTCCTAGCCTTTGCTCCAGGCCCCCCAGCACCTCCCCAGCCTTTGATCCAGGCCCCTCAGCACCTTCCCAGCCTTTGCTCCAGGCCCCTCAGCATCTTCATTCTATGCTTTTGGTTTAGAGCACAGTGTTAGTTGGAACAAAAAATATTATTTAGAGCAAAAAACTATGCTGTGGGTGACAGACCCCCTGAGGGTGGTGTGCTGGGCACGAGCCCCAAAAGGCTTCCACACAGCTGGGGGCAGAGTGGCAGAGAGCAGCCAGGCAGAAAGGGACCTGGAGGGTACTGGGTGACAGTAGGCTGAACAGGAGCCAGCAGTGTGCCCAGGGGGGCCAAGAAGGCCAAGGGCAGCCTGGCCTGGGTCAGGAGCAGTGTGGCCAGCAGGAGCAGGGAACTCATCCTGCCCTGTGCTCAGCACTGGTTAGGCCACAGCTTGAGTCCTGTGGCCAGCTCTGGGCTCCTCAGGGTAGGAAGGAGGTTGAGCTGCTGGAAGGTGTCCAGAGAAGGGCAACAAAGTTGGGGAGGGGTCTGGGGCACAGCCCTGTGAGGAGAGGCTGAGGGAGCTGGGGTTGCTTAGCCTGAAGCAGAGGAGGCTCAGGGGAGACCTTCTTGCTCTCTCCAACTCCCTGCAGGGAGGTTGCAGCCAGGTGGGGGTTGGGCTCTGCTCCCAGGCAACCATCACAAGAACAAGAGGACACAGTCTCAAGCTGTGCCAGGGGAGGTTTAGGCTGGAGGTGAAGGAGAAATTCTTCCCAGCAAGAGAGCTTTGCCACTGGAATGTGCTGCCCAGGGAGGTGGTGGAGTCCCCATCCCTGGAGGTGGTCAGGAAGAGCCTGGCTGAGGCCCTGGGTGCCATGGTTGAGTTGCTCAGATGGTGCTGGGTGAGAGGTTGGCCTTTATGATCTCCAAGGTCTTTTCCAACCTGGTTGATTCTGTACTTTCCCAACCTCTCTCCAGTAGCTCCCAGTCTCCCTTGAACCAGAAAGCCCAGAACTGGCCCAGGGTGTGACTTCCTTGGGGCAGGACAACCAGCCCTGACCTCCTCCTCCCACCACTCACCCTTTAGCTTTTCCCTACCGTCGCTCACCTTCTCCCCCCCCGCCCCCTTCAGCCTCCTCCAAGCCACCCCCAAAAGGGTTGCTTCTTTCCTGGGGGGTCCAGCTGCAGCTGCCTCCTCCCCCCCCTCCATCCTCCTTTCTCCCCAGCTGCCTCTTGCAGTGACAGATCCTGGCTGGTAAGGACGAAACAAGGGTGAATAACAAAAGCCCCAACCCACCTCCCAGCCTCCTCTTTCTCTCGGAGCTTTTTGTTCTGCTTGGGCACAGCCAAGCCCCTGCCTGTCGTTAGGATGCAGAGGCACGTAGCTGCTGTGTCCCCTACTGCACCCAAGTGGTTTGAGGAGCCATAAACTGGAGCTGCTTTGGAGGTGGAGAGGATGGAGAAGGGGATGAAGCTCTCCCTGCTGCTGCTGCGCCCGATTCCTCTCCCGCTCGCTTCGCCAGCTGCAGCCTTTTAGCTGCTGCTGCTGCTGCTGCAATGAACACACAGGAGAAAGAGTTCCCACCAAGACACATCTCAGTGCCAGGCAGGGAGGCAGGGGGAGGTTTGGCTACCTTGCAGCTCTGCAGGTTTAATGATTTAGCTCCCAACGAGGAGCTGCTGCTGGGTTCGGGGTCCCCGCCGCAGCTGCAGCGGCCGCACGGAGAGCGCCAGACGGCGCCGGCCCTGCTGGTGCCACCTCGAAGCAGGGGCTGGGGGGTTGGGTTGGCAGCATCTAGAGGAGCCAAATGATCAGGGGCTGCTCAGCAAAGTGAAATAAGGCCCCCCCAAACCTGGCTTTGGTGGGGGTTGGAGCTAATCCTGCAGCACATTCAGCTCAGAGGAGGAATCAGCAAGCAGGATGACAGGGGCTGGGGTTTGGGTAGCTCAGGAGGTTGGCAGCATCTAAAGCAGCCAAATAATGAGGGGCTGCTCAGCAAAGTGAATTAAGGCCACCCCAAACCTGACTTTGGTGGAGGTTGGAGCTAATCCTGCAGCACATTCAGCTCAGAGGAGGAATCAGCAAGCAGGATGACAGGGGCTGGGGTTTGGGTAGCTCAGGAGGTTGGCAGCATCTAAAGCAGCCAAATAATGAGGGGCTGCTCAGCAAAGTGAAATAACACCCCCCCCAAAACCTGACTTTAGGGGGCTGTTGGAGCTAATCTTGCAGCACAGTCAAGTAAGACCCCCCCAAAACCTGACTTTGGTGGAGGTTGGAGCTAATCCTGCAGCACAAGCAGCTCAGAGGAGGAATCAGCAAGCAGGATGACAGGGGCTGGGGTTTGGGTAGCTCAGGAGGTTGGCAGCATCTAAAGCAGCCAAATAATGAGGGGCTGCTCAGCAAAGTGAATTAAGGCCACCCCAAACCTGACTTTAGGGGGGTGTTGGAGCTAATCTTGCAGCACAGTCAAGTAAGACCCCCCCAAAATCTGACTTTGGTGGGGGTGTTGGAGCTGATCTTGCAGCACAATCAGCTCAGAGGAGGAATCAGCAAGCAGGATGACAGGGGCTGGGGTTTGGGTAGCTCAGGAGGTTGGCAGCATCTAAAGCAGCCAAATAATGAGGGGCTGCTCAGCAAAGTGAATTAAGGCCACCCCAAAACCTGACTTTGGTGGAGGTTGGAGCTAATCCTACAGCACAAGCAGCTCAGAGGAGGCATCAGCAAGCAGGAAACATTGCTGGGGTGGTTTGGGGTTGGGTTTTCCCCCCTTCCCTTCCCTTCCCTTCCCTTCCCTTTTTACCACTCCTATAACTTAAAAATGGCCAAACCAATTTAAACCAAATTGGATCATAAAAAATACAGCTCCTAGGCTCAGCACCACCCCCCACCCCCCATCCTCTCTCTCTTTCTCTCTCTCTCTCTCTCTCTCTCTCTCTGCCAACTTCCAGCCTAGAATGAATTTTTATGGCCAAATTATAAACCCTCCATCCCCCACCCCCTTCCCTCACCCCAACCACCACCACCTCGAAATGAAGCTTGGAAATGGAAATGTTGTCAGAGCTCTTCTCTTTCCTCCCCTCCCCTCCCCCCTCTTTGCTGCTGGTATAAAAGAGCTGCTTTAAAATATAATTAAGGCTTAAATATTATTTAATAGCAACGTTTCCTGGAAGTTCAAAATCCTTTGGGGTTTTTTTCCCCCTCCTCCCCCCGCTTTTGGCATTCAGCTTCTCTCCCCCTCCCAGCCCTGCTCTGCTTTGCATGTGAAGCACGCCGAGGGCTGGCTGAAATCGGCTTGGAGCCTCCTGGCTGTCAACCGGAAAATGGCTCTGCAAGCGTGCTCCAAATTCCCCTCACACGGCTCTGGCCCCGGTTCCAAATTCCCCTCGTCCCAAAGAAGGGCCTGGATGCCAAAGGGGCTCCGCTGGACCCCGGCACGAATCCTGCTGCCACCGGGGCGGGAAGCTGCCGCCCGGAGCCTCTGCCAAGCCGCTCCGCTCCGGAGCGCGGAGGCTGCCGCTCGGGAAGAGCTGTTTGCATCTCCCCCCGCCCCCTCCTCTGGCTGATTAGAGATTCATTAGGAGTGGAGGTCCTCTGGCTGACTGGGGGGATTCATTAGGAGCTGGGGTTGTATCCTGCTGGGAGGTTTTTGGTGTGCTGAGCACAGCCCCGGCAGCCTCCCGGCGGGGCTCAGCCTGGTGGATTCACAGCTCCTGGAGCTACCCCTTGCAGGGAGCTGAGGTTTGCCTTTGTGCAGGCTTCTCCCTGCTCCCCCAGCAACCAAAATCCTTCCCCCCCCCTCCACCCCCCCCCCCCCCCATTGCCCTTTTCAGGGTGCTGGCTTCACATTACAGGGCAGGATGGTGCTGAGCAGCTCTGTCCACTTTGGGCACTGCCTAATTCCTCTCTTTTGCTGCCTTTCTCCCCCCCCCCCCCCCAAGTTAAAAATAGCCCCTGGGTGCTTGCTGCAGTGCCACAGATGCAGGGCTGCTGCAGCACTCAGTTCCTGTGCTGGAGCATGGCCAGGAAAAGTGGAACTAGCCCTGGGAGAGTCCCCAGCGTGAGGTCCTCTCCCCTTTCCCTGCCCAGGGCCTTGCTCTCTGCTGCCCTTTTGCAGGTGGTAAAGCCACTCCTGGAACCTTGGGCTGGTGGAAGGTTGAAGATCATCCAGTTCCAACCCAGCAGCCCATGACAAGGGGGATGTTGGACCTGGATAATCTTCAAGGTCCTTTTCCAACCCAACCCAGTCTCTGAATCCTGCAGAGACCTTGTGAGGTCTTCACCTTGATCTTGGGCTGCTGGGTTTGGTGCAGGGCTTCTCTTAGATGCTGTAGGTTGGAAGTCTGGGGAGAAGGAAACAAACACTGGGAGCTGGGCAGGTTTCTCCTCCTCCCTCTCTCCTTCCTATCCCCTTGCAGAGTGGAAAAAGGGCTGGGGGGGGATCAGAGCAGCTTTTCCCTCCTACACAGGGACAGCCACAACCTGGGGACATGTCCCCCCAAAAGCCATCCTGGGAAGGGGGCAGGAGGTGAAGCAGAATGGCCCTGGGCAGAGCTGTTTGCTGTGTCTGAGGCTGCTGCAGCGTCCTGAAGCTGCCTGGCAGAAGGGCTCTGGGAGCTGCAGGTTCAGCTCTGCTGCCTCAAAACCTCCAAGAGTTGGTGAAATCTGTGTGGGGTTGTGGTTTGGGGGGGGGCTGTGTGGGTGATGAGGGCTTCCTTGCACCAATTGGTTTAATGTCTGCATAGATCAGGAACTGCAGCCCCAGGTGGTGCCTTTCAGCTTGGGGTTTTTCTCCTTGGGGTCTGGGCTGGCATTTTGGCTCAGGGAGGTCTGGCAGCTCCTTTGCCATTCCTGTCCTGGGGAATGGTTGTTCTCCAGAGGGCCCTCCTTAGGATTTCTTTGCCATCCAGGCTGCAGCAGCAATTAACATGAAGAAATGCTTGGATTTAAAGACCCAGCTGCAGTCTTTCCCCTTCCCTCCTCTTAGAGACGTGGTGCTGAGGCTGCAAAGTACCCGATAATAATGCCTTAAAGTGTGACGGGATCAGGTGTGACAGAGGCAGGGAAATCAGAGAGCCACAGGAGCAAAGAAATCAGAGCCCCAGAAGCAGAGAAATCAGAGAGTCACAGGGGCAGAAATCAGAGCCCCAGAAGCAGAGAAATCAGAGAGTCACAGAGGCAGAAATCAGAGCCCCAGAAGCAAAGAAATCAGAGAGTCACAGAGGCAGAAATCAGAGCCTCAGAAGCTAAGAAATCAGAGAGTCACAGAGGCAGAAATCAGAGCCCCAGAAGCAGAGAAATCAGAGAGTCACAGAGGCAGAAATCAGAGCCCCAGAAGCTAAGAAATCAGAGAGTCACAGAGGCAGAAATCAGAGCCCCAGAAGCAGAGAAATCAGAGAGTCACAGAGGCAGAAATCAGAGCCCCAGAAGCTAAGAAATCAGAGAGTCACAGAGGCAGAAATCAGAGCCTCAGAAGCTAAGAAATCAGAGCCCCAGAAGCCAAGAAATCAGTCACAGAGGCACATCCCAGCCCCCCCTGGCCATCCCAGCCCAGCAGCACCAGTTGGTTGTGCCCCCATCGAAACCCTCAGAGCCAGGTCTGGAGCTTCTCAGCCGCTGCCAAATTTCCACTGATTGACATTTCTGGGGCTTTGCTGGGGGTCGTTCCCCCCTCCCCCCCCAGAGCTGTGCCCTGCTTGTTCCCAGGTTCTGGGTTGGTTTCCCCTTTCTGCAGCAGGCTGAGGAGGGGAGGGTCTCCCCTTGCTGGGGAGCATGATCAGGGCTGCAAAAATAGCCAAGGAGAGAGAGAGGGAGAGAGGGTCGGAGCGGCAGGGGATGGTTGCTTCTCCTTTTGATCGAAGGCAGTTGCACAACCGCAGAGTTTGCGCTCGGAGCGCAGCAGAGCCCGGCCGGCTCCTCACCTCCAGCTCCTGCTCTCCATCAGCCATGCAAACGGCGTCTGCCTGCCAGCCCCGAGCCATAAATCCAGCCGGGGGCTCTTTTATTGAGTGGAAATTAGAGCCACCTCCGAGCTTCCTGGTACAGGGCTTGAGCTCCCCGTACGGGCGCGGAGCGCTGCCGAGCGGCTCCGGCGAGCCCAGGGTGAGCCCCCGCGGGTGGCTGCTGTGAGTTTAACCTGGGCTGGACTTCGCAAAGCCCGCTTCTGATCCACTCGTAAAGCAAAGGAGAAAGAGGCTTTGGGAGGCTCGGGAAGGTGGAGGGTTGGTTAGGAAATGAGAGAGGGATCGTGAGGTGCCTTCTGAGCTCTGCCCTGAGCTCAGGAGGGATTTTTCCTCCCTCTTTCTGAGCTCAGGGCTTTTTCTTAGCTGGTAAAGTAATTTCCACACCTTCAGTCCAGGCTTTGGAGGACAAAACTGTTGGGTTTGGGGCGGGGGGGGGAGGCTGTCGTTGTCTGAAGTCTCATTTGTTTTGCTGCCTCTAGAAATTCACCTTTCTGAGGTCCCTTTCTCTGCTAATCGCTGAGGAAGTGCTGAAGCCTTTGTGTGTCGCCGCAGGGCCAGGCAGCTCCTTCCCCAAGGGACAAAGCTCACGGTGGTGCCACCGCCAACCCCTTCAATTGTCAGCCAGGTTCACGCAGGATTTTGTGTCAGCTTCGTGTGTAAGGGACCCAAGAAAAACCCCAGCCCCAAACCGGGGGGAGACTTTACCTGGGGCTTCCATCTCCCTCCCCAGCCCAAACGCTGCTTTGGCTGGCAAGGAGAAGTTTTCCTTCACCTCTCTGTGAGGTTATCAGCGACCACCAAGCCTCAGACCTCTTTTTATTCCCGCATTTTATGATTTTCCACCCATTTTAGCCCCACATTCTCCTTCCACGTTGCCTGCTTTCCACGTCTCCTCCCGAGCCTCTTCCCCACCTTCGCTTCTCCCATCCCCGACAAGACACAAATGAGCTTTGCAGGGACCCGAGGGGGCAACTGGAGCCGGCTACAGTAGCTAAAACTCTCACCACCAGCCCCGTTCCCCCCCTTTTTGCTTTGCTCCCAAAGATCCTGGCTTGGGCTTTGTTGGCTGGCGGCAGCCGCTCCGCCCTCTGCGGCAACCCAGCCGGTGCGGCTGCGGCGCTGGGGAGCGATGCGGCTCCTGGGAGCAGGACCTGCCCTGTCCTTGGACACTTGGCTGGGGAGAAACCCCCCTCCAGCAGCTCCTTTTGCTGCAGAGCAGGGTGGTGGGGGTGGAAAAAACCACCCCAACGCCCTGCAAACCACATTTCAGGTCCTTTCGTAGCGATTTCATGAGGGAAAGAGGAGCTGTTGGCTGCAGCCCTTTCTGGCCCTGCTTTTTTTTCTCTTAGGCTTTAGCCGGGGGTGGGGGGATGGTGGTGAAAAAATTCCTCCCCTCCCTGTCTGCTGCTTTGCATCAGAACCTCCCGTAGAGAGCGGGGTGTTGGGGTGGAAAAGCTGCCAGTAAAGGGATTTCTCTCTTTGGCTGCAAGAGGGGACGTGAGATTTGGGAAGGATGGAGCCGATTTTGGGGGTGGGTGTCGAGGTGTAAAAACTAACAACCCCCCCGCAAAACCACACAAGAAATAGATTCCTTTCTCTTGCTGAGGAGGGGGATGTGGAGCTGGTGAAGGACCAGCCCCAGGTCTTGTGCCGAGGAGCAGATTTCCCTCCCTAAGCACCTTTATGTCGTGCAGCTTTTTGCTCGCTGCGGGGAGGAAGCAGATCCGTGAAGGTTAGGCTGGGCGGGGGGACGGACACCCTTTGCACAAAGGGAAGGAGATCAAAACCACGACCAGCAGAGAAAAAAAGAGGCACTTGTGGGGCTTCTCGGTGCATAAAGAACGGGGCAGCTCTGCACGAACCCTCCTCGGAGGGCAAGCGAAGCGGGGAGGGATTTTTGTTGGCCGCTTCGCCTTCCCCTTCTTCGCCTCAGCGGTGCCGGCCGGAGGGGCTTAGGCTAAAGCGGGGCTTGACCAAAAAGCCACCGACCGCTGTCGGCTCTTGAAAGGTCCCGAGCCAAACCTCCCCCACCCCAACTGGCAGCTCTAAATCGATCCTCAACGAAGCTGCTGCCGTGGTAGGAGCTCGTCCGGAGGGGCTTAGGCTAAAGCGGGGCTTGACCAAAAAGCCACCGACCGCTGTCGGCTCTTGAAAGGTCCCGAGCCAAACCTCCCCCACCCCAACTGGCAGCTCTAAATCGGTCCTCAACGAAGCTGTTTGCCGTGGTAGGAGCTCGGGGAGAGGGGACGTGGCGGCAGCAGCCTTCTTTATTCACCACCTGCTTAACGATGCCGGCGGAGGAGCGGCTCCGCCGCTTCCCCGGCAGCTTGCGGCAGCTGTTTGCCTCAAATAATTTTTTTACACGCCGGCTTAAAACAATAAAAACATTTAAAAGTCCTAAAATTGCCCCCTGGGAGCAAACATCTCGCCCATAAAAGGCTGAGTTGTGTGGCGGGGGGGGAGGAATGAGAAGGGGATGGTGGCGGGCGGGGGGGAAGTGTTTTAGCAGCGGCGCAAAAGGAGCTGTAAATTAAAACGGGCAGAGAGAGGGGGAAAAAGTCTCCGGGGGTGGTGGAAGAGGAGCTTGGATGGGGGAGGGGAGAGGAGGGAAGTTTGGAAGATGTTTGAGGGGGGCTTCTGAACTTGGTGGGGTTGGTTTGGAAGTGGTGAATGTTGCTGGAGTGGAGGGGGAAGAGAAAAGGTTTCGTTGATGAGCTGCCAGGTCGTGGTTAAAGGCTTCAAGCCCCTCGGCTGGGAGCGTCAGGCAGGGGGGCAGACCCCTACCCCCCAAAAAAAAGCTAATTTCTAAGGGTAAATGATCCAAAAAGGGGGGTTTTAATCAGCCTAAGCTTAAATAAGGAGCAGGAGGGGCTGTGTCCTTCTGCACTTCATGGGGAGAAGGAAAACCTCAGCCCAGGGATGTGCTCCTGGGCTGCCTCCTGCCTCTTTGCTCTCTGCCATCCTCCTTCCTGCCCCACGTCCTCACCTTGGCCAAGGCATTCTTGGGTGTGCAACCAGCTCCTTGCAGTGCTGAACCATGGAACCAAAGAGCCAAAGAGCCAGGGAGTTGTGTTGCTAGGTTGGTTGGAAGAGATCTTCAAGCTGCTGGAGTTCAACCCTTAGGACACCACCAAACCCTGGCACTCAGCACACCCCCAGGGCTTTGGAAGCCCCTCCAGGAAGGGGGACTCCATCCTGGGCAGCCCAGGCCAGGCTTTGACAACCCTCATGGGGCAGAAATTGGTCCTCATGGACAACCTGAACCTGCCCTGGGGCAGCTTGAGGCTGTTCCCTCTTATCCTCCTGCCCCATGACCACCCTGAACCTGCCCTGGGGCAGCTTGAGGCTGTTCCCTCTTGTCCTCCTGCCCCATGGCCACCCTGAACCTGCCCTGGGGCAGCTTGAGGCTGTTCCCTCTTATCCTCCTGCCCCATGGCCACCCTGAACCTGCCCTGGGGCAGCTTGAGGCTGTTCCCTCTTACCCTCCTGTCCCTCCCAACCTCTAGCACTCGGTGATTCAATGCAAGAGCTCCTCAGGTCCAACCCAAGCCCAGCACCAGGAAAGCTGCAGGTGTGAGCTCCTCCTTTGCTCAGCATCCCTGCCAGCACCTTCTGCTCCTGGATCTGCTTCCAGATCCTGCTTCCATCAGCTCCATTCCTCCATCTCAATCCCAATTTTTATGTCAGTGAGGGGAGGGGGGAGGATGCTTCCAGCCCCACTTCTATTTTGTGTGTGTGTGGAGGTGTTAGAAACCAATCTGTGAGGACTGCTCTGGCTCCTCTCCCCCCCTCTCCCTCCCCCTCCCTCTCTCCTTTTTAAGAGGCTCGTGTGATGTTTGCCATAAAACCTTCGTCGTTTGGAAGCTGCAGAAGGAAATGGAAATGAGGGGTTTGCTTTTTCTTCTCTCCCTCCCCCGACTCTGACTGTGAAATTTTATCATCTGCAGCCCATAAACGAGGGGGGGGGAGGCAAAAAAGGCAGCAAACCACCCCACCCCCCCATCTTAAATCCCTGTAAGGATGCGAGGGAAGCGATTTTGGTGACCTCAGCTGGATGTATTTCTTCCTCCCCCCCTTCCTCCCTCCCTCGCTGAATCATCACCCAGCTGGGGGGGGGGAGGTAATTTTCGAGCTGGGGAGGGCTGGGAGTGCAAATGGGGGGGGGGTAGGGAGGGCTGTAGATCAAAGGATGGGCGGGGGGTGAGGTGGGGAGGGGAATGCGCTCGCATCGGGTTTGGCTCCGTCTCCTCGCACTTAAAGAGTTTAGCCACTTAACGTTGGTGAGGGGCTGCGGGTGGCTGGTCGGAGGAGCAACAAAGGAGGTGATGATGATGATGATGATGATGAGGGCGAGGCAGCAGCCCCGAGCCCCGGTGCAAACGGCAGCTGGGGACTGCGGTTTGGGGACAGAAAGGGGAGGACGGGGACGGGGCGGGGGGGAGCGCGGTTGGCAGGTCGGTAAATCCAGAGAGCAGCTCCAAGGGAGGGTGTCAAGAGTGCTCCTGAAGATTATCCCTGCAAAGCTCTTCCTCTCCCCCAGCCCCCTCCCCCAAACCAGCTCCTCTCAGCTGAGTGTTGGGAAGAGGCAAAACAAAGAGGATTTGCCCTCCCCCGCGCAGCAAACCTGCCCTGCAGGGGGGGGGAGGAGGGCAAGCAGCCTCTCTGGGGCAGGTTGCAAGGTGGCTTGGGGGGGGAGGGAATGCAAAGGAGCCAGAGCCTGGGGGATTTTTGGTTGGGGGAAGGAACAAAAAGAGTCCAGATCCTGGAGGGGAGAAATAAGAAGGATCCAGATCCTGAGGTGATTTGGGGAGGGGGGGGGAGACAAAAAGAATCCTGATCTCGAGGTGATGGGGGAAGAATCCTGATCTTAGGGTGATTTGGGGGAAACAGAAAGAATTGGGATCCTGAGGGGGAGTAACAAAAGGAATCCTGATTGTGAGGTGATTTGGGGGGGGGGAACAAAAAGGATCCAGGTGATTTTAGGTGGTGGTGGGGAACAGAATCCACATCCGAGGGAAGAAGGAAGACTCTTGGGGTGATTCGGGGGGGGGGGGAGGGGGAGCAAACAAAGAAGAATCCGAATTTTCCACCTCCTGGGCTGATCTGGGTGCAGGCTGGAGCCAGGCAGAGCTGGGAGCTGGACCCCTCTGCAGTCGTCTGCTGCGAGCAGCCATAAATCTGGAGGGAGAAGAGGGTCACTGAGAAGCTCATCAGGGTGGGAGCAGCAGCGCCGCGTTAATGTCCCCATCAATCTCGCCGTGCCCATAAAACAGGTGGCTCTTCCAGGAGACAAAAATAGGCGAACGCCCGGGATTTCTTTCTTTCTTTCTTTCTTTTTTTTTCCACCCCCCTCTCCCTCCCTTCCCTCTCTCTCTTCTCTTCCCTCTCCTGCTGCTGCCGATCGCCTTTTAAAAGCTTAATTACCCCGCGCTGACACCCGCCGGCTGATCGCAGCCCTGCAGACGGCACCCGGCTCGGCTCTGCCTCCCTGCCCCGGGGCTTCTGCCTCCCTGCTTGGGGCTTCTTCCTCCCTGCCTGGGACTCTTCCTCCCTGCTTGGGGCTTCTGCCTCCCTGCCCCAGGGCTCTTCCTCCCTGCTTGGGGCTTCTACCTCCCTGCCCCGGGGCTCTGCCTCCCTGCTTGGGGCTTCTACTTCCCTGCCCTGGGGCTCTTTCTCCCTGCCCTGGAGCTCTTCCTCCCTGCTTGGGGCTTCTGCCTCCCTGCCCCAGGGCTCTTCCTCCCTGCTTGGGACTCTTCCTCCCTGCCCCAGGGCTCTTCCTCCCTGCTTGGGGCTTCTACCTCCCTCCCCCGGGGCTCTGCCTCCCTCCCCCGGGGCTCTGCCTTCCTGCTTGGGACTCTTCCTCCCTCCCCCGGGGCTCTGCCTCCCTGCTTGGGGCTCTGCCTCCCTGCTTGGGGCTCTGCCTCCCTGCTTGGGACTCTTCCTCCCTGCTTGGGACTCTGCCTCCCTGCTTGGGGCTCTGCCTCCCTGCTTGGGGCTTCTGCCTCCCTGCTTGGGGCTTCTTCCTCCCTGCTTGGGGCTTCTTCCTCCCTGCTTGGGGCTTCTTCCTCCCTGCTTGGGGCTCTTCCTCCCTGCCCCGGGGCTCTTCCTCCCTGCTTGGGACTCTTCTTCCCTGCCCCGGGGCTCTACCTCCCAACCAGTCCATGATTCTATGATTCTGAGTCCAAGCCTCACCCCACCACTGCCAGGGCACCCCCAAACCATGGCCCTCAGCACCACATCTCCATGGCTTTGAAGCCCCTGGGGGAGCCTGAGCCAGGCTTTGAGAACCCTTCTTGGTGGAGGAGTTTCTTCTGATGTCCAACCTAAGGCTCCCCCGGGGGCAGCTCGAGGGCATTTCCTTTGTTACTAGGATGAAAGAGGAGCAGCAGCCCCAAAGCTCTGAGCCACTCTGTGAGTTCTGTCTTCACCTACCCTGCTGCCCTCCTCCAGCCTGGTGCTGTGGAGCAGAAGTTCCAGCTCAGCTCCACAAACCCCATCCCATTTTCCAGGCAGTAAATCCTGAGGAGGAGGAGGCTCCCCCTCAGTGAATGGCTGGGCACAGAGCCAGCAATCCTGTGGCTGAATCGAAGGAAATCAACCTTCCAGTTGCCTCCAGAGCCTGCATGGGGACCCTGGCAGCCTTCTGCTGCTGCTGTCCAGAGGTCAGGGCTGAGTCACCAGGGCTGCTCCACGCTGCCACAATGAGTGGCACTTCCCTTCCCTGGCTGAGCTTTGGCTTTGGGAGCAACTTTTTCTCCCAGCCCTGAAACAACCCTGCAGCTGAGAGGGGCCTGGGAGCATCTTCTGAGGGGGCAGCCACCAGAAGTCCTTCAGATGAGACCAAATTTCCTCTTCTCTCCCTCAAGCCCTTGGGAGCTTGGTTTGGAGGTGACCACAGAGGGGGTTGGGTTGGGTTGGAGCTGAGGCAGAGGCCACCACTGGAGCTCTGCTTTCCCAGCACAGCTTTTCCTCAGGCTCCCCTCGGGCTAAGCACAGGGAGATGCCAGCACCCTTCAGGTGGGCACCATCCTGCTACTCAAGGAGCCCACCCCAGCCTCTAGTTCTGACACAAAACTGCCTTGGGTGGCTCAGCTGCAAGGAGAGGGACACACACACACACATCCAGGTCCTGCTTTGGGCTCAGTTCTGCTGCCCCAACCCACCTGGTCCCCTTATTCCCCCAGCTTCAAACCTCCCTCTCCACAGTGCTGAGCACAGCACCGTGCTGGGACAGCCCCAGCAGGCCCCCACCAGCTGCAGGGGCAGCCCCAGCAGGCCCCCACCAGCTGCAGGGACCTGCAGGGCCTCCCCCATTGTCACCACCACGGCTGGGCAGGGAGCGGAGGAGCCGCAGGGGCTGGTACCCGGCGCTGGCATCGCCGCCAGTGCCCAGCACCTGCTGCCAGAGCTGCTCTGATGGACCTGGCCACCATCCAGAGATGCTTGAAGGTCCTCCTGCAGCCTCCCAGAGCTCAGCTCCTCAGCCTTGCAGACAAATCAATCGACTCCAGTTTGAGTTAATGATTCCTGCCCATCCCTTCTGGCTCCGGGGGGTGTGTTGGGGGTGGGCCCCTGGGGGTGTGCTGGGGGTGGGTTCCTCTTGGGTCTTTTCTTCTCACCCTATAAATTGTTGCTGCCCAGCAAGGAGCTTCCACTCCCAGCTCATCCCCTCCAGGAGCTGTGGAGCCCTCGAGGCAGGAAGGGACCTCCTAGGAAAGAGCAGGGGAGGGCAGCAGCCCTGGTTGGGTGTCTGGGGTGGAGCTGAAGCCTGGGGGAGGATTTCCTTCGCTTTGCCTCCCTTTTTTACCTGTTTTTCTCCTCCCCCAGCACCCCCTGGGTCGTGATTCCTGAGGGGTTGGAAGGGACCTCTGGAGGTACCCAGTCCACCCCCCCCAGCCAAGTCAGGGTCACCTGGAGACCCTCTTTCCCTGCTCTCCATCATCCCATGTGGGGCCCAGCGCCGGCAGCTCCTCTCCCAGCGCCCTCCCGAGGGCTGAAGCCTTTCCCTTCTCTGCTTGCCTCCTGCCTGCCGGGGTGGCCACACGGCTGCTGGCTCCCCCCAGAGCTGGGGGTGCTGCTGGGGACCTGAGGCTGATTCAGCCCTGCTCTGGGATCGGTCTGGGGGTGTCCGGTGGGACAGGCTGGGATCTGGCGGCCGCGGAGGCGCTGACGCCTCCCAGCTCCACCGCCGCCAATTGCCCCCGGGGCTTCTCCTCCGGTCGGCGGCGGTGATTAATTAACGCCCGGCATTTAATCACCTCCCCGCCCCGCCCGGCTCGGCCAGGGCCGCTCCACCTTGTGGAAGTCTGCGGTCATTGCAGCTCCAGCTCGCCGCCGTCCCGGCCTGGCTCTGCTTCAGGGATGGGATGGAGGAGGGAAGTTGTCCAGCAGGCTCCAGCGGCACTCGGGATGGGGAGCCAGGAGGTCGTGGCTTAGAAAACCCTGATGCAGGAGCTGGGTCTACTCGGGTAGAGGAGACCACCTGGGAGACTTAGGAGCTGGATCTGCTCAGGTAGAGGAGACCCCTTGGAGATTGAGTCAGCTCTTCTGGACCCCTTGGAGACTTAGGAGCTGGATCTGCTCAGGTAGAGCTGACCCCTTGGAGACTTAGGAGCTGGATCTGCTCAGGTAGAGGAGACCCCTTGGAGACTTAGGAGCTGGATCTGCTCAGGTAGAGGAGACCCCTTGGAGACTTAGGAGCTGGATCTGCTCAGGTAGAGGAGACCCCTAGGTGACTAGGAGCTGGATCTTCTGGGTAGTGTAAACCCCTTGGATATTTAGGAGCTCAGTTTTAGGCTGGAATTCCAATGGCCAGCCCAGAGGAGCTATGCCTGTGGGAGGCTGAGGACTCCTCACCTCCATGTTCTGGGTGTACTTTGGTCAAAACCTGGCCTGTTCTCCTCCCAGGTGCTCCACAGACCACCTCAACCATCTGCTCTTGGTTCTCCTCTCCCCTTTTGGAAGAGGTGAGAAGCTTCCTTGCTGGCTGGAGGGTTGGGTTTGACTGCTGGAGCTGCTGCTGTCCACCATGCCTTAGATTCCCAGTGGGATAAATGTCTTGGCCAAGCAGCTTGGGCTCCTGGCTCCCCTGGAAGGGTGCTCAGTTGGTTTTTGCCTGCACCCAGCCCTGCTGAAGCTGGCTTTAGGTGTGCTGGAGAGCTGTGCAAAGGCCCTGAAGGTAACACTGAACCAGGAGCTCCTGGAGGAGCTTTTTACCCAGCGTGTCCTTGGCTGATGTCTCCCTCCCCACCACTCAAGAGTGTGCTGCTGGAGGCCAGATGGCTGCTGCCTTCCCCCCTGCTGAACACCTGCACTGCAGTGCTGGGGCATGTGGCTGAGAAGCCCTCTGGGAGCAGAGAAGCCATAGAAATGTAAATGGAATTATTTACCTGCTCTGCCCTTCTGGGCCAGGAGGAAGGGGATGGGAGAGCTCCAGAGCCTGCTTAACTCCTTGTGTGACTGGCAGGGGCCTTTGGGGAGCAAGCAGAGCAACCTGCCCCTGCCTCATGGCTTGGCTGTCACCTCCCAGGTGCTGGTCTTGGGGAGAGCAAAGTCCTGTGGCACACACTGGCATCCTGGCCTTGGTGTTGCCCCTCCCATGTTGGCATCCTGGCCTTGGTGTTGCTCTCACCACCCTCCTGGGGAAGAACTTCTTCCTCACAGCCAAGCTGAGTCTCCCCACTTCCAGTTCTGCTCCACCCCCCCCAGTCCTATCCCTCCCTGACAGCCTCCAAAGTCCCTCCCCAGCTTTCCTGCAGCCCCTGGGAGGCCACCAGAAGGTCTCCTGGGAGCCTTCTCCTCTCCAGCCTGCACAACCCCAACTCTCTCAGGCTGTGCTCAGCTCCAGCCCTCTGCTCCTCCTCCTGGCCCTGCTCTGGACACCTTCCAGCCCCTCCAGAGCCTTCCTGGAGCAGAGGCTGCAGAGCTGGCCCCAGAGCTGCAGCTGTGGTGTGAGCAGAGCAGGGCTGGGGGCGGAGGGGAGTTCTATGAGTTCTTTCAACCCACCAAGTCCTGGCAGGTGACACCTCCTGGTGACACTCCCTGGTGACTCCTCTGATGGAAATGAGCCCATCTGGGGGGGGGTTCACATGGTCCTGGGTAGGTAATTGGAATGGTCTCCCCCCCCCAGCCTTACAGCTCCATGAATCACTCCCAGGCCTGGGCACTTTATGCACATTAGTGAATTAATCCCAGCCTGGGGGGGGGGGGTTGGATTGTCCCTGTCAATGCTCCCATGGGAAAGGGCTGAGGTGGAGTCTGGATCTGCACCAGGACTTGGGGAGGGGTGGGGGGGAGTGGGGGGGTCACATCACTCAGAGATGACCTTTGAGCACCCAGCCCTTAGGGGGAGGGGCTGACCCTTGTGGCTGTGCTGGGATTTGCTCTGCAGCTCCAGACCCATCTGAGCCCTGCCATGGGTGGAGGGAGGGAGGGAGGGATGGACAGATGGAGGGATGGATGGATGGATGCATGGATGGATGGATGGATGGATGGATGGAGCATGGGCAGTGGGGCTACTGCATCCAGAAAGAGCAGGGAAGGATGAGCTGGGATGCAGCCTGGAGGTCCAGCCTCTCCTCCTGGTGCTTCCCTTCCTCTCACATCACATCTCCTGGCTCACTCCCACTGGGAGGCCTTCAGGGTGTGAAGGTGGTGGTGGTGCAAGGAGAGCAGGAATGGAAATCCCTCAGGGTGTCCCCACATGGCTACAGTGGAAAAGGATTTGGGGTTGCTGCTTGACAGGGGGTAGAGAGGAGCCAGGGGGTGCCAAGAAGGCCACCAGCAGCCTGCTTTGGACAGCAGGAGCAGGGCAGGGATTGTCCCCCTGGAGTGGGCACTGAGGAGGCCACAGCTGCAATCCTGGGGTCAGTCTGGGGCCTCTCACTCCAAGAAGGATATTCAGGAGCTGCAGTGGGTCCAGAGAAGGGCAAGAAGGCAGGGGGAGGGTCTGGAGAACAGAGCTGGTTTGGGGTTCAGAGCTGGCTTTGGAGCTAGGTTTGGTTTGGGGGTCAGGATTTGGTTTGGGGACAGAGCTGACTTGAGGGTCAGGGGCTGGCTTGGGGGTCAGGGATGGTTTTGGAGCCAGGGTTGGCTTGGGGGTCAGGATTTGGTTTGAGGGGTCAGGGGCTGGCTTGGGGGTCAGGGAAGGTTTTTGGAGCCAGGGTTGAGTTTTGGGGTCAGGATTAGGTTTGGGGTCAGAGCTGGCTTTGGAGCTAGGGTTGGTTTTGGGGTCAGGATTGGGTTTGGGGACAGAGCTGACTTGGGGGTTAGGACTGGTTTTGGAGCCAGGGTTGGTTTTGGAGTCAGGATTTGGTTTGGGGGTCAGGGGCTGGCTTGGGGTCAGGGATGGTTTTGGAGCCAGGGTTGGTTTGGGGGTCAGGATTTGGTTTGGGGACAGAGCTGGCTTGGGGGTCAGGGGCTGGTTTGGGGGTCAGGACTGGCTTTGGAGCCAGGATTGGTTTTGGAGTCAGGATTTGGCTTGGGGGTCAGGGGCTGGTTTGGGGGTCAGGACTGGCTTTGGAGCCAGGATTGGTTTTGGAGTCAGGATTTGGTTTGAGGACAGAACTGGCTTGGGGGTCAGGGATGGTTTTGGAGCCAGGGTTGGTTTTGGAGTCAGGATTTGGCTTTGGGGACAGAGCTGGCTTGGGGGTCAGGGAAGGTTTTTGGAGCCAGGGTTGAGTTTTGGGGTCAGGATTAGGTTTGGGGTCAGGGCTGGCTTGGGGGTCAGGGGCTGGTTTGGAGGTCAGGACTGGTTTTGGAGCCAGGATTGGTTTTGGAGTCAGGATTTGGCTTGGGGGTCAGGGGCTGGTTTGGGGGTCAGGACTGGCTTTGGAGCCAGGGTTGGTTTTGGAGTCAGGATTTGGTTTGGGGACAGAGCTGGCTTGGGGGTCAGGGGCTGGCTTGGGGTCAGGGATGGTTTTGGAGCCAGGGTTGGTTTGGGGTCAGGATTTGGTTTGGGGACAGAGCTGGCTTGGGGGTCAGGGGCTGGTTTGGGGGTCAGGACTGGTTTTGGAGCCAGGGTTGCTTTTGGGGTCAAGACAATTCTTTTACTGGGGGGGGGGTGGGGGGGTGGGAGCTGTCTCAATTCCTCTCCCCAAACCCTCCCCACTTTCCATCTTCTTTTTAATTCCACCAGCCACAAAATAACCCTCCTGAAATAACCTCTGTGTGTCAGCTGCTGATGGAAGGAGATTAAATATTAAAGCTGCTGCTGTGGCTTTAACTCATTCCAATTTTTCCCCCCTCTTTCCCCTCCTTTTTTTTTTCCCCCCCTCCCCTCCTCTTCCCCCCCCCCCCCCCTTCTCCCCTCCTCCCTTTCCCCTTTCTCCCCTCTCCTGCTTGGGGTTTTTTTTTCCCTTTCTCGGTGTAAAATGACAATGATTTAGAACTCGAGTGCCAGACTCTGCCTCTGGCTTTGGGCGGTTGGAAATGTGTGGAGAAAGATATATTGTGTCTGCGAGGAGAGAAAAGAGAGAGCTCCCCCAGCTCGGGAGACCACATAAAGATGTTAAATAGAGCTGTAACGGGCAGGCAGAGCAAGGGGAAAGTGCTTTGGAATCAGAAAGGAAAAGGCACCGAAAAGAAAGAAAGAAATAAATAAAAAAATAATAATCCCACCGTGGAGGGAAAGAAAGAAAGGAAGGGGAAAAAAAAGGCAAAAGATTCAAATAAATTCTGAGGTGCTCAGGGCCGGGCTTGAAATGTGCCTCTTGAGCTGGGGAGGAGAGGAATGTGACCTTTTTTTCCCCCCCCTCCCGCTTCGTCCTCTTGCTGCTTCTCTTATGGACCTAAAAATCTCCCGGTTTGGGTTTGTGTTTTTTTTCACCTGGAGAATTGGGAATTTTCCTCCTTTGTACCCTTTTTCTCCCTCTCTCTCCCCTTGCGGCGGCGGCGGCCGCCTGCCTGCGCGGCGCTCAGCTGCTCCCCCGGCCTCCCAAACCCAACAAACCCGCCCCTGATTGATTTGCCGCCTTTCCCCGCACCCCGGCAGGGTGCAGAAGGGGTTGGCAGCCTAAAAGAAATCCGGGCTGGGGGGCCGGGAGGATGACGAAGTGCCGCCCGGTGCCCACCTTCCTCTCTCCCCGCTCCCCCTGCTCTCTTTGCGGCGCGGTGCGGTGCGAAACGGCGCCGCCGGCTCCGGCTCCGCTCCCTGCGCTGCGGGGCTGCCTTTGGTTTAGCGGAGGCTGGTTTGGAGCAGCCTCTGGAAAGGAGGGTTGGGGAGGGTCGAGGAGACCCCAGACAGTGGGGAAAATCAGGGAGAAAACGTCCAGAAATGGTGTTTGAAGGGGAAAGCTGTGGCGAGCTGGAGTGAGGGGTGGGGGGATGCAGGCAAAATGCTCTGCGGTTTGTCTCCCAGGGAGGATGCTCAGGACCCCTCCCCACCACCTCCCCTCCTCCCCGCCGAGGTCTGAGTTTTGTTGATTTGAGCCCCAGTTCTGAGCCAGCTTCGACAGAGAGCTCCTGAGGAGGAGGTCTTTGAAGGACACCTTGCAGAACATCCTGGGTTCTGAAGGGGAGGATGGATGGGAGGTGCAGGGACTGCAGCCGGTGGCTGAGGGTTGTTTAGGACCAGAGCAGGGAGTGGGAATGCTGCAGAGTTTGGGAATGCTGCAGTTTGAGCGCTCTGGAATCATGATTTTCACCCTGGGAGTGAGTCCAGGACCCCACCCCCACCCCAACCCCCAGCTCTGAATTCTCTTCATCTAAGCCCCGGGTTCAAGCTCTCCTCAAAAGCAGCTCCTGGGATGGCTTTGGTCAGGATCTCTCGGCTCTGATTTCTTTTGTTTTGAGCCACCCTCCGAAGCAGCTCCTGAGAGGACAGGGTTGAAGGGCACCTTGCAGAACACCCTCGGATCAGAAGGAGGTGGATGCAAGGTGTGGATGCAGCTGGTGGTTAAGGTCCAGCTGTGGACCAAATCCGGTCCAGTCGTGGCCTAAGTCAGGGAGCAGGGGCTGGGAATGCTTCACTTTGTGTGTCCTGGGCTGGTGCAGCCCCAGACCCTTTTGCTTCTCTCCCCATGGCTGTGTTCAGGACGCCCCCCTCCCCCTTCCCCCCCAGCTCTGATCTCCTTCAGTCTGAGCCCCTGCTTGAAGGACACTTAGCAGAACACCCCTGAGATCCCTGCTGCGAAGATGGATGTGGGGAGTGTGAGGATGCGGCCGGGACCTCGGCACCGCTGTCCCTCAGCTGTGGCCCAGGGCTCCCGGAAGGCGCCGCGGCGGCTTTTTCCAGCCGGGAAAAGGCAGATTTGGTCGATAGAGAGAGCCATAAATAACAGCCGGGAGAGAGGCAGCGGAGCCGGGAAGGTGGCGGGGGGGACGGGGGGAGGGGGGGGGACGGTCAGCCTGGAGCTGTCCCAGGAACAGGTGGCTTTGGATGGCTTGGGCTTGGGTGGCTGTGTTCAAGGGAGAGAAGGAAGGGAGGAAGGAAACCGGGGGACAAGGGCAGGGATCTGGTGTGGAAACGAGGAGCCGGCGGCTGCCGCGGCTCCGGGAGGCATAAAAATGCTGCGGTGGGGCCGGCGGTGCCCTCAGCCCCCGGCTTTGTCGCAGTCTATTAGGACCGGAGCCATCCATCCATCCTCGGCTCTTTATGGGGATTGGCTTTAACCCCTTCCCTGCCTCTTCCCACCCTTTGCTTCTCCCTTTCTCTTTCCCTCTTCTCCCTCCCCTCGCTCTCGCCGCAGCCCCTTTGTCACCCCCAAGCATCCAGCCCTGCCTGGGGTACCAGCACCCACCCCCCCTGCCCCCCAAACCAGCACTGGTGGGGGGGGCTGGGAGCTTCCCCCAGGGCTGGGATCTGGGGTGAGAACTGCAGCATCCCTGCCCAGGATCAAGCCACGAGCAGCTGCTTCCAACCCAATCTGTTCACATGGATCCTTCCCCCCCTTGGATTGGGCACCCCAAAACCCTTGCCTGGCCCTTCAGAGCAGCGTCACTGATCCCTCTGTCAAGCTGGGGCCCTGACATCAGCAAACTCCTCCCTGGAGCAGCTGGCACCCAGTGCAAGGTGCCCACGGCAGGGGGGTTGGAACTGGATGGTCTTCAAGGTCCCTTCCAACCCAACCCATTCCCTGAACCTCTGGTTGCCCAAAGGTGGTGGAGACTCCATCCCTGGAGACATCCAAACCTTCCCTGGACATGTTCCTGTGTGACCTTCCCTAGGTGACCCTTCCTTAGGCAGGGCATTGGAGTTGATGGTCTCCAGGGGTTCCTCCCAACCCCTACCACCCCTCTGTGATGCATTCCCACCCCACACATCCCTGAAGAGGCCTTTCAGAGCCATGGAGATGTGGTGCTGAGGGCCATGATCTGGTGGTGCCTTGGCTGGGCTGGGTTAAGGATTGGGCTGCATGGGCTTGGAACTGGTTGTCTAGGGAGGTTGTGGTTGTCTAGGGAGGTGTTAGGGGGAGGCTGGAGGAGGCCTTGAGCTACCTGGGCTGGTGGGAGGTTGAGGATCCTCTGGTGGGAGGCTGAGGATCCTCTGGTGGAACCTTGAAGATCTTCAAGGCTGATCTTCAGTGGGGGTGGTGGGACTGGAACCAACTGATCCTCAAGGTCCCTTGCAAGCCATTCCCTGATCCCATGGTCACCACTTCCTCCACGCTCTCATTCCAGAGGTTTACAAACGAAGACCACCTGGCAGTCCACAAACACAAGCATGAGATGACCTTGAAGTTCGGCCCGGCTCGCACCGACTCCGTCATCATCGCAGGTAGCCCCCACAAACCCCCTCCCAACCCCCTCCAAACCTCCCCCAATCCTCCCACCAATCCTCCATCCAGTCCCCCCTCCAAACCCCCTCCCAACCCTCTCCAAACCTCCCCCAATCCTCCCTCCAGTCTCCCCTCCAAACCCCCTCCCAAAACCCCTCCCAACCACCCTCCGACCTGCCCCCAACCCTCCCTCCAGTCCCCCCTCCAAATCCCCTCAACCCCTCCCAAACTCCCTCCAAACCTCCCCCTCCAAATCCTCCCACCCCCCCCAAACCCCTCCCAAAGCCCCCTCCCAAAGCCCCCTCCCAAAGCCCCCCCCAAACCTCCCCCTCCTAACCCTCACTAAACATACCCCCTCCCAAAGCCCACTCCCAAAGCCCCCTCCCAAACCTCCCTCCCAAACCTCCCAAACCCCTCCCAACCTCCCCCTCTCAAATCCCCTCCCAAAGCCCCCTCCAAAGCCCCCCCCAAACCTCCCCTCCTAACCCTCAAAACCCCCCCTCCCAAAGCCCCTCCCAAACCTCCTCCTAAACCCCTCTCCCAAACCCCCTCCCAACCCTTCCTCGCAACCCCCTTCCAACCCTCCCCAACCCTTCCTCCAACCCCCAACCCTTCCTCCCAACCCCCTTCCAAACCCCCCACCCCTTCCTCCAAACCCCCGACCCTTCCTCCCAATCCCCCTCAACCCTTCCTCCCAATCCCCCCCAACTCCTCTCCCAACCCCCCCAAACAGGACCTGCAGTGGGCGTAGTGCCCCCCCCAGAAAGCAGCAGCCCCTGGCAGCTGCATTGCAGCAGCAGCCAAGAGGCAAAGCCTGAAAGTTGCTTTTGGGGTTGGGGGTTTCCCCCCTCCCCCTTTTTCTGTGGCAGGAGAAGGGTTGGTTGGGGGAAGTTGTTGAGGGTTTTCTTGGCTGGGGGCTTTGGGTTTGGGGCTTTTTGTTTGCTGCTTGGTTGGGGTTTGGTTTATTTCCCCCCCTCCTTTTTCCTGTTATTTTGCTGATTTTGGGGGTTTTCATCACTGTTTTGGGCTTTTTTTTTTTTGGGGGTTCTTGGATCTTTATTCTTGGGAAGGTCTTTTGGATTCTTCTGGTTTTTTCTTTAGCTCTTTTGGGGGTTTCTTTAATATTTTTTTAGCTCTTTTGGGGTTCTCTTTAATTTTTTTTCAGCTCTTTTGAGGTTTCCTTTAATTTTTTTTTTAGCCCTTTTTGGGGTTTTCTTTCTTCATTTTTTTAGCCCTTTTTGGGTTTTTCTTTCTTCATTTTTTTAGCCCTTTTGGGTTTTTCTTTCTTCATTTTTTAGCCCTTTTGGGTTTTTCTTTCCTTTTTTGTTTTTTAAGCCCTTTTGGGTTTTTTCTTTATTTTCTGGGAGCTCCTTTGGGTTTTTCTTTACTTTTTTTTTAGCCCTTTTGGGGTTTTCTTTCTTTTTTAGCCCTTTTGGCTTTTTCTTTTCTTTCTATTTTAGCCCTTTTGGATTTTTCTTCATTCTTTTTTAGCCTCTTTTGGGGTTTTTTTTTTGGTCTTTATTTATTTTTTAGCTCTTTTGGTCTTTTCCCTTCAGTTCTTTTTTAGCCCTTTTTGGGTTTTTCCTTATTCTTTTTTAGCTCTTTTGGTTTTTCTTTCCTTATTTCCTTTTTAGCCCTTTTGGGTTTTTTTCTTTCTGTCTTTTTTAGCTCTTTTGGATTGTTCTTTATTTCTTTTTTAACTCTTTTGTTGTTTTTTTTCCTCTTTATTTATCTTTTAGCTCTTTGGGATTTTTCTTTCTTTATTTTCAGCTCTTTTGGGTTTTTTCTTTTATTCTTTTTAAGCTCTTTTGGATTTTTTTCTTTATTTTTTTTAGCTCTTTTGGATTTTTCTTTTTTAGCTCTTTTTGTTTTTTTTTCCTTATTTCTTTTTTAGCTCTTTTTGTTTTTTTTTCCTTATTTCTTTTTTAGCTCTTTTGGGTTTTTTTTCCTTATTTCTTTTTTAGCTCTTTTTGGTTTTTTTCCCCTTACTTCTTTTTTAGCCCTTTTGGATTTTTTTCCTTATTTCTTTTTCAGCCCTTTTGGATTTTCCTTTTTTAGCTCTTTTTGTCTTTTTCTTTATTTCTTTTTTAGCTCTTTTGGATTTTTTTTCATTAATTTTTTTTAGCTCTTTTGTTTTTTGGGGTTTTTTAACCTTTTTTTTCCCTTTATTTTTGTTTAGCTCTTTTGGATTTTTCTTTCTTTAATTTTTTTTTAGCCCTTTTGGTTTTTTTCCTTTATTTTTTTTTTCTTAGCCCTTTTGGATTTTTCTTTCTTTCTTTTTTTTGAGCCCTTTCAGATTTTTCTTTATTTTTTTAGGGATCTCTTTGGGGTTTTTCTTTATTCTCAGGGGAGGTCTTTTGTGTTTGTTTTTTTTTTAATCTATTTGGGATCTGGTGGATTTCTTTTTATTTTTGGGGGTTGGGAGGGCTTTGAAGGGCCTGGGGAGGCTTTTTTGGGGGCTTTTAGGGGGTTCTGTTTCGTAGGGTTTTGCTTTTTCAGTGTTTTGGAGGCTTTGGGGTTTTTTGGGGGGTTCTTTTGTTGTTTTTTGGGTGTTTTTTGCCTTTTTGGGGGGGGGGATTTTGTTTTGTGGGTTTTTTTTCCTTGGTTTTGGGGTTCTTTAGTGATTTATTTCTTTGTTGGTTTAGTTTTTGTTGTGTTGGTTTGTTGGGTTTTGAGGCTTTTTTTTGCCGCTTTTTTGTGATGTTTTTGTTGGTTTTGTTTGGGGGTTTTGGGTGCTTTTTATTATTTATTGTTGGGGGGGTTTGTTGGTTTGTTTTTTTTAATGGTTTTGTTCCTTTTCCCCCCCTTTTTTAGCTTTTTTAAGTGCTTTGGGGTTTTTTTTTGTGTGGGAGCTTCTTTTTCTCATTGCTTCTTCTTGCTGCTTTTGGCTATTTTTATGGCTTCTGTGAGGCCTCTAAAGCTCTCTGGGGCTATCCCCCCCACATGCCTCTCCTCTCCACAGCCACCATTTGTTCTCTGGGTTTTCTTCTCTCCCTCCCTCTTGCTTTGTGCTCAGCCCAGGGCTGTGTTCCTGGGCAGGAGGCTTCGGTCTCCATCCCTCACCAGCAGGCATCCTGCTCTCCACCAGTCACAGCCAGCCCTCCACAACTGGGAATGTGCCCTTCTGGGGTGCTGCCACTCCTGGAGGTCCCAGCTGGGGAAGGGCAGGGGGAGAGAGGTTCTGCCCCAGCTTTGTGCCACGGTGAAAGCTTCTGCTGGAGGTTTTGGGGCTCCAGGGCTGCTTTGTGCAGCTCGGGAGGATGTTGCTGAATGGGGAACGGTCCGGAAAGAGCCCCGGGAGCTGTTAACAGGCTGGGAAAAAAACCCTCCTGCTGAGAGCTGCAGGCAGGAAAGTTTCTGGGTTTAATGCAGAGAGGTTTGGGGGGAAGCAAAGTGCCCTCAGAGGAGCCCTTGGGCTTTATGACCCAAAGCCAGGGGCAGGGTTTGAAATCAGGCTGGAAGTGAAGCATCGTTCGGTGTCGGCGAGGCGAAGCCGTCGCCAGAGTCGCTTCCCTGGGGCTGCAGGAGCCCCTGCAGCAGTTTCAAATCAATGTTTTCCCTGGAGCACAGCTGCAGACAGGGAGCCAGGTCAAGCAAAACTCACCCAGGGATCCCCTTGGGGCTCCAGCAGCTTTTCTGCCAGCTGGGTGCTATGGGGGCAAGGTGCCTGTGCCCCGGCGCCTGCCGGTGCCTCGGCTCCTCACCCTCACAGAGACGAGGGAGCAGGGAGACCTCTTCCTGCTTTATAGCCTGGGTGATGGCCAGGGAGATCCCAACTCAGCCTGCTCAGATGGTGGCAAAGTGGCCCCAGAGGAGTGGCTCTGGCCAGGGGGGTGCTGGCTGGGACTCCCATGGAGCTTGGGTGCTCGCTACAGAGCCACTGCAGGGAGGGAAGCGACTGCCTAGCTCTGCTCCGCTCCCTCCTCACCACTCCGTGGTTGGAAGCTTCAGGGAGCTCAGATCCCACTTTTTCCTTCCTTGCAGCAGCAAATTCAGCCAGGGAGAGGCCAAACCCCCAGGGAAAGGAAGGGACAGAACACAACCCACAGGGCAGAACCTGCCCAGAATCTCCCCCACAGCGATTCTGCCTTTGCAGCAGCGTTCAGCAAAGCAACAAAACCCTGCAGGGTTTCTTGTCCCCCGCTCTGAACTGTCACTTGTTTTGTCACCACCACACACAGCGTGGGGGGAGAGCCACCAAACAAAGTCCTCGTGGGCTGGGGGTGGGGACACAAAGGGGCTAAAAGGTTTTTGTTTGTTTGTATTAACCAGATCAGACCCCGACCCCGACGAGGTTCCTGAAGAACTGTGAAGAGGTTGGGCTCTTCAACGAGCTGGCCAGCTCCTTTGAGCACGAGTTCAAGAAAGCTACAGAGGATGAGGAGAAAAAGGCAAGAGGCAGAGGCCCTCCAGGGCTGTCAGGCTGAGCTGGGCTCGTAGTGGGGGGCTGCTGGAGGGGCACTGGTGCAGCTCTGACAGAAGGTTCCTGTTGCAGGGGAGTTCGAGTGTGGCCTCAGCTGCTTGCAGAGGGCTTTGTTTGTGTAGCTGGGGTGACTTTGGCTGCTTCTCCTGCCACCCCCAGAGTGGGTTTTAATGGTTTAAGCAGGGAGGGGGCCGCGCTGGCTGAGCTCCAGAGCTCCCTTCCAGCCCTCACCACGCTGAGATCCTGGGATTATTCCTTTGGCTTTTCACTGCCACAAAAGTCCCCGAAATCCCTCACACCTCGGGGAAGAAAACGCAGGGAAGGCGTCGGGATCTGAGCCAAAAACCCCCTCAGAGCCTCCCCGGGGCTCAGGATCCTTCAGGCTGCTGCCTGGGAAGGAAGGAGCCGAGCCCAGCCCGGTGCCCTCAGCCGTGCCGCGGCTCCGCGGTGGAGCTTGGCCGAACAAAGAGCTCTCAGCATCGATCGCGCTGCCCCCTCGGCCACCCCTGAGCGCAGGGGGCTGAAGGACACTGGGATCTCATCAGACAGCAGCTAATTAAGGACATTTTCCCCACCACCACCCTTTCTTCCCCATTCCCCCCCCCCCCCCGCCCCAACAACCTCCTTTTCCAGGCTGTGAGCAAGCAGCAGATGGGTGCTGGGCTCATCCATTTCCTAAATGGATCTCTGCCGCTCGCAGCCGCTCGCAGGCAGCGACGCTGCTCGGAAATAAACGGCAGGAGCTGGGGCCAGTAAATCTTCGACGAGATGGGGAAGGGAGGAATTGGGAATTCAAAGTGAAACCTGTCTGTCAGCCAGGGCCCCCCCCCCCCCTCTCCCCCTTTCCCTAATAACGGGGGCTCTTTAAAGCCATAAATTGATCCTTCTCATTGCTATGCCGCGGGGCTGCGGCGGCTGCCGGTTGCGCTTCTCCCCTTCGCTGCCTTTTGTTCTCCGTAGCTCCTACCCCGGCTCCCTCCCTTCCCCCCCCCAGCTACCAGAAGGGAGCTTTGCCTTTGTGGTTTCTCCCCCCCCCCCCTCCCCAAAAAGGGGTCCCCCAGCACCCACAGTCGTGGTTGCTCCTTTTCTAGCTGACACCATTCATTTGGGGGTGAGGGGTGGGGGGTTGAAAGCTCTTTGCTCTCCCCCCCCACCGACCCCGGGCTCTGCTTTTTAGCTTTAGGATGGCTGCACGTTGGGATCTTTTCCAGGTGATGTGAAGCTGGAAGCGGGGGGGGGGGGTGTCGAGGCGTGTGGGAAAGCTTTAGACCCTCCTGGAAAATCCCACCGTGGGCAAAATCCCTGCTCCCAGCTGGATCCTTCCTCACCAGACCTGGCCAGAGTCGCATTTTTGAGATGCTTTCAAACGCTTTGGCCGCATCCAGCACCCCCCAGTCCCCTCTGCCCCCCGCGGGCGCTGCTGTGTTTTGTCCTCCGGTTCCTAGGCCGATCCCAGCCCGGTGGGTTTTGTCCTCCCCTTCTAGAGGGGTGGTCTCCGCACCAGCATGTTAATTAAAACCACCGGCACAGCAGGAGCCTCCCTAGAGGCGCTTTAAGTGCTTTGAAAACTTTTGCTGCATGTTAATCCCTGCTCCTTTGTGATCCCCAGCGCCACATCCCTGCCGTGGGAGGGCAGGTAAGCGCTGCCCGCACGTACAGCCAAGCAAAGCCCGGCCGTAAATCAGCTCCTGGAGCCTCACCCCCCCCCCCCACACACACTCGAGAGAGAGCAGCAACAGCAACCCCAAAATGCCCCAATTTACCCTCTTGCAGCAAATGTTCCCTCCCCTGGAGAGGACTTAAACCGCAGCGAGAGGAGGAGGAGGAGGTTGGATGCTAGGACAAAAGTGTCAGCGAAGGGAAAAGGCTGCAGGAGGGGGTGGGGGTGGGGGGTGGAAGGGGCAGCAGGCTGGATGGCCAAGCAGCTGGCAGGTTTGATTTAGGGATTGTTGCCCCCTGCCCAAGCCAGAGAGAGGGTCCTGAGGGTGATATTGGGGAATGAGGCTGCAGGAGCCTGGTTGTATGCAGCGCCCTGCGCTGCGCTGCCCTTCGCCATCTTCTCCTTGGCTCTCCCCTCCCTGCAGGCTGTTTTTTACCTCCTTGTTTGGGGGTGGGGGTGGTCTGTCCCCCTTTTTTCTGCCACCCCAGCAAAGCCCTGAGCTGGTTGAGGCGTGGGGGCACGTGGGCACGGCTGGGAGGCAGGGTGGTGGCAGGCTGCCAGCTTGCAGGCATATGGTGGGGTTTGATTTTTTAATGGGGTGCTCATAGATCTTTAATAACTTGCATGGCTCTTTGTTTGCTTTTGATAATCAGGGGTCATAAAATAATTCAGGGCTGATTTATCCAAAGCTTTACAGCTCTGCTGTGAGGGGAGGGGAGGGGAGGGGGGAGGAAAAAGAACCTTCTGCAACTCCCAGGCATTTGGCTTTGCTACCTGCTCTCCTGCTTTCATGAAGAAAAGGAAGGGGGGAAAGGGGGCAAAATATAACAGTCAAATAAAAGCCATGGAAAGAATCCTCTCTGTGTGCTGCAAACCACAAACTGGTGCCAGCTGGGGTAGGGGACCACCTTGCCTTGGTGCCCTCTCTGCCATCCCTGCCTGGCTGTGGGCTCCCAGCTGCCCTCCTTGCAGCTCAAATAAATAACAATAAGCGTTTGGCAAGAGCTGGGAGCAGAGGCTCTGCCTCAGGGAGCAGCCCAATGGCTTCACAAACCATCTCAGCTAATTGCCCTTTCAAAGTGGGCTCGCTTTCTCCTCCTGCAGAACGCTGGAGCCCTGGATATGTCCCTGCCCTCCACCCCAGACATCAAGATCAAGGAGGAGGAGCCGGTGGAGGTGGATTCGTCCCCGCCGGACAGCCCCGCGTCCCACCCGCGCTCTCCACAGCCCCAGGAGAAGGTAGGGCTCCAGGTCTGCCCCTCCAGGAGGCTGGTGAGACCCTGAGCAGCTTGCCCAGAATGCTTGTGGATGTCCCCTCCCTGGAGGTGTTCCAGGACAGGCTGGATGAGCAGCCTGAGCTAGTGGAAGGTTGAGGATCATCCAGTGCCACCCCCCACTGCCACGGAGGAGCCCACGGCAGCCTGGGTCAGGTCTGGGCAACCCCCAGGGGGCAGAAATTGTTCCTCATGGCTAACCTAAACCTCCCCCTTGGGCAACTTGAGGCCATTTGCTCTTCTTCTGGGAGCAGAGCCCAATCCCCAGCTGGCTCCAGCCTCCTCTCAGGGAGTTGCAGAGAGCCAGAAGGTCTCCCCTCAGCCTCCCCTTCTCCAGGCTGAACCCCAGCAGCTCACACAGCTGCTCCTCCCCAGCCCTCTCCTCCAGACCCTTCCCCAGCTCTGTTGCCCTTCTCTGGCCCTGCTGCAGCCCTCAAGGTCCTCCTGGTAATGAGGAGCCCAAGGCTGCCCCCAGGCTGCCAGCTGTGGCCTCCCCAGTGCCCACTCCAGGAGGCCAACCCCTGCCCTGCTCCTGCTGCTCCAGCCCAGGCTGCTGGTGCCCTTCTTGCCCCACCTGGGCACTCAAACCTTCTTGAGCTCCCAAGCAGCCAAAGCTCCTTCTCTCTGCTGCCCTTCTCCAGGAGGTGGCCTCCAAGCCTGTGATCATCTCCACGCCGACTCCGACCATCGTGCGCCCGGGGTCCCTGCCCCTGCACCTGGCTTACGACCCCCTGCACCCCACCCTGCCCTCCCCCACCTCGGTCATCACCCAGGCCCCCCCCTCCAACAGGCAGCTGGGGTGAGTATGGAGCAGCTGGGGAAGTGGGACACACACACACACACACTCACTCTGAGCTTTTCCCCCTCCACCCTCAGGCTTCCTGGGCACTAATTCAGCCCCAAAATAAGCTCCTGGGTTACCCAAATGACTGCAGTGAGGTTCCCCAGCACCCCCCCACAGTGTCCCTTCACCCTCAGGCTTCCCCATTCACTCCCAGCATCTCCAGCACAGCCTTAATGAGGGTCCCTTCATTAGGGCCTCAGAGGTGGGGGTGCAGCCTTAACGAGGGTCAGGGCTGGGGGGGAGGGGGGGACCTTGCAGTGTGACAGAGGTGGAGGGCAGGCTGTGACCCACCAGTCCCTCTCCTCCTTAGGCTGAGCTTTCCAAAGCAGCCTGGAGGCTTGAGGAAGCCCCAACAGGAACGAGTCTGAGCCCAGCCTCTGGCAGTCCCAAGGCAGCCTTAAAAATTCCAACCTTGAGTTCTTGGCACAGTGAATTCCTCCCTCCCTGACCCACATCCCTGCTCCCCCCCTACCCTGCCCTGGCTCCAGGCCAGCTCAGCTTCCTCTGAGGTTCCAGGCAAGGCAGCACAGCCTTCCCCAGCCCCTTCCCTGGGCTGGCAGAGGAGGCAGCAGCAGCAGCAGCAGCAGCAAATCTCTTGTTTTCTCCCTCCCCCAACGTCAGGCTCCCAGCAGCTCTGCTCCTCTCTGCCCAGCTCTGCTCTGCCTCCCTGCTGCAGAGGAGGAGCAGGAGCTCAGCCCTGGCTGGCAGGGATGGTTTCCAGCCCTTCCCTATCATCCAGAGCAGAGCAGCTCTGGGTTTTCCTCCACCCTCCTAGGAAAGCAGAGTCTGGAGGCTGAGAGCTGGAGCAGGGTGAGGCAGAGGGATCAGCAATAGAGACAGCTCCGGGGGGGGGAAGTTGGCACAACTGGGCTCCAGCACTCACCCCCTCCCCATCCTGCTGGGATTGGGATCCTTCCCATCTCTCCCAGAGCCTTTCCCATCTCCCAGAGCCATCTCCTGGGCAGGCCCAAGCCAGCCCTGCACATTCAGGAGGTTTCCTCTTGCTGATGGAATCCTCAGTCCCTGCAAACCCCCTGGGGGGAGAGCTCAGTGGATGTGGCTCCTGGGCCAAGGAGCTGCCCAGATCCTCCTCCTGCCCAGTGCCAGGCTCAGGATGCCCTCAGCCTCCCTGAGAAGGAGCTCCAGCAGGCTCTGGATGTGCTTTTCCGTCCAGCTGGGCATCAGGTGGACTTGGAGGCTGGGGCCAGAATCTGCTCGGTGGTGCCCAGGATCAGGACAAGGGGCAAAGGGCACAAACTGGCACCCAGGAGGAGAAACCTGTTTGGTGTGAGGCTGCTGGAGCCTTGGAGCTGCCCAGAGAGGTTGTGGAGTCTCCTTCTCTGGAGAGCTTCCAAACCCCCCTGGGCATTGTGCCCCTGGGCAAGCTGCTGGGGGTGCCCTGCTGGGGCAGGGTGGGATTGGCACTGGATGAGCTCCAGAGGTCCCTTCCAGTGCCACCATGCTGTGGCTGGGGGGGAGGAGGATTCTCTGCTCACCAGCATCACTTCCAGCTCAGGTCCCCCTTGGTGTGACCCCAGGAGCCTGAAGCCATCTCCACCTGTGCCCAGCTGTGCCCAGCCACGCCTAGCACCCACCCAGCCCAAATCCACCACCTGCAGTCAATCCAGGCTGGGGCTGCTGGGCTGGCATCCAGGTGAAACCACCTCCCACAGGTCCAACTGCTGTCTCTCCAGGTCTCCCACAGGTTCCCTGCCCCTGGTGGTGCAGCTGGCCAACGGGCAGGCCCTGCCTGTGCTGCCCGGGCCCCCTGTCCAGATGCCTTCTGTCATCTCGGTGAGGAACCTCCTGCTGCAGCCTGGAGGATGGGACAGGGGGAAGCTCCTGCCCTGCCCCTCCTGGGCTGGGGGGGAAGGGCTCTGGGGAAGGGAGAAGGGAAGGGAGAAGGGAAGGGAGAAGGGAAGGGAAGGGAGAAGGGAAGGGAAGGGAGAAGGGAAGGGAGAAGGGAAGGGAAGGGAGAAGGGAAGGGAAGGGAAGGGAAGGGAAGGGAAGGGAAGGGAAGGGAAGGGAAGGGAAGGGAAGGGAAGGGAAGGGAAGGGAAGGGAAGGGAAGGGAAGGGAGAAGGGAAAGGAGAAGGGAAGGGAAGGGAAGGGAAAGGGAAGGGAAGGGAAGGGAAGGGAAGGGAAAGGGAAGGGAAGGGAAGGGAAGGAAGGGAAGGGAAGGGAAGGGAAGGGAAGGGAAGGGAAGGGAAGGGAAGGGAAGGGAAGGGAAGGGAAGGGAAGGGGAAAAGGAAAGAAGGGGAAAAGGAAAGAAGAGGAAAGGGGAAGGGAAAGGGAAGGGAAGGGGAGGCAAAAGAGAAGGGAAGGGGAGGGGGTGGCTGGTGGCCTCTGGTGCCAGCAGAGGTGAGTGGTGGCAGCAGGTCCTGCAGGCTGAAGGTTTCTCAGGCTTCACTGCAGAGCCAGCAGAGCTCCTCAGCTGCCAACCCCTTGGTGCTGCTTCCTCCCCCTGCAGCTGGCCCGCCCCGTGTCCATGGTGCCCAACATCCCTGGCATTCCTGGGCCACCCAGCAGCAGCAGTGGGTCCCTCTCCCCATCAGGACTCCCAGTGCACTCCGAAGCCAAGCTGGTGAGTGGCCAAAGCTGGGCCCTGGCCAGGGTGCCACACTGTGGCTGGGACAGCAGCTCTCTGAGCTGGGTGAGGAGCTGGCTGGAGGCTGAGCCCAGAGGGTGGTGCTGAATGGTGCCACAGCCAGCTGGCAGCCAGGCACCAGGGCTGTGCCCCAGGGAGTAGTGCTGGGCCCCAGCCTGATCAATATCTTCATTGATGATCTGGAGGAGGGGATGGAGTCAGTCAGCAGCACATCTGCAACTGACAGCAAGCTGGGGGCAGAGGTTGGTCAGTGAGAGGGCAGAAGGGCTCTGCAGAGGGACCTGGGCAGGCTGGGCAGTGGGGCAGAGCCCAATGGGATGGCATTCAACAAGTCCAAGTGCCAGGGGCTGCAGAATAGAATAGAATAGACCAGACCAGACCAGATCAGACCAGACTGGAAGAGACCTTCAAGATCATTGTGTCCAACCTATCATCCAGCACCATCTAATCAACTAACCCATGGCACCCAGCAGCCCATCAAGTCTCCTCCTGAACACCTCCAGTAATGGTGACTCCACCACCTCCCCAGGCAGCCCATTCCCATGGGCAATCTCTCCCTCTGTGTAGAACTTCCTCCTAACCTCCAGCCTAAACCTCTGTGGGGACAGCTTGGACTCGATGATCCTCGAGGTCTCTTCCAACCTTGGTGATGCTGTGAGGCTGTGATCCCCAGGGCTGCCCCCAGCTTCATCAGGAGCAAATCCTCCCCTCACTGCTTAACTGCTGGGGACCAACCCATCAGCTGGAAGCTTCCTTTATCCTTGCAGCCTTCTGGAAGAGCTTCCCCCCCCAAGCCCTCTGCAGCCATCAGAGCAGGTGTCAGCAGTGGCACCCGGAGCAGGGCCACCCGGCAGGGGCTGGCAGGCAGAGCGGCCGCGCTGCTGCCGCTGGGCAGAGCTGCTGCTGCCAGCTCCAGCAGAACAGATGGGCTGGAGGTGGGCTCCAGGCAGGCAGAGCCAAGAGCTGTTGTGCTGGAATCCTGGAATTATGGAATGGGGTTGGCTTGGAAGAGAGCTTGCAGCTCCTGGAGGCCAACCCTTAACCCAGCACTGCCCCAGGGCACCGCCAGCCCCTGGCCCTCAGCGCCACAGCTCCAGGGCTCTGGAAGCCCCTCCGGGGATGGAGACTCCAGCACTGCCCTGGGCAGCCTGGGCCAGGCCTGGACAAGCCTCAAGGGGCAGAGATTGTTCCTCATGGCCAACCTGAACCAACCCTGGGGCAGCTTGAGGCCATCTCCTCTTGTTGCTGTCCAACCCCCCCCCGTCTCCAGCCTCCTCTCAGGCACTTGCAGGGAGCCAGAAGCTCTCCCCTCAGCCTCCTCTTCTCCAACCTCAACCCCTCCCAGCTCCCTCAGCTGCTCCTCAGAAGTTCTCCAGACCCTTCCCCAGCTTCTTGGCTCCATGGCTGACAGGGGAGCTGCTGAAACCCTCAGCAGTGTGAAGCAGAAGTCCACTGACATCCTTTTGTCTCCTTCCCCAGAGGCTGAAGGCCAGCTTGACAGCATCTTCCTCACTCAATGGCAGCAACCTGGTGCTGGGCTCAGCCAGCACGATGGTGCCAGCAAGGCCAGAGCAGAGCCAGATCCTTGTCCAGCATCCTGATGCCCCTTCCCCAGCTCAACCACAGGTATGCTTCACCCACCAGGCTTGGGGGTGCTGGGCTGGGGGTGGTGGGGGTGAGACCTCAGGGCAAGAGGAGGAAAACCTGGAGGAGGTTGGCCAGGGAGCTTGTGGATGCCACTCATCCCTGGAGGTGTTCAAGGGGAGGCTGGGTGAGGCCTTGAGCAGCCTGGGCTTGGAAGGAGGGTGAGGATCATCCAGGGGGAGGTTGAGGATCATCCAGGGGGAGGTTGAGGATCATCCAGGGGAGGGTTGAGGATCATCCAGGGGGAGGCTGAGGATCATCTAGTGGATGGTTGAAGGTCATCCAGTGGAAGCTTGAAGATCAGCCAGTTCCAACCCCCCTGCCATGGGGGGATGATCTTCACCAGGGGGCTTGGAACTGGCTGATCTTCAAGGTCCCTCCCAACCCACTCCATGATTCTGTGGTCCCTGGTTTGCAGAATGGGTTAAAGCCCTTCAGGGTTTTTTTCAGTGCTGCTTCAGCAGGAGCCTTCTTCAGCCAGCTCCAACCACACTTCCCTTTGCTCCCCAAGGTTTGGAGCTCCCAAAGAACTTTTTCCCCTTCTCTTCTCCTCAGTGGCAGGGGTTAAATGCTCCTCTCTCAGCCAATCATCTTGGCAGGCTCCTGCCAGCCCACCAAATGGCAGTGTGCATCAGGAGCACCACCACCACCTGCTCCTGCCTTGAGGTTGCCTTCCAAAAGGTTTAATGTCCATATGGTGCCTGCCAGAGCAGGTCCCCAGCCTCATTACCCAGCCCTGGCAGCAGCCTTTGGCCTCTTCTTTTGTTCTCCCCAAGCTGAAGGGGAAATGTGGAATGGTGGAGTGGTGGAATGGGGTTGGGTTGGAAGAGAGCTTGCAGCTCCTGGAGTCCCAACCTCGAACCCAGCACTGCCCCAGGACACCACCAAGCCCTGGCCCTCAGCACCACAGCTCCAAGGGCTTTGAAAGCCCCTCCAGGGATGGAGACTCCAGCGCTGCCCTGGGCAGCCTGGGCCAGGCCTGGACAAGCCTCAAGGGGCAGAAATTGTTCCTCATGGCCAAGCTGAGTCTGCCCTGGGGCAGCTAGAGGCCATCTCTTCTCCCAGGAGAAGAGCCTAACCCCCACCTAGCTCCAGCTCCCTCTCAGGGAGTTGCAGAGAGCCAGAAGGCCTCTCCTCAGCCTCTTCTTCTCCAGGCTGAACCCCCATAGATCCCTCAGCTGCTCCTCAGAAGTTCTCCAGACCCTTCCCCAGCTTCTTGCCCTTCTCTGGCCCTGCTCCAGCCCTCAGTGTCCTTCTTGAAGTGAGGAGCCCCAAACCAACCCTAGGATTCCAGCTGTGATCTTCCCAGTGCCCACTCCAGGGGGACAATCCCTGCCCTGCTCAGGGAAGAGCCCATGGCAGGGGGGTTGGAACTGGATGCTCTTCAGCCTCCCCCTGGGTGCTCTTCAGCCTCCCCCTGGGTGCTCTTCAGCCTCCCCTGGGTGTTCTTCAGCCTCCCTCTGGGTGCCCTTCACCCTCCCCCTGGGTGCCCTTCACCCTTCCCCTGGATGCTCCTCACCCTCCCCCTGGGTGCTCTTCCCCCTCCCCCCAGCTTGCTCAAGGCCTCCCCCGGCCTCCCCCCTGCTCTTCCAGCCTCCTTCCAGTGCTCTTCCCCCCCCCCTCCCCTCGCAAGCAGAGCTTCCTTCCACCGTGCAAAGCATCTCCTTCCCCTCCTGCTGTGCTCCTGGCCAGGTGTCCCCTGCCCAGCCCACGCCCAGCCCCGGGGGCCGGCGGCGGCGGGCGGCGGACGAGGACCCGGACGAGCGGCGGCAGCGCTTCCTGGAGCGGAACCGGGCGGCGGCCTCCCGCTGCCGGCAGAAACGCAAGCTCTGGGTGTCCTCCCTGGAGAAGAAAGCTGAGGAGCTCACCACCCAGAACATCCAGCTGAGCGTGAGTGTGGAGCCCTGGGAGAGGCACAGCCCCGAGAGGCAGCGCAGAGCTCGCAGGGCTGGGAGGGACCTCAAGGCTCAGCCAGCTCCTGGCCCCCTGCCGCGGGCCGGGACCCCTCACACCAGGGCAGGTTGCTCACAGCCACCTCCAGCCTGGCCAGGGCTGAGTCTTCCATCGCCTCCCCCTGGGCAAAACCTCTGCCAGGCTCTCCTGGGGAAGAGCTTCCTCCTCACATCCAACCTGAATCTCCCCACTCCCAGTTTCAGCTGCCCCACGCTGGGGCTGGGATGTGGCTCTGCAGGCAGGGACCCCTCACACCAGGGTAGGTTGCTCACAGCCACCTCCAGCCTGGCCTTGAGCACCTCCAGGGCTGAGGCTTCCACCACCTCCCCCTGGGCAAAACCTCTGCCAGGCTCTCCTGGGGAAGAGCTTCCTCCTCACATCCAATCTGAATCTCCCCACTCCCAGTTTCAGCTGCCCCAGGCCGGCGCTGGGATGTGGCTCCCTGGAGCAGGATGGGTCTGGAGCTGAGCCAGGTGCCAGGTGGTGGGCTGGAAAACTTCCCCCCCAAGCAATGTCAGCTTGGGGAGATGGTGGGATGGGACCTCTGGGGACCAGCCAGCTCGATCCCCACCCTGCTGCCAGCAGGGCACCCGCAGCAGCTTGCTCCCAGGTGCAGGATGGCCAAGGGGGGTTGGAAGCTCTCCACACCAGGAGGCTCCACAACCTCTCTGGGCAGCTCCAGGCCTCCAGCAGCCTCACACCAAACCACCTTCTGCTCCTGCTCAGCTGGAGCCTCCTGGGCTCCACTTTGTGCCCCTTGTCCTGTCCCTGGGCCCCACTGAGCAGAGTCTGGCCCCAGCCTCTTGCTCCCTACCCTTCAGCTCTTGCTGAGCACTGCTCAGCTCCCCTCTGGGGCTGCTCTGCTGCAGGCTCTCAGCCCCAGGGCTCTCAGCCTTTGCTCCTCACAGAGCTGCTCCAAGCCCCAGGTGGGGTCTGATGCTCACTCTGGAGGCTCTGCTGGGGTGCAGCCTGCTCCTGTCTTTGTGTCCCCACCTCAGAATGAAGTCACACTGCTGAGGAATGAGGTGGCCCAGCTGAAGCAGCTGCTGCTGGCTCACAAGGACTGTCCTGTCACTGCACTACAGAAGAAGACCCAGGGCTACCTTGGTGAGTGATGGCTTTGGATGGCCCTTGGTGGCCTCTGAGCAGGTGAGAAAGGGCCTCTGAGAAAGCTGGGGACAGGCCAGGGGCTGCTGGGACAGGCCAAGGGGGGATGATGGTCTGAGGTTGCAAGAGGGAGGTTGAGACTGGAGAGGGGGAGGAAATTCTTCATGCTGAGGGTGGTGGAGAGCCTGAGCCAGGCTGCCCAGGGAGGTGGGAGAGGAGGCCCCAGCCATGGCCCCATTCAGGCTCCCAGCAGCCTGCTGCAGTTGGGGATGTCCCTGGGGGCTGCAGGGGGTTGGACTGGCTGAGCTGTGAAGGCCTCTGCACCCCGAACCAGTCCATGGTGCTGTGGTGAGACACAAAGGAGTGGAGCCTTCAGCTCAGCCTTTGCTCCACCACCTCCCAGTGACTGCAGCTGGCAGGGCAGGGCGGGGTGGGGTGGGGCAGGGCGGGGCAGGGCAGGGTGGGGCAGGGCAGGGTAGGGCAGGGCAGAGCAGGGTAGGGCAGGGCAGGGGAGGACAGGGCAGAGCAGGGCAGGGCAGGGTAGGGCAGGGCAGGGCAGGGTAGGGCAGGGGAGGGCAGGGAGAGGGCAGGGCAGGGTAGGGGAGAGCAGGGCAGGGTAGGGCAGGGCAGAGCAGGGAGGGCAGGGTAGGGCAGAGCAGGGCAGGGCAGGGCAGGGTAGGGTAGGGCAGGGCAGAGCAGGGCAGGGCAGGGTAGGGCAGAGCAGGGCAGGGCAGAGCAGGGCAGAGCAGGGCAGGGCAGAGCAGGGTAGGGCAGAGCAGGGCAGGGCAGAGCAGGGCAGGGCAGAGCAGGGTAGGGCAGAGCAGGGCAGGGCAGAGCAGGGTAGGGCAGGGCAGGGCAGGGCAGGGTAGGGCAGAGCAGGGCAGGGTAGGGCAGAGCAGGGCAGGGCAGAGCAGGGCAGAGCAGGGCAGAGCAGAGCAGGGCAGGGTAGGGCAGAGCAGGGTAGGGCAGGGCAGAGCAGAGCAGGGCAGGGTAGGGCAGGGCAGGGTAGAGCAGGGCAGGGTAGGGCAGAGCAGGGTAGGGTAGGGCAGAGCAGGGCAGGGCAGAGCAGGGTAGGGCAGAGCAGGGCAGAGCAGGGCAGGGCAGAGCAGGGCAGGGCAGAGCAGGGTAGGGCAGAGCAGGGCAGGGCAGAGCAGGGTAGGGCAGAGCAGGGCAGGGCAGAGCAGGGTAGGGCAGAGCAGGGCAGGGCAGAGCAGGGCAGGGCAGGGCAGGGCAGGGCAGGGTAGGGCAGAGCAGGGCAGGGTAGGGCAGAGCAGGGCAGGGCAGAGCAGGGCAGAGCAGGGCAGAGCAGAGCAGGGCAGGGTAGGGCAGAGCAGGGTAGGGCAGGGCAGAGCAGAGCAGGGCAGGGTAGGGCAGAGCAGGGTAGGGTAGGGCAGAGCAGGGCAGGGCAGAGCAGGGTAGGGTAGGGCAGAGCAGGGTAGGGTAGGGCAGAGCAGGGCAGGGCAGAGCAGGGTAGGGTAGGGCAGGGCAGGGTAGAGCAGGGCAGGGTAGGGCAGAGCAGGGTAGGGTAGGGCAGAGCAGGGCAGGGCAGAGCAGGGTAGGGTAGGGCAGAGCAGGGCAGGGCAGAGCAGGGCAGAGCAGGGCAGAGCAGAGCAGGGTAGGGCAGGGCAGAGCAGGGCAGGGCAGGGTAGGGCAGAGCAGGGCAGGGTAGGGCAGAGCAGGGTAGGGTAGGGCAGGGCAGAGCAGGGCAGAGCAGGGCAGGGCAGGGCAGGGCAGGGCAGGGTAGGGCAGAGCAGGGCAGGGCAGAGCAGGGCAGGGCAGAGCAGGGCAGGGCAGGGCAGGGGAGGACAGGGCAGGGGAGGACTGAACAGGGCAGATCAGGCCTAGGTCCTCTGTCTTCTGCTGATGTGGCCTCCCCTTCCTGCTTGGAGCCCCTAACCCTTGCCCCAGCAGACCCTTGACTCCTTCCTGGCCACGAGGGCACATTCCTGGCTCCTGGGCAGCTCCCAAGTCCTTCTCCATGGAGCTGCTTCCCAGCAGGTCCCCCCCTGCCCTGTGCTGGTGAGGAGGGGGCAGAGGCTCTGCCCTCCCCAGCTGTCCTGCAGCTCTCCTGTGCCACAGGGCACCAAGGCAGGAAGAGCTTGGCACCACCACTTGGTGTTCAGGCCCTGCCAGTGAGTCAGGGCTTGAGTGATGTGGTTATCACCGTCCCTGCTGTCCCCTGGCCATGCCAGGCAGGTGCCTGGGCAGGATTTTTCCCTGTTCCCTTCCCCACTTTACAGCTCCTGCTCTGCTCCCTGCTCCAGGATGAGGAATTCATCAGGCAGCTGAGTCATAAAAATGAGCTCCCCCCCTCCTCCTCTCCTGCCTTTATGACCCAGATTTGTGACTAAGCAGCTCCTGAACTGAAGCCCCCCAGAGCCCCTGCCTGGCATCTGCAGCTGCCACCCCCACACTCGGCCTGGTTCAGCTGCAGCACCCTGGGCAGCTGCTTTGTGGCAGCCCAAACCCTTCCCTGGCTCTGCTCCACCTTCCCTCTCCCCACCAAGGGCAGCTGAAGATCTCCAGCCAGGGCTGAGCTGAGCTTTCACTGAACCTGCCCCAGCCCCAGCGTGGTGGGAGAGGACCTCTGGAGCTCCCCCAGCCCCAACCCCCCCTGCCCCAGCAGCAGGGCACCCCCAGAGCTTGCCCAGGGGGCACAGTGCCCAGGGGGGGTTGGAAGCTCTCCACAACCTCTCTGGGCAGCTCCAGGCCTCCAGCAGCCTCACCCCAAACAGCTTTCTCCTCCTGCTCAGGTGGCACCTCCTGGGGGCCAGTTTGTGCCCCTTGCCCTGTCCCTGGGCACCATCCTCTGTGCCCTTTGTCTCCATGCTGAATACCTCCAGCTCCCCTGCCCAGACAGGAGGGCACCAGGACCCCTGCCCAGACAGACCCTCAGGACTCTTCCCCAGACAGAAGGGCACCAGGGTCCCTGTCCAGACAGACCCCCAGGCCCCTGCCCAGACAGGAGGGCACCAGGACCCCTGCCCAGACAGACCCCCAGGACCCTTCCCCAGACAGGAGGGCACCAGGACCCCTGCCCAGACAGACCCCCAGGACCCTTCCCTAGACAGGAGGGCACCAGGACCCCTGCCCAGACAGTAGGGCACTGGGACCCCTGCCCACACAGACCCCCAGGACCCCTGCCCACACAGGGCCTCAGGACCCTTCCCTAGCCAGGAGGGCACCAGGACCCCTGCCCACACAGACCCCCAGGACCTCTGCCCACACAGGGCCTCAGGACCCTTCCCTAGCCAGGAGGGCACCAGGACCCCTGCCCAGACAGGAGGGCCTCAGGACCCTGCCCACACAGACCCCCAGGACCTCTGCCCACACAGGGCCTCAGGACCCTTCCCTAGCCAGGAGGGCACCAGGATCCCTGCCCAGACAGGAGGGCACCAGGACCCCTGCCCACACAGACCCCCAGGACCCTGCCCACAGAGGGCCTCAGGACCCTTCCCTAGCCAGGAGGGCACCAGGACCCCTGCCCACACAGACCCCAGGACCCTTCCCTAGCCAGGAGGGCACCAGGACCCCTGCCCAGACAGGAGGGCACCAGGACCCCTGCCCACACAGACCCCCAGGACCTCTGCCCACACAGGGCCTCAGGACCCTTCCTGCCAGGAGGGCACCAGGACCCCTGCCCACAGAGGGCCTCAGGACCCTTCCCTAGCCAGGAGGGCACCAGGACCCCTGCCCACACAGGGCCTCAGGACCCTTCCCTAGCCAGGAGGGCACCAGGACCCCTGCCCATACAGATCCCCCAGGACCCTTCCCTAGACAGGAGCCACCCCCCCAGGCCCCCTTTCCCCAAGCCTCCCTCTCTAACTTTGTTCTCTCCTCCTCCCCTGCTCCAGCAGAAAGCCCCAAGGAGAGCTCGGAGCCCACCGGCTCCCCGGCCGCGGTCATCCAGCACAGCTCGGTGCCCGGCGCGGCGCCCGGCGCGGCGCCCGGCTCTGCCAACGGGCTCAGAGCCGCCGAGGCCGTGGCCACCTCGGTGCTGGCACAGATGGCCACCCAAAGGACAGAACTGGGCCTGCCCTCCCACGTCATCATGGCCCCACAGTCGCAGTCTGCTGGCAGATGATTGGCACCGGGGGGGGCACGGTGGCGCCGGGCAGCGGCGGCCGCAGGGACTCAGCAGGAGCCGCGGCCCCACCGCGGGAGTTGTGTTGCTTCTCCTCCTTCTCTTTTCGTTTCTGGGGGGGGGTGGGGGGCTGGGGGGTGGGGTTGGGGCTTGGTTTGGGGGGGGTTGGGGTTGGGGTTGGGTCTTCTTTTGGGGGTGGGTTTTGGTTTCTTTTCCGAGCGCGTTCAGAGGGCAGCTTCCTGTGCCAGCCTCACCCTCCCTGTGCCCACCTCACCCTCCCTGTGCCAGCCTCACCCTCCCTGTGCCCCCCACCCCTACCCCCATGGAGCTGCTTGGGGCTGGAGCAGCTGGGGGAAGGGGAAAAAGGATGCTGGTGGGCAGCAAGGGTGGGCAGGAGGCAGCCAGCTGAGGGCAGAGGTGGTGCCCAAGAAGGTGGAGGAGCTCCTGGGGGGGGGAGGTTCTCTTCCACCTCTGCTCTGCCCTGGTCAGGCCTCCTCTGGAGGGCTTGGAGCTCCAAGGTCAAGAGGGAGAGGGAACTGCTGGAGAGGACACAGCTGAGGGCTGTGAAGATGATGAAGGGGACTTGGAGCATCTCTTGTGATGAAGAAAGGCTGAAGGACTTTTGGGGCTTTGTAGCCTGGAAAAGAGCAGCCTGGGGGTGGGGGGGGGGGAGCTGATCAACACTGATCAATACTTAAAGGGTGAGGGGGGGGCCAGGCTCTGCTCAGCGGTGCCCAGGGCCAGGGCAAGAGGCACAAAGTGGCACCCAGGAGGTGCCAGCTGAGCAGGAGGAGGAAGTTGGTTGGTGTGAGGCTGCTGGAGGCCTGGAGCTGCCCAGAGAGGTTGTGGAGCCTCCTGCAGAGAGCTTCCAACCCCCTCCCCCCCCCCCCCAGCCCACCCCGGGCATTGTGCCCCTGGGCAAGCTGCTGGGGGTGCCCTGCTGGCAGCAGGGTGAGGTTGGCACTGGGGGAGCTCCAGAGGTCCCTTGCCTGGGGGCTGTGAGCCCACAGAAGTCCTCTGAGCACTCTGCAAAGCCCCTTGCAAGGTCCCCTCCCAGGCCTCAGTGACTTTAACACTAAGCTCCCACCCCCCCCCCCGGGGGGATACCCCCCTTGGGAGCTTCCACTCTGTGTCCCCTGCCACCTCCCTCCTCCTCCTCCTCCTCCTCAGCAGAGGAGGACACAGCCCTGGGAGCTCTGGGCCGTATTTCCTCCTGCTCTCACTGCCTCTTCTTTCTCATGCTGCTCTGCCTCCCTGTGCCCACCCCCACCCCCCCTGGCACCCAGCTTTGGGCCTCTGCTCCCTCCCAGGCCACCAGGGGCACCTCTGGGACAGGACCACCAGCAACTGGTTGGCTCCCAGGGGTTGGAAGAGGAGGGATGTGAGGAAGAGGAGGGATGTGAGGAGGAGGAGGAGGGGGCACAAGCATGGCCCTGGGCACCTGGGGCCACTCTGTGTTGCTCTGTGCTGGCAGGGGGGGGTTGGAGGGGGCTGGGGGGGGGGTTTGTTTTCAGTCTTCCTTAGAGTAAACTGGGAGTAAAGTTACTCCCTAGGAGTAAACTGGAAGTGAATTTACTTCCTTGAAGGAGCTGGAAGTGAATTTACTTCCTCAGCTTAAAGCAAACTGGGAGTGAATTTACCTCCCTCAGAGGAAATGAGAGGAAGTTAACTTCCTCAGAGCAACCTGGGAGGGAATTAACTTCCTCAGAGCAACCTGGGAGTGAATTTACTTCCCCAGAGTCAGCTGGGAGAAGCTTTGCTTCCTGAAAGGAACTTGGAAGGCAATTTCCTCCCCGAAACTGGAAGTCATTTCACTTCCTCAGAGTAACCTGGGAGTAGTTTTGCTTCCTGGGAGTAAGCTGGGGCTGAGCTGCACCTCCCAGGGCTGCTGAAAGGCTCTGGAGGGGGTGGAGGGGTGCAGGAGGGATGTGTCCCCAGCTCCATCCCCGCGGGGTCCTCTCCTCCCAGCCTCCAGCGCCTGCCAGCGGTGGCCTTAAGGCAGGGAGGAGCTGCCAGGGGCAGGGCCTCGGCTTGGCCTTTCCCTGCCCTCTTTTAACCTCTGCTTCACCTTTTTCTTCCTCCTCTTCACCTTTTTCTTCCTCTTCTTCACCTCCTCCTTCCTCTTCTTCACCTCCTCCTTCCTCTTCTTCACCTCCTCCTTCCTCTTCTTCACCTCTTCCTTCCTCTCTCGGCATCAGAGCAGCTGCTGCTGCCCAGCCGGAGCCACCCAAGGACCCACAGAGCTTCCAGCCCAGCCCCAGCCCCACCTCGGGCTGAGGTCTTGGTCCTTGTAGGGTCCTCTTCCCCCTCGGGCAGAGGGTGGGGGGCCCTGAGCTCCTCCAGCTGGTGCTGGGCCCCCGGCACACGCCCAGGGTGGAGCCTCGGGGCCGGGAGGGAGGTCCTGGGCTCCCCGACGGATGCTGCTGAGAGGCTGCGGGGAGCTGCCTCAGCCCTTGGGCTTCCTCTTCGTGCCGGGAGCTGCCTCCTCGCCCCCCCTCAGGTCGCACTCGCCACTTTCGAGCCAAGCTTGTCCGGGTGCTGGCTCAGCCGCGCCTGGAAGGTGTCCAGGGACAGCAAAATACCCAAAGCAAAGCCTTAGCGAGGCTGCAGCTCCTGCTGAGGAGGAGGAAGGGCAGCACTGGGGCTTCCCACCCGCGGGATCTGCCTTCTCCTCCTCCTTCTCCTCCTCCTCCTCCTTCTCCTTCTCCTTTGGGTCTTCCTCAGCCTCCTGGCAGCAGCTCCTGGGTTGGTTCTGTGTGGCTGTGGCACTGCTCTCCTGTCCTCCAGCTTCCCTTGCTCACCTGCAGGCTTCAGCAGGAGCTTCTCTGCCCTTGGGATTTCGTGCTCCAGGTTCAGACCCTCCCCCCTCCATACCCCAACCCCCCGGAGCCCTTCCCCAGACCTACCTTTGGCTCCTCTGAAGCCATTCCTGCAGTCTGGGGTAGGCAGAAGTTTAGGCTCCTGCTGCCCCACCAGGGGGTGAGAGAAAGGCCAAGGTCCCTCCTGGCTCACATTGGCCTCCACCATCCTCCTCCAGACCATGCCCCGGTTCCCCTTCGAGCTGTGGCAGGGGATGGCAGCACCCCCCCCGCCCCGTGCCCCATCCTGCAGCAGAGAGGGGTCCCCAAATCCACTCCTTGTCTTGGGGGGTGTGTGGGGGGGGGGGTTTGAAACAGGCTTTGGGGGCTCCGGGAATGACAAAAATGCTTTGGGAGCATTTGCTTGTGGCTGCCCCAGGTCCCTGCCCCTTGCTCTGCTGGGTCCCTGCCCCCGGGGGCGCTGGGTCCTTGTCCCGGGGTCCCCTCGCTGCGGTGGGTCGCTGCTGTGCCTGGGTGCGCGGCTCGGAGCGGGGCCAGCCTGCAGCAGCGGCTCCTGCAGCAGCGCTCCAGCAGCAGCTCTCCAGCTCCTCCTAAAGCTTCCCTGAGCGTTCGGCTCCGCGGGAAAGGCTCCGGCCGGCCACGGAGGGAAGGAAGGAAGGAGGAATCGACCTGGGGGCTGCTCCCGCCGCCCCTCCCTGCCTTGCTCCGTGGGGCTGAGGAGCAGGGTGGGAGGTGCCAGGGGGTGAAAAGTGCCCTCGGAGAGGCGGCGAAGCCCCCAGCCCCTCGGCTTGATGGTCAGGGGCTAATACTGACGAAGTTTTGAGGGTGGGAAGTCTGAGCTCGCCCACCCTGCCTGCAGCCTTCCTGCACACCCCCCAGCCCCCCTCCCCAGAAGGGCTTTCCCTGCCCACCCCCAACCTGGCAGCACTCTGGGGCAGCTCAGACCTTGCTGGTGCCGGGCAGGGGGGGTACCAGGAGTGGCTTTTCTCCACGCCTGGCTGCTCCTGGTGCCCTCGGGGCTGCCCCATCCCTGCTCCCCTCAGCTTCAGTGCCTTGAGAGCTCCCTCGCGGACCCCATTGTGCAGCCCCAGAGCCCCAAGCCTGGGCAGCAAGGATCAGGGAACAAGGATCTGGCCAGAGCTTCCTCACCCTCCATTGCTCCTCGTCACCAGGGTGGCAGCTTCCCAGTGCCCCCCGGGGTGGCTTTCACCCCCTGCCCCCCCGGGCGTTCAGAAGCAGGTCCTGGAGCAGCTTTTGGGTCCCCATTTCTCCTGCCAGCAGCACCCCTGGGGAGCTGGAATCCTCCCCCGGGGCTGAGCCCAGCAGGAGCCTGGTGGCCAAACCCAGCTCAGGCCTCTCCAGCCACCATCCCCCCCCCTACGGAGGGCTCCTCCGGTGCCATCCCCCTGCCATGGATGGAGGTCTCAAGCCATAAATGCCACTGGATGGGCTGAGTCTCCAAAGGGCTCCCCCAGAGCTGCTCTGGAACCTAAATGGGCTCCACTTTTGGCTTTGGGAAGCACAGGGGTGACCCTGCAGGTCCTCCGGGGAGCAGGGGAGGGGGTGCGGAGGGTGGCTGCCCCCAGCGCGGGGGTGCCCGGTGATGGGCAGCTGAGCTTGGGGGTGGTCTCACTTCAGAATGGCCTCGGAGAGGCTCCGAGGCATGGGAGAGCCTCCCCCTGGAGCTGGAGGTCTGCCCCACATCATCTCCATTCCTCATCGCTTCTGCAGGTGGAATCTTCCCTTGGAGGAGCTGGGGGGGGAGGCGCTGGGGGTTTGGGGGCAGTCAGGGGTTGGGGCGGGGGTGGAGGATGGACTCTGTGGGCGCTCAGTGACGCGGGTGTCCCCCCACCGGCCTCAGAGCCATGAGGCTGAAGGTGGCTTTGCCTTCTCCTCCCCTTCTTCCCTCCCGTGCTGGTTCGCCTCTCCCTTGGCGGCTTCGTGGATGTCTTTGGCTGGGGAGGGGGAAAAGCCTCAGCTGCAGCTCTTGGGCGGCTTCGCCAGAGGTCCCTGGGGGGTTGGCAGCCCCACGGCCGGCTCCGCTTTGCACTTTGCCAGCCCCCAGCCCGCAGTGCCTTGACTGAACCCTTGCAGGGGAGCCCGGCCACGGCCGGGGCTGCCCACGCGTGGGGGTGTGTGTGTGTCGTTCCCCCCCCCCCGAAGTCATCCTGGCAGAAGCAGGGTTCGGATCCCTGGGGGTCTCCAGCCCTCTGCAGTGGACTGATTTGGGAGGGGGGAGGGAATCGGGGGGGCTCCCGGAAGGAGCCATTCGGGTTGCGGTGGAGTTGGGGAGACCCCGAACGTTGGCATCGGCGGGGGGGGAGTGGGGAGGGGACAGAGGTTGCTCTGGACCCGTCCTCGCCATCAGGTGGGAAAGAAAACGGCCGGAAAACGACCCCCGGGGCGATGCTGAACCCCGGGAGGGCTCCATCCTCTTCCTCCCCAGCAGACGAAGGTCTCCAGCCTCCAACGTGGATCTAGGGGGCTTGGTGCCACCATTATCATCCCACCCCCCCCGTCCCCTATTTGTGCTCTCCTGCCCCCACAGTGAGCCCCGGAGGTGACAAAGGGACCCGAAAGGAGGGTTCTGGATGTCCCTTTCTGTCTCCCCACCTTCCCCCGGCCCCGCCTGCTTTATCCGTCGAGCTTTGACGATCAATTATGGAAGAAGCCAAGAGCAGCCCCCCCCCCGGCCGGTCTCAGTATCTACCCCCGCACGCATCCCCCCATAGCCGGCCCCATAGAGCCCCATAGTGGCGCCCACTGCTTTCCCTGCCCCCTCTTCCCGCGGACCCCATCCCCAGGCCCCGAGGGGCCCTCCCCAGGCCCTGAGGGACCCTTCTCCCCCCCCCCCCCCGCCTCAGGCCACGCACGGGCTCCTGTGAGCGGGACCTCACAGCCCCCCCCGCGGGGGCCCGGGGACACGGGGGGGGGGGGTAACGCGGGTGGGGTGGGGACACGTCCCCAGCCCCCCCCGCCCCCTCCCCGCGGTACCGAAATGTAACGAACGTAACGAAGGTGCCTTTTATTTATGCTGCAGACGCATTAAAGCTACCCACAGCCGCTGTGCCAGCTGTGCCCGCTGCGCGCCACGGGGACACGCCGCTGGCACCTCTGCCCGGGGCGGGGAGGGCTCCACTCGGGTGGGGACATCCCTAGGGGCACCTGTGCCAGGGCGTCCCGCTAGAGCGGGGCCAAAGCTGGTGGCAAGGGAGTTCCACTCGGTTTGGGACAGTACGGGGGGCACCTGTGCCAGGGGACCCCGGCACTGGGGTGGGGATAACACTGGTGGCAACTGTGCCAGGGGATCCCGCTTGGGGGAGGATAACACGAGGGGCACCTGTGGCAGGGGACCCCGTCACTGGGGTGGGGATAACACTGGTGGCACCTGTGCCAGGGGACCCCGCGTGGGTGGGGATGACACTGCTGGCACCTGTGCCAGGGGACCCCGCGTGGGTGGGGATGACACTGCTGGCACCTGTGCCAGGGGGCATTACCTGCCTGGGGACTCGGTGTGGTTGTCACCGGGCAAGGAGGGACAGCCTTCGCCAGCACCTGGGAAGCATCAGACCTGCCTGGGGGACACCGCGGGGCTGTCACCACCCAGTTAAGCCTGGGGAGGATCTTCGGACCGCCTCGCGCGGAAGATTTGGGGCGATTTCAGGCAGGTTTGGGGCGGAGGGAGCCTGGGAACCGCCGGGAAGGGCCCAGGGGAGCGGTGGAGTTGGGGCCGTCCCGTCGGGGCTGCAGGAGCGCGGAGCGGCCACGTGATGGCGCCAGCGAGCATCAGCGAGGATTCGGTGCGGGGGTACCAGCGGTGCCGGTACCGGACGGGGAGGGGGTCCTGGTCTTATGAGAAGAGGTTTTGGCTGGGGATGGGAGAGACCGAAATTGGTGGGGGTCTTGACTTTGGGGTGTCCTGGTCCCGGACCGCGGATCCGGGGGGGTCAAGCAGCCCCAGGGCTCCCAGTTGGGGGTCCCCGAGTCTGGGGTAGGGGATAAAAAGTGCGGGGCCGCCCCTGGCCATCCATCCACCCAGCCGGGCCTGTCCGTCCCCGGTGGCGGCTGTCGCGGCTGCTAAATGTGTTTCATTACCGGCACCCGGCGGCGGGGCCAGGATTAATCCCCCGCCATCTCCCGCTCCCCCGGGACCCCCGGGACCCCTCCCCGGCCCGGCCCGCCTCGGCTATAAGAGGCGGCGGTTGAGTGGTGGAGGACAGGCGATGGCGGGGCGGAGGCTGCTGCTGCTGCTGCTGGTGGGTTTAGGGGGGGTCCTGCGAACCTCCCGCTGCTGCCCCGGGACCCTAGACCCCGGTACTGACCCCGAGCTGGCCCCGGTGAGCCTCTGGCAGAGCCGTCGGGCTCAGAATGCGGATTTCGGGGTTCGTGGTTTGGGTTGAGGTCGATGTCTCCGTGGCCGGGGCTGCCGTGACCTCCCCTCCCCTTTGACCCCTCCACAGGCCGCCGCCGCTGCCGCTCTTCCGGGGCAGCCCCCTCCTGCCGCCGCCGCCCTGGACGCACTGCTCCGCTCCCTGCAGCAGTCTGGCCGCGGCCCCGGGACCCTCCTGCAGCCGCCGAGGTGAGCGGGACCCGGGCAGGGGGCGGCCAGGGCGCTCGGGGCTGGGGAAGGTCCCAGAGGGGACAGACTGGTGGCGAGGGCAATGCGGGGCTGGTGGGGGGGTCCCTGTTGGTGTCCTTCTGTCCCTACCTTTGACCCTCGGTCTGGTCCCATCTGTCCACCTGTCTGTCTGTCTGTCCTGCTATCCCCATCCACGGCACCAAGCAGTGCCCCTCCGTCTGCCTGTCCCTGGCTGTTGGTCTATCCTCTCCCACCCCTCTGTCCCCTCTCGTCCTCCACCTCCATCCCTGTCCCTTTTTGCCCTCCCACCCCTCTGCCCTCATCCATCGGCTGTCTGTCTGTCTGTCCCTGGGGTCATGCTTTCTGTGTCCTCACCACAGGTCGGGTCGGGGACCGCAGTGGGGACTCCAGCCCCGGCTCAGCCCCCGCAGCTGGGACCTCTCTGCTGCCCCCTTCTGGACCATGGCGACCCCGCAGCGCTTCGGCCGCCGCCGCTGAGCCTCTGTCTGTCCTCTGTCCGTCTGTCCCCACGCCCCCAGGAGCCAGCTGGCTGCAGAGCTGTCCCCAAGCCCCTCCCTGGCTCTGGCCCTTCCTGCCCCCAATAAATCGATGCCACTCACCCCCCCCGCCGGGCTCTGCCATTGCCCCTGTGGGGAAGATGTGAGGCTGGGATGGGCAAGGGGGAGTGGGGGGCGGGGGGGTGCCCCTTTTCTGCCCCCTCCCCAAGCAGACACCAAGGCAGAGGGTTTACAAAGCCCCCCCCTCAACTTTATTCCCTGGGGGGGCTGGGTGGCACCTGGGGACCCTTCTGAGCCTTTCCCTCCCCCCCCAGAAGGTGCCCACTGGGTCCTGTCCAGGCTCCCTCTGTCCATCGGCAGTGCCAGGCGCCCCTCTGGGTGCCTGTGGGTGGGCTGTGGATGCCCACCCGTGGTCCTTGTGTCCCTGTGTGCACCCCAGGGAGGGGTGGGACGGGGTGGGGGGGTGGTCCTCACTTGCCCCCCGCCATGATGCGCAGGTACTGCAGGGCGTTGCGGGCGGCCTGGCACCGCGCGCCGTCGCGGGACGGGGCCGAGCCGTGGCACACGGTGGCAGGCTGGGTCGAGAGCTCCACCAGGCACTGGTGCAAGCCACTGAGGCTCAGGGCATCTGGTGGGGGGGAGGGAGGGGAGGAGACACACAACAGAGGGATGTGGACACCTGCAGCCCCCTCCCCACGCACAGCAGCAGCCCCCACCCAAGATGCTCAGAGCCTCAGATGCTCAGAGGATGGCTGGGGTGGGGTTGGGTGTGGTGGGTGGGGTTGGGGTGGGTGGGGCTGGGGTGGGGTGGGTGGGGTTGAGGTGGGGTGGGATGGGATGGGATGGGTTGGATGGGATGGATTGCTTGGGTTGAGTTGGATGGGATGAGTTGGCTGGGCTGGGCTGGGTTGGGTTGGATTGGATGGGATGGGATGAGTTGGGATGGGCTGGGTTGGTTAGGGTGGGTTGGGATGGGTTGGATGGGCTGGGCTGGGTTGATTAGAGTGGTTTGGGTTGAGATAGGCTGGATTGGGATGGGTTGGATGAGTTGGGATGGGCTGGGTTGGTTAGGGTGGGTTGGGATGGGTTGGATGGGCTGGGCTGGGTTGATTAGAGTGGTTTGGGTTGAGATTGGCTGGATTGGGATGGGTTGGATGAGTTGGGATGGGATGGGTTGGAGAAGTTGGGCTGGGTTCGTTGAGTTGGGCTGGGTTGATTGGGATGAGTTAGATGGGTTGGGTTGGATTGGTTGGGATGGGTTGGTCGGAGTGGTTTGGGTTGGGTTGGATGGGATGGGATGGATGGACTGGGTTGGGTTGATTGGGGTGGTTTGGGTTGGGATAGGATGGATTGGGATGGGCTGGATGAGTTGGGATGGGCTGGGCTGGGTTGATTGGGGTGGGTTGGGTTGGATGGGATAGGATGGGATGGGTTGGTTAGGGTGGGTTGGGATGGGCTGGGTTGGATGAATTGGGATGGGCTGGGTTGGGCTGGGTTGGGTTGATTGGGGTGGTTTGAGTTGGATGGGATGGGATGGGCTGGGTTGGGTTGGGGTGGTTTGGGTTGGATGGGATGGAATGGGCTGGGTTGGGTTGGGGTGGTTTGGGTTGGATGGGATGGGATGGGATGGGTTGATTGGGGTGGTTTGGGTGGGATGGGATGGGCTGGGTTGGGTGGGTTGGGCTGGGTTGATTGGGGTGGTTTGAGTTGGATTGGATGGGATGGGATGGGATGGGATGGGTTGATTGGGGTGGTTTGATTGGATTGGATGGTTTTGGGTGGTTTGGATGGAATGGGATGGGTTGGGTGGGTTGGGTTGGTTTGGGTTGGGATGGGCTGGGTTGGGTGGGTTGGGCTGGGTTGATTGGGGTGGTTTGTTGGATTGTGGGCTGGGATGGGTTTGGTGGGATGGGCTGGTTTGGTTTGTTGGATGGATGGGATGGGTGGGATGGGATGGGTGGGATGGGCTGGGTTGATTGGGGTGGTTTGGGTGGGATGGGATGGGATGGGATGGGGTGGTTTGGGTGGGATGGGATGGGATGGGATGGGTTGGGTTGGGTGGGTTGGGCTGGGTGGGTTGGGGTGGTTTGGGTTGGATGGGATGGGCTGGGTTGGGTTGGATGGGCTGGGTTGGGCTGGGCTGGTTTGGTGCCCCCCAGCTGCCCAGGAGCTCCTCCAGAGCAGTCCTTGAGGACAGCTGGTGCCAGCCCCGCGCCCTGGCTGCCACCCCGCTGCCCGCCCTGCCAAGCAGCTGCCGGGCCTGGGGCCCGCACTGACCGATGTCCAGGTAGCTGATGGCGAAGCTCTGCTCCTCGGAGAGCTCCTGCAGCAGGGCACAGGCCCCGGTGCCCAGGGGTGCCAGGGGGTGGCTCCTCAGCTGTGCCATCTTCTCGCCCACCGAGTTCCGCAGCGAGTCCCAGGTGCAGCCGGGGGCCCTGCCCCGCAGCCCCTCCAGGCGGGGCCCTGCCTGCGGGCACAGGGCGCTGGCTGCCAGCCTGGCACCCCCCACCCCTCCCCCCAGCTGCCCTCCAGGGGCTACAGGAACCGCCCCAGCCCCCCTCGGGCCTGTGGGCACCAGCTGGGTGCCCCCCGCCCGCCACAGGCACCGGCAGCAAAGGGGCACAGATGCTGCCCCCAGCCGGCCCCAGCAGGGAGGTGGGCACTGCTCTGGGCACCCTGGAGTGGACTTGGGGTGCCCATGCCCCCCTGTTAACCTCTTGGGGTACCCTCAGGGTGCCCATTCCCCCTCTGTTAACCCCTTAGGGTGCCCTCCAGGTGCCCACATCCCCTCTTAACCCTTTGGGGTGCCCATTTCCCCTTATTAACCCCTTGGGGTGCCCTCCAGGTGCCAATTTCCCTTTATTAACCCCTTGGGGTGCCCTCCCGGTGCCCACATCCCCACTTAACCCTTTGGGGTGCCCTCTAGGTGCCAATTTCCCTTTATTAACCCCTTGGGGTGCCCTCCCGGTGCCCACATCCCCTCTTAACCCTTTGGGGTGCCCATTCCCCCCTGTTAACCCCTTGGGGTACCCTCAGGTGCCCATTCCCCCCTATTAGCCCCTTGGGGTGCCCTCTGGGTGCCCATCCTCCCCTATTAACCCCTTGGGGTGCCCTCCGGGTGCCCCTTTCCCTCACCCCCTGGGGGCGCTCAGCTCCTGCCCCTCATTGTAAGCCCTTGGGGGTGCCCTGCAGGTGCCCATGCCCTGCCCAGTGCCCCCCTGAGTGCCCAGTACCATGGAGAACTGATCCTCCTCCACCTCGGCCTCGCTGCCCTCCCGGGGCTCCATGGGGACGTTGTGGATCCTCACCAGCATCTTGGCCGCGGCGTTGCGCTTGGCCAGCTTCTTGGAGGTGCCACTGCCTGTGCCAAGCAAGGTTGGGGGTGAGGAGGGGGCAGGGCAGGCCCTGGGGGAGGCTGGCAGCTAGCTGAGGGGTGCCCCCAGAAGAAGGGAGAGAGGAGGGGGCAAGGTGGGGGGCAGCAGACCGATCTCGACGAAGCGCTCGACGCGGCAGGTCATGGTGAACTCCTTGCGGTGAGCAGGTCCTGACTCCTGCGTCACTGTGTACTCAGGCAGCCTCCAGCCCTTCTGCACCACCAGCTCCTGGGGGGGAGGGCACAGGGGCACGGCCTGAGGGCTGCTGGAAGGGCCAAGCCCCCTCAGAGGTGGAGCCAGCAGGCAGCGGCAGGGCTTTGGGTTGGTGTGGAACGGGGAGAGGGAGGGAGAGCTGAGCCCAGAGAGGGAGAACTGAGCCCAAAGAGGGAGAGCTGAGACCTAAAGAGAGAGAACTGAGCCCAGAGAGGGAGAGCTGAGCCCTAAAGAGGGAGAACTGAGCCCAGAGAGGGAGAACTGAGCCCTAAAGAGGGAGAACTGAGCCCAGAGAGGGAGAGCTGAGCCCTAAAGAGAGGGAGAACTGAGCCCAGAGAGAGAACTGAGCCCTAAAGAGAGAGAACTGAGCCCAGAGAGGGAGAGCTGAGCCCTAAAGAGGGAGAACTGAGCCCAGAGAGGGACAGCTGAGCCCTAAAGAGGGAGAACTGAGCCCTAAAGAGAGAGAACTGAGCCCTAAAGAGAGAGAAGTGAGCCCTAAAGAGAGAGAACTGAGCCCAGAGAGGGAGAGCTGAGCCCAAAGAGGGAGAGCTGAGCCCTAAAGAGGGAGAACTGAGCCCTAAAGAGGGAGAACTGAGCCCAGAGAGGGAGAACTGAGCCCAGAGAGGGAGAGCTGAGCCCAAAGAGAGAGAAATGAGCCCTAAAGAGAGAGAACTGAGCCCTAAAGAGAGAGAACTGAGCCCAGAGAGGGACAGCTGAGCCCTAAAGAGGGAGAGCTGAGCCCAGAGAGGGAGAAGTGAGCCCTAAAGAGGGAGAACTGAGCCCAAAGAGAGAGAACTGAGCCCAGAGAGAGAGAACTGAGCCCTAAAGAGAGAGAACTGAGCCCTAAAGAGAGAGAACTGAGCCCTAAAGAGAGAGAACTGAGCCCAGAGAGAGAGCTTTGTCCCTAAAGGAGGAGTAACTGTGCCCAAGCAGGGACCCTTGGCCCCAAGAGAGGGCAAACTGACCCCGAAGGAGGGCAAGCTGTGCCCCAAGAGGGAGAGTTTGCCCCAAGCAGGGAGAATTGGCCCCAAAGAGAGCTGCCTCTCCCCAGCCTGCAGCCAGCTGAGCCCCAAAGATCCAACCCCCACTGCCCCCCACCCCCAGGCTGGGGCCAGGCAGCCCCCAGAGCTCCCAACCCCCCCCCAGACACTTCAAGCTCCCCCCAAAGGACCTTCCCCTTCCCTCCCCCACCCAGGACAGTGCTGAGCACCCCCAGAAGAGGCTCAGCACCCCCAAAGTGGGGACAGCCCCCCCCAGGGGGGTCCCCCTCTTGTCACCCACCTGCAGAGCCCCCACAGGGTTGCACTCAGACTGGGGGGGGGACACTGGGGGCTTCATCTCCAGGGGGGTGCCCCTGTAGGGGGGAGGAGGGGGGCACAGGGTGAGGGGGGGGCAGCTCTCAGCACCCCACCCCCCCCCACTTCAAGCTGGGGAGGCAGAGGGGGAGGGAGAAATGGGGTGCTTGGGGGGAGGGGGGTTTGGGTTGGAGGTTACCTGGGTGAGGGGGGGGCCATGGCAGGAGCTGGGGGGGCTGCTGGGGGGCCAGGCTCAGCCAGGGGGGCTGGGGGGAAAGGAGAGCTGGGGGGGGAAGTAAAAAGGGGGAGAAGTTAACCCCTGAGCTGAGGACCCCCTCCTCACACCCCCACCCATCACACCCCCTCTAGTACCCCAAATCCTGCTGGGCACCCCCCCAGTTCCCTTAGGACCCCCCCCCCCCCAGAATTCCCTCCCCCCCAGGTATCCTCAATCCCCTCGAGACCCTTCAGACTCCCCAACATTCTCAGCACCCCCAGGCACCCCCAATTTACTTGGCACCCCAACACCCCCTGACACCCCCAAACACCCCCTCAGTGCTCAGCATCCTTGGGGTACCCCAACCCCCAGGGGACCCCTCCTTCAGCACCCCAAACTTCCCCCGGCCCCTCCTGCACCCACTCAACACCTGCCCCTCCGCCCCCAGCACCCCTGGGTGCCCCCAGCTCCAGCCTGACCTCCCCCCCAGCATTTTGGGGAGCCCCCCCAGCACCCCTCACCTGGGCTCCTCGGGAGGGGTGGGCTCCAGCATGTCCCCCCCCTTCAGCAGCTTCAGGGCCACCTCTGCTGCCTTGTGCTTCGCTGCCTTCTTGCTGGGGCCCTGCCCTGGGGGGGCACTGCCTGAGCCTGGGGGGGGCAACACCCCCCCCCCTCAGGGACCTCCACCCTCCCCCATGCCCAGATCCCACCACAGAGCACAGATCCCCACCCAGGGCTCAGGATCTTGGGGGATCCCCCCCCCCAGGGCTCACTGCTGGGGGGCTCAGAGTGTCCCAGGGGCTGGGGGAGGCCTCAGCAGGATGAGGCCTGGGGGAGGCCCAGGGGGGCTCCAGGCATTGGGAGCCCAGAGGATTCCCCCCCCAGGGCTCACTGCTGGGGGGCTCAGGAGATCCTTTGGGGTCCCAGGAGAGCTCTGAGTGTCCAAACCATGAGGAACCAGACAGCAGGAGACGAGCGGCAGGGGGCAGCACTGAGCAGGGGACAGCCCTGAGCTGGGGACTAACTGAGCAGGGGACAGACTGAGCTGGGGACAAGCTGAGCTGGGGACAAACTGAGCTGAGCCCAAGCTGAGCTGGGGACAAACTGAGCTGGGGACAAGCTGAGCTGGGGACAAACTGAGCTGGGGACAAACTGAGCTGGGGACAAGCTGAGCTGAGCCCAAGCTGAGCTGGGGACAAACTGAGCTGGGGACAAACTGAGCTGAGCCCAAGCTGAGCTGAGCCCAAGCTGAGCTGGGGGCAAGCTGAGCTGAGCCCAAGCTGAGCTGGGGACAAACTGAGCTGGGGACAAGCTGAGCTGGGGACAAACTGAGCTGGGGACAAACTGAGCTGGGGACAAGCTGAGCTGAGCCCAAGCTGAGCTGAGCCCAAGCTGAGCTGGGGACAAGCTGAGCTGAGCCCAAGCTGAGCTGGGGACAAACTGAGCTGGGGACAAGCTGAGCTGGGGACAAACTGAGCTGGGGACAAACTGAGCTGGGGACAAGCTGAGCTGAGCCCAAGCTGAGCTGGGGACAAACTGAGCTGGGGACAAACTGAGCTGAGCCCAAGCTGAGCTGAGCCCAAGCTGAGCTGGGGGCAAGCTGAGCTGAGCCCAAGCTGAGCTGGGGACAAACTGAGCTGGGGACAAGCTGAGCTGGGGGCAAGCTGAGCTGGGGACAAACTGAGCTGGGGACAAACTGAGCTGAGCCCAAGCTGAGCTGGGGACAAACTGAGCTGGGGGCAAGTTGAGCTGGGGACAAACTGAGCTGGGGACAAGCTGCCTCGGGCACAAGCCAGGCTGTGCCCAGCTGAGCCGAGCCCAAGCTGAGTCAGGCACAAGCCAGGCTGTGCCCAGCTGAGCCGAGCCCAAGCTGAGTCGGGCACAAGCCGAGCTGTGCCCAGCTGAGCCAGGCCCAAGCTGCCTCGGGCACAAGCCGAGCTGTGCCCAGCTGAGCCGAGCCCAAGCTGAGTCAGGCACAAGCCGAGCTGTGCCCAGCTGAGCCGAGCCTAAGCTGAGTCAGGCACAAGCCGAGCTGTGCCCAGCTGAGCCGAGCCCAAGCTGAGTCAGGCACAAGCCGAGCTGTGCCCAGCTGAGCCGAGCCTAAGCTGAGTCAGGCACAAGCCAGGCTGTGCCCAGCTGAGCCGAGCCCAAGCTGCCTCGGGCACAAGCCAGGCTGTGCCCAGCTGAGCCGAGCCCAAGCTGAGTCAGGCACAAGCTGAGCTGTGCCCAGCTGAGCCGAGCCCAAGCTGAGTCAGGCACAAGCCGAGCTGTGCCCAGCTGAGCCGAGCCCAAGCTGAGTCAGGCACAAGCCAGGCTGTGCCCAGCTGAGCCGAGCCCAAGCTGCCTCAGGCACAAGCCGAGCTGTGCCCAGCTGAGCCGAGCCCAAGCTGCCTCGGGCACAAGCCAGGCTGTGCCCAGCTGAGCCGAGCCCAAGCTGAGTCAGGCACAAGCCAGGCTGTGCCCAGCTGAGCCGAGCCCAAGCTGAGTCAGGCACAAGCCGAGCTGTGCCCAGCTGAGCCGAGCCCAAGCTGAGTCAGGCACAAGCCAGGCTGTGCCCAGCTGAGCCGAGCCCAAGCTGCCTCGGGCACAAGCCGAGCTGTGCCCAGCTGAGCCAGGCCCAAGCTGCCTCGGGCACAAGCCGAGCTGTGCCCAGCTGAGCCGAGCCCAAGCTGAGTCAGGCACAAGCCAGGCTGTGCCCAGCTGAGCCGAGCCCAAGCTGCCTTAGGCACAAGCCAGGCTGTGCCCAGCTGAGCCGAGCCCAAGCTGCCTCGGGCACAAGCCGAGCTGTGCCCAGCTGAGCCAGGCCCAAGCTGCCTCGGGCACAAGCCGAGCTGTGCCCAGCTGAGCCGAGCCCAAGCTGAGTCAGGCACAAGCTGAGCTGTGCCCAGCTGAGCCGAGCCCAAGCTGCCTCGGGCACAAGCCGACCTGTGCCCAGCTGAGCCGAGCCCAAGCTGAGTCAGGCACAAGCCGAGCTGTGCCCAGCTGAGCCAGGCCCAAGCTGCCTCGGGCACAAGCCAGGCTGTGCCCAGCTGAGCCGAGCCCAAGCTGAGTCAGGCACAAGCCGAGCTGTGCCCAGCTGAGCCGAGCCCAAGCTGCCTCGGGCACAAGCCGAGCTGTGCCCAGCTGAGCCGAGCCCAAGCTGCCTCGGGCACAAGCCGAGCTGTGCCCAGCTGAGCCAGGCCCAAGCTGCCTTGGCCAAGCCCAAGCTGTGCCCAGCCCAGCTGAGCCAGGCCCAAGCTGAGTCAGGCACAAGCCGAGCTGTGCCCAGCTGAGCCGAGCCCAAGCTGAGTCAGGCACAAGCCGAGCTGTGCCCAGCTGAGCCGAGCCCAAGCTGAGTCAGGCACAAGCCAGGCTGTGCCCAGCTGAGCCAAGCCCAAGCTGAGTCAGGCACAAGCCGAGCTGTGCCCAGCTGAGCCGAGCCCAAGCTGCCTCAGGCACAAGCCAGGCTGTGCCCAGCTGAGCCGAGCCCAAGCTGCCTTAGGCACAAGCCAGGCTGTGCCCAGCTGAGCCGAGCCCAAGCTGAGTCGGGCACAAGCCAGGCTGTGCCCAGCTGAGCCGAGCCCAAGCTGCCTTAGGCACAAGCCAGGCTGTGCCCAGCTGAGCCGAGCCCAAGCTGAGTCGGGCACAAGCCAGGCTGTGCCCAGCTGAGCCGAGCCCAAGCTGCCTCGGGCACAAGCCAGGCTGTGCCCAGCTGAGCCAGGCCCAAGCTGCCTTAGGCACAAGCCAGGCTGTGCCCAGCTGAGCCGAGCCCAAGCTGAGTCAGGCACAAGCCGAGCTGTGCCCAGCTGAGCCGAGCCCAAGCTGAGTCAGGCACAAGCCGAGCTGTGCCCAGCTGAGCCAGGCCCAAGCTGCCTCGGGCACAAGCCAGGCTGTGCCCAGCTGAGCCGAGCCCAAGCTGAGTCAGGCACAAGCCAGGCTGTGCCCAGCTGAGCCGAGCCCAAGCTGCCTCGGGCTCAATCCGCGCCGGGCCCCACCTGTGCAGCTGAGGGCCCCCAGGGTGACGCGGAAGGTGAAGTTGGGCTGGTGCGCCTGGCCCTCGGCCTTCAGCAGGTCGTAGCCGGGGGTCTTGCCTATGCGCGTGCCATACTCCTGCAGCAGGCTGATCGGAGTCTTGCCCGGGTTGGTGGCCAGCATCTGCTCCAGGCTGGGCACAGGGCTGCCCCGGGGGGGGGGACACACACACACAGAGGCTTGGCCGAGGCGGCTGAGGTGGGGCAGGGGGCGGCGGGGGCGGTGCCCAGCGTGGGGCGAGGACAGCAGGGATGGGGCGGGGGGGGGACGCGACACACACACAAAGGAGTGGCACTGGGGGCACAGGAGTGGCACTGCCACGGGGCAGCAGGACACCCCGAGACACAGCTGGCACTGCCAGCAGCGTGGGCACGGGGAGGGCATCGCCACACAGGGGCAGGGCTGGCACTGCCACGCGGCACAGGGAGTGGGGTGGGCAGACAGACAGGGGCTGGGGTGGGCACACAGTGGACCAGGGTGGCACTGCCACCTGATCTGGGGAGGCAGGGACTGGGGTGGGCAGACAGGGGCTGGGGTGGGCACAGGGGGACTGGGGTGGGCACAGGGAACTGGGGTGGGCACACAGGGGCTGGGGTGGGCACAGGGGGACTGGGGTGGGCACAGGGAACTGGGGTGGGCACACAGGGACCAGGGTGGCACTGCCACCTGATCTGGGGAGGCAGGGACTGGGGTGGGTAGACAGGGGCTGGGGTGGGCACACAGTGGACTGGGGGTGGCACTGCCACCTGATCTGGAGGGCAGGAACTGGGGTGGGCAGACAGGGGCTGGGGTGGGCACAGGGGACTGGGGTGGCAGGGAACTGGGGTGGGCAGACAGGGGCTGGGGTGGGCACAGGGGACTGGGGTGGGCACAGGGAACTGGGGTGGGCACACAGGGACCAGGGTGGCACTGCCACCTGATCTGGGGAGGCAGGGACTGGGGTGGGTAGACAGGGGCTGGGGTGGGCACACAGTGGACCAGGGTGGCACTGCCACCTGATCTGGAGAGGCAGGAACTGGGGTGGGCAGACAGGGGCTGGGGTGGGCACAGGGGGACTGGGGTGGGCACAGGGAACTGGGGTGGGCAGACAGGGACGGGGGTGGGCACAGGGGGACTAGGGTGGGCACAGGGGGACTGGGGTGGGCACAGGGAACTGGGGTGGGCAGACAGGGGCTGGGGTGGGCACACGGGTACGGGGTGGCACTGCCACCTGATCTGGGGAGGCAGGGACTGGGGTGGGCACAGGGAAATGGGGTGGGCACACGGGGGCTGGGGTGGGCACACGGGGGGGCTGGGCACGCAGGGACCGGGGTGGGCACACGGGTACGGGGGTGGCACTGCCACCGGGCACGGGGTCGCGGCCGCAGGGCTGGCACCGCCACATCGCGGGAGGACGGCGCCAGGCCCGCGCGGGTCCGCGCCCCCCCAACCCCCCCTTCCCCACCCCACACCGGCCGAGGGGGTCCCGGCTGCCCCCCAGAGGCTTCGTGCAGGCCTCGGCCTCCCCCTCCCCACCCCGCGGCGGCAACCCCCGGGGCTCGGAGCGGGGGTTAAACGCCGCTGTAAGAAGAAGGGGGAGATGATCCCGGAAGGCCAAGGGGGGTTCGGGAATCATCCCGGGAAGGATCCGGTACCTTGGGAAGCCGCCGCTCCGCCTGGCCCCGCCGCCCGCCCCCTCCTCACTCATCCCCGCCGCGCTCCGTCCCCGCCACCGCCCGCGCCGCCAGAGGGCGCCCGCCGACGGGCCACCCGAGGGCGCGGGGGGTGATGGGAAACAACGAGGCGGTGGCGCCGCGGGGGCTCTCGGGAAGGGTAGTCCGCTGGGGGGGGGGTGGAGAGCGCACGCCCTCTGCCGGACTACCCTTCCCGTGAGCCCCCGCGGCGTGGCGCAAGGGCTTGTGGGAAGGCGAAGGGCACTTAAGCTGCCGCCCGACTCAGTTTGCCCCTTGGGACTGAAGAGGGCTGGGGGACGATGGGGGCAGAGGCGGGGCGGGGATGGGCAGGGGTCCAGCTGCTGGGCAGGGACAGGCGGGGTGGGCCAGGGGCAGATGGAAAAAGTTGGAGAGGGATGGAGAGAAATGGTGGGAGAGGGATGGGGAGGTGGGACAAGGATGGAGAGGGACCCAGCAGAGCTGCTGGATGGGGGACAAGAGGGTGGGGCAGGAGCGGGCGGATGGGGACAGACAGGGACAGACGGACAGCACGGGACAGAGGTGGGCAGGGGGCAGTGGGGACAGGTGGGGTGGGATGAGGACAGGGCTCAAGGGATGGGGACAAGCAAGATGGGACAGGAGAGAGTGGATGGGGACAGTGGGGACAGAGACCAAGAGGGGTCGCTGGAGGGGACGGACAGGGCTGGGGACAGACGGACAGGTGGCTGTGGGACAGACGGACAGACTGGGACGGAGGTGGCAGGGGCGGGCAAGGAGCTGCGGGACAAATGGGACCCCTGCGCGGGGGGAGCACTGGGAATAAACTGGCAGCAGAGGGCACGGGCGCTGGACCCCCCCGGGGACAAAGGGGCTCCCAAACCGCGCGCGCTGGGGGGCTCCACGCGGTGCTGTGTCCCGCGGGGGGCATCTGGGGGGCATCCCAGTCCCGGGGTCGGGGTCCTGCGGCCGGTTGGAGGGTCCCAGTCCTGGTGCCGGTGCCAGTAGGAGGGTCTCCAGTGCCAGTCTAGGGGGTCCCCTGGGCACCAGTGCCAAGAGGCGGGGTCCTGGTGCCGGCACCAGGGTCCCAGTGCTGGTCCTGGTGCCAGTTTAGGGGTCCCTGTGCCAGTACCAACGGGGGGGGTCCCGGTCCCTGTTTAGGGGTCCCAGTGCTGGTGGGTTCCTGGTGCCAGTACAGGGGTCCTGGCCCCAGTGCCCAGTGGCATTGGGGGGGGGGGGGTCCTGGTGCTCCTGGAGGTCTCAGTCTCGGTGGTACTGGTGCCAGGGTGGGGGTCCTGGTGCCGGTGGGTGCCGGTTTTGGGGGTCCTGCTGCAGCTTGGGGTCCTAGTCCTGGGGTCTCGCTGCTGGTCTGGGGGTCTCTATGCCCGGGCCATAGGTGCCCAGTGCCAGTGGTCCTGGTGGGTGCCCAGTGCCAGGTGCTGGTCGGGGGGGTCCCGGTGCCAGTTTAAAGGTCCTGGTGCCGGCAGTGGGGCCCCGGTGCCGGTGTGCTGAGGGTCTCCAGAGAGGGTCCTGATGCCGGTGCCGGTGTGGGGGTCCCAGTCCCGGTAGCTGCAGTGCCGGTAGTGGGGTCCCGGTGCCGAGGGTTCCCATTCCCGGCGGATTCCCGGTGCGTTCCCGGTGCCGGTTCGGAGGTGGCGGTGCCGGTGTGTTGCTGGTGGGTTCCCGGTAGCGGCAGGACCGGGGCGGGGCGGGGCGGGGCGGGGCCGCGCCGAGCGCCGGGCGGGGCCGTTCCGCGCCGCTCGCCCTGACCGCGGCACCGGGCCCCGGTACCGGCCCCGCCCGCCCCGGCCCCACCGGGCCCAACCCCGCTCCCGGCAGCATCCCCCCCACCCCCCTCCGGTACCACCGGCAGCACCGGCATCACACCCCGCCCCCACCGGAACCCCCCTCCCCGAGGTACAGGCACCGGCAGCAACGGGGAGGCCCGAGGGGGGCTGGCGGGGGGGCACCGGGAAGGAGAGGAGGTGGGGGGGGGCGGAGGACCGGAATGAACGGGGGAGGGAACCGGGATGGAGAGGGTAGGACCGGGAGCGGGGAGGGGAGGGGGTAACGGCGGGATGCGGAGCGGAGGGGGGGGGTAGGACCGGGGATGCTGCGGGATGCCGGGGGGGGGGGTTACGGGCCCCGGGCTGGCGGGGGGGCCGCACCCTGCCCTCTCCTTCCCCCGCGCCCCTCCCCCCCCACTCCCGGTACCCCCTCGGGGCTCGGTGGGGGCTGGGGAAAGGTGAAGGGGGACACCAGCAACCCCTTGCACACGCGTGTGCCCCCTCCCCCCCCCCCGAGCCCCGCGGCTGCTGCACACGCGTGGGCAGCTCCGAGCGGCGATTCCCTGCCCCCATTGCACACGCGTGTCACACGTGTGTTTTCCCCTGCACACGGGGGCGCTCCCACGGGCACGCGTGACCCATTTGCACACGCGTGTGCAACGCCTGCAGGTGCGTGGGGCCTCACGCTCCCCCACACCCCCCCCCCCAGCACATGCTGGTGCATCGCCTTGCACACGCGTGTGATCCACGGGCGGGCGTCTACACGCCTCTGGCACACGCGTGTGCATCATCCCCCCGCTGCTTGTGGACAACCCCCCTTCCCCCCAGCACGCGTGGGTGACCCAGTGGCCACGCGTGTGACCTCCTGGGCTCCCCCTCCCCTGCCTGTGGGCCCCTGGCACACGCGTGTGCGCCCTCTCTGTGTGGTCACTCCTTGCCCACGGACGCGAGTGTGGCCTCCTCCGCGCGCGCGTCCCCCTCCCCCCCCGTCCGTTCCCCCTCTTCCTGTCGCGACAGCACGCCGTGTCGCGACAGGCCGCCCCCTTCAGGGGCCGCGCGGGGGCGCTCTCCGTCTCCTCCCCGCTCGTAATTCCTCCCAGCTGCGCTCTGTCGCGACTTGGGGCGGCCGCTGGCGCATGTCGCGACAGACAGCCTCCCCCCCCCCCCCTCTTTCTCCCCTGCCTCAGTTTCCCCTCGCGGAGCCGCCTGGATTTGGGGGGGGGGGGAAGGGGGGGCTCCGTTCTTCCCCGGGATGACGTCACCGCGTGACGTGACGTCACCACGGGGGCGGGGAGGTGACACCTGGAGGGGCGGAGCCCTGTGCGTGTCCCCTCCCCCCCCTTCGGGTCCCTCGGGGTGAGGTGAAGCCCCGCCCCCAACCCCCCTTCCTCCCGTGACTTCCCCTCTCCCCCCCCCCCGAATTTTAGTGATGACGTCATCGGCGGCTCCGCTGTTGCCATGGCAACAACCTCCCTCCCCGCCCCCCAATTCCAGGGGTCCTGGGGGTGCCCATGGGGTACAAGAGGGGTGCCCTGGTGCCAGCCTGTGCCCAGGGGTGCTGGGGGTGCCCATGGGTACAAGAGGGGTGCCCTGGTGCCGACCCGTGCCCAGGGGTGCTGGGGGTGCCCATGGGTACAAGAGGGGTGCCCTGGTGCCGGCCTGTGCCCAGGGGTGCTGGGGGTGCCCATGGGTACGAGAGGGGTGCCCTGGTGCCAGCCTGTGCCCAGGGGTGCTGGGGGTGCCCATGGGTACAAGAGGGGTGCCCTGGTGCCGACCTGTGCCCAGGGGTGCTGGGGGTGCCCAGAGGGTGCCCTGGTGCCAGCCTGTGCCCAGGGGTGCTGGGGGTGCCCATGGGTACGAGAGGGGTGCCCTGGTGCCAGCCTGTGCCCAGGGGTGCTGGGGGTGCCCATGGGTACAAGAGGGGTGCCCTGGTGCAGAGCTGTGCCCAGGGGTGCTGGGGGCGGGGCTGTGCCCTGCTGCCCTCCATCCTCCCGCCGCCTTATCCCGCAGGCCGGGGCCGGTGGCGGCGGGGGGCACCCGGGGGTGCCCACCATGGCCTGCCTGCACGAGACGCGGACCCCCTCGCCCTCGCTGGCGCTGGCATCGGACGGGACCCCCGAGCAGGAGCTGACCCCTACCCAGTGCGTGCTCCGCGACGTCCTGCCCGCCGCCCCCGCCGCCCCCGCCGCCCCCCCCGAAGCCTGGCCCCGCCGGGCACCCCCCCGGCACCCTCCTGACCTGGGCGCCGAGGGGGCAGGGCCCTTGGCCACCGAGGCCGCTGCCCACCTGCGGTGCCAGGCTGGGGGAGGGTTCCTGGAAGGGCTCTTCGGGTGCCTCAAACCTGTCTGGACCATGATCGGCAAAGCCTACGCCGCGGAGCACAAACACCCGCAGGAAGGTGGGCGAGGGGGGTGCCAGGGGCTGGGGGGCGGGAGGGGAGGAAGGGGCTGTGGGCAGTGTGGGTGCTGTGGGGCTGGGAGGGGGCAAGAAGGGTTCAAAGGGGCAGGAGGGTGCCATGGGATACAGGAGGGTAGTGTGGGGCACAGGAGGGTGCCATGGGGTACAGGAGGGTGGTTTGGGGTACAGGAGGGTGGTTTGGTACACAGGAGGGTGCCATGGGGCACAGGAGGGTGATATGGGGCACAAGAGGGTGCCATGGGGTGCAGAAGGGTGCCATGGGACACAGGAGGGTGCCGTGGGGCACAGGAGGGTGATATGGGGCGCAGGAGGGTGCCATGGGGTGCAGGAGGGTGCCGTGGGGCACAGGAGGGTGCCATGGGGTGCCATGGGGTGCTGTGGGGCACAGGAGGGTGCCGTGGAGCACAGGAAGGTGCCGTGGGGCACAGGGGGTTGCTATGGAGCAGGGATATGAGTGCCAGGGGCGCGGGGGCAGCGGAAGTGCCCGAGGCAAGGGTGCCAACGGGTGCCCGCAGACCCCTGGGAGGTGCCCTTCGAGGAGATCCTGGACCTGCAGTGGGTGGGCAGCGGGGCACAGGGGGCAGTGTTCCTGGGGCGCTTCCACGGCGAGGAGGTGGCGGTGAAGAAGGTCAGGGACCTGAAGGAGACAGACATCAAACACCTGCGCAAGCTCAAGCACCCCAACATCATCACCTTCAAGTGAGCCTGGGCACGGCTGGCACCCGCGGGCACCGCCGGCGGGCACCGCCCCCCCCGGGTACCGCCCCTCGGGTACCGCCCCTCGGGTACCGCCCGCCCCGGGTACCGCCCCTCGGGTACCGCCCCTCGGGTACCGCCAGCGGGCGGGGGGTGCGGGGAGGAGGTGGGCACAGGGATGGCATGGGCATGGATAGGAGATGGGCATGGGGAACACCATGGGTATGGATAGGAGATGGGCACAAGGACACCATGGGTATGGCATGGGGCATGGTATGAGGCATGGCATGGGGCATGGGGAACACCATGGGCATGGCATGGGGCATGGCACGTGGCCATGGGCATCCACAGGCATGGGGAACACCATGCACATGGGGCATGGACGTGGCATGGCCAAACCATGGGCATAGTGGCAGGGTATGGACGTGGCATGGAGCGTGGCACATAGGCAAGCCATGGGCATGGGATGTGGACATGGCATGGGGCATGAGCATGGACATGGCATGGGTGTGGGCATGGCATGGGCATGGGGTGTAGGCTTGGATGTGGCATGATCATGAGGGGTGGAGGCAGGGGCATGGCATGGGCATGGCATGGGGAACACCATGGGCACAGGACATGGATATGGCATAAAGATGAGCATGGCATGGGCATGGGCATGGCATGGATGTGGGGCACCAACCCAGGACATGCATGGGGGAATACCAACAGGGCATGGGCATGAGTGGGCAGGGCACACCATGTGCCCCAGCTCAAATGGGTGCCCCAGCATTGGGGTGGCACTGGGGGACTGGGCACAGAGGGGTGCCCCTGGGGTGCTCCTAGGTGCAGCTGGGTGCTGAGAGGTACCTGAGTGCAGTTGGGTGCCCAGGAGAAGCTGGGTGCCCTGGCAGTTGGGTGCCCTGGTGGGGTTGGATACTCTGGTGAGGTTGGGTGCCCAGTGCAATTGGGTGCCCTGGTGAAGCCGGGTGCCCTGGCAAGGTTGGGTGCCCTGACAGTTGGTTGCCCTGGAGGGGTTTGGGTACCCTGGTGAGGTTGAGTGCCAAGTGCAGTTGGGTACCCTGGTGAGGCTGGATGCCCTGGCAAGGTTGGGTGCCCTGGCAAAGTTGAGTGCCCAGTGCAGTTGGGTGCCCTGGAGGGGTTGGGTATCCTGGTGAGATTGAGTGCCCACTGCAGCTGGGTGCCCTGGTGGGGTTGGGTGCCCACTGCAGCTGGGTGCCCTGATGGGGTTGGCTACCCTGGCAAGGTCGGCTGCCCTGGCAGTGCTGTGTGCCCCTCTCAGCCGTGTGCCCTACCCCAGCAAGCTGCCCTCCAGCTGCCTCTTCCGTGCCCTTTGGGTGCCCTGCCCCAGGATCCTTTACCCGCTGGGAGCTGGGGGGTGGGCAGCGGGGGGGGGGTGCGGCGCTGAGGTTGGCACCGTGTGCCCGCAGGGGTGTGTGTACCCAGGCCCCCTGCTACTGCATCATCATGGAGTTCTGCGCCCAGGGGCAGCTCTACGAGGTGCTGCGCGCCGGGCGCAAGGTCACCCCCTCGCTGCTGGTGGACTGGTCCATGGGCATCGCGGGGGGCATGAACTACCTGCACCTGCACAAGATCATCCACCGCGACCTCAAGTCGCCCAAGTGAGCCGGGCGGGGCGCTGGGCTGGGCACGGCGCGGTGCCAGGCGGCCCCGGGGGGGCGGGGGGGGCAGGGCGTGCGCCTGGGGTGGGGGTTGGGGGAGTGCCAAGCCCGCGGCGGGAGCTGGAGCGGCTTGCAGGAGAGGAGGGTGAGGGTGGCGTGCCCGTGGGGGTGCCAGGGCTGTGGGGGTGCTGTGGGTATGGGGGTGCTGTGCCCGTGGGGGTGCCATAGTCATGCTGTGCCCGTAGGGGTGCCATAGCTGTACTGTGCCCATGGTGGTGCCGCAGCCATGCTGTGCCCGTGGGGGGTGCCATAGCCATGCTGTGCCCATGGTGGGGGTGCCATAGCTGTACTGTGCCCATGGTGGTGCTGTAGCCATGCTGTGCCTGTGGGGGTGCCAGGGTTGTGCTGGTGTCGTGGCTATGGCCATGCTGTGCCCGTGGGGGTGCCATAGCTGTACTGTGCCCATGGGGGTGCCATAGCCATGCTGTGCCCGCGGGGGGTGCCAGGGCTGTGGGGGTGCTGTGGGTATGGGTGTGCTGTGCCCATGGTGGTGCCATGGTTGTGCTGGTGTCGTGGCTATGGCCATGCTGTGCCCATGGTGGTGCCAGGGCTGTGGGGATGCCGTGCCCATGATGATGTTGTGCCTGTGGTGGTGTTTTGTTGATGCCACATCCATGCTGGTGCTGTGCCCATGGTGGTGCCATACCCACATTGGTGCCGTGCCCGCATTGACCCTGTGTCTGTGGCTGTGCCATGCCCACATCGGTGTTGTGCCCTTGGGGGTGGCATGGTGCTGGTGTGGTGCTGGCATTGCATTGGTATGGGCTGGCGTGGGCTGGTGTGGGGCTGGCATAGGCTGGTGTGGGCTGATGTGGAGCTGACATTGTGCTGGCATCTCACTGGCATGGGCTGGTGTGGGCTGGCATGGTGCTGGCGTGGCACTGATGTAGTGCTGGCATGGTGCTGGTGTGGCACTGGCGTGGGCTGGCATGGGCTGGCGTGGGCTGGTGTGGGGCTGGCATGACGCTGGTATGGGCTGGCACGGGCCGGCGTGGGCTGGCACGGGGCTGGCGTGGGCCGGCGTGGCACTGAGCCGGTGCCCCCCAGCATGCTGATCACCTACGACGACGTGGTGAAGATCTCGGACTTTGGCACCTCCAAGGAGCTCATCGACAAGAGCACCAAGATGTCCTTCGCGGGCACCGTGGCCTGGATGGCGCCGGAGGTGATCCGCAACGAGCCGGTCTCCGAGAAGGTGGACATCTGGTGAGGGCAGAGCGGCCGGCAGGGGGCGCAGCGGGCACGGGGGGCACCGTGGGGATGTGAGCGGCAGGGGCACCGTGGGGACAGCCGGGAGCTGTAGTGACAGTGGGGAAGCAGCAGCTCAAGAGGCTTTAGAAGGCAAAGGGGACGCTGAGGGGACACTGGGGACAGGGGGCACAGGGGATGCTGATGGGGCACAAGGAACAAGGGGCACAGGGAACAAGGGGCACAGGGGACAAGGGGCACAGGGGATGCTGAGGGGACACTGGGGACAGGGGGCACAGGGGGCACAGGGGATGCTGAGGGGACACTGGGGACAGGGGGCACAGGGGACACTGAGGGGGCACAGGGGACAGGGGGCACAGGGGATGCTGAGGGGGCACAGGGGACAAGGGGCACAGGGGATGCTGAGAGGGCACTGGGGACACCGAGGGCACACAGAGGACAAGGGGCACAGGGGACACTGAGAGGGCACAGGGGACAAGGGGCACAGGGGACACTGAGGGGGCACAGGGGACAAGGGGCACAGGGGACACTGAGAGGGTACAGGGGATGGGGGCACAGGGGACAAGGGGCACAGGGGATGCTGAGAGGGCACTGGGGACGCCGAGGGCACACAGAGGACAAGGGGCACAGGGGACACTGAGAGGGCACAGGGGACAGGGGGCACAGGGGATGCTGAGGGGGCACAGGGGACACTGAGGGGCACAGGGGACAAGGGGCACAGGGGATGCTGAGAGGGCACTGGGGACACTCTGGGGGCCATCAGGGCCAGGAGGCTTGAGGACACCGCAGGGACGAGAGGAGGACCTCGGGGGCGCCGCAGGGACAAGGCTGAAGGACGGCAGGAGGGGAGGAGGTCACAGAGGCAGGGAGGGGACACAGGGTGGGGGTCGGGGGGCAGGGAAGAGCTGCCGAGGACGCTGGAGGCGCCCAGGCCGGGGGGGGTGACCCCCGGGTGCCCTCCGTGCCAGGTCGTTCGGGGTGGTGCTGTGGGAGCTGCTGACCGGGGAGATCCCCTACAAGGACGTGGACTCCTCGGCCATCATCTGGGGGGTCGGCAGCAACAGCCTGCACCTGCCGGTGCCCTCCAGCTGCCCGGACGGCTTCAAGGTGCTGCTGCGGCAGTGCTGGTGAGTGGGGACCCCCCTCCGACCCCCTCCCCACCGCGGGAGATCCCCCCGCGTGGGGACACCTCACCTCGGGGCCACCCCCACGTGGGGAAACCCCCGGCCCCGGTGGGGGAAACCTCTCTGCGGGGGCAACACACCCTAGGGACCCTCTGCCTGGGGGCACTCCGGTGGCAGCCCCCCAGCTGCCCCCCAAACCCCAGCAGCCCCTCAGATGGCCCCATCAGCTGCCCCCCCAGCCTCCCAACTCCAGCAGCCCCCCAGCAGCCCCCCCAGCCCCCAAACCCCAGCAGCACCACATCTGCTCCCCAGCCCCCCAACCCCATCAGCCCCCCAGCTGCCCCCCAGCTCCCCCCAAGCCCACCCCCAGCACGCTGCCGCTCCCCCCAGGAACAGCAAGCCCCGGAACCGTCCCTCCTTCCGCCAGATCCTGCTGCACCTCGACATTGCCTCTGCCGATGTCCTCTCCACCCCCCAGGAGACCTACTTCAAGTCACAGGTACCCCCCAGCACCCCGGGACCCCCCCAGCACCCTGGGACCCCCCCAGTGCCCCGGGACCCCCTCAGCACCCCGGGACCCTCCGCATCCAGCACCCCCACGCCCCTGGCAGCCCCAGCACCCCAGGGTCCTAGAGACCACCGACTGCCAGGGACACCCCCCCGCCCCGGCGCTCCAAGGACCTGTGCTCGTAGGTGCTGGGTGCCCCTAGCTGGTGGCACCTGGTGCCCATCATCGTGGGTGCTGGGTGCCCCATGGCAGTGGGTGCCTGGTGCCCATCATCGCGGGTGCTGAGTGCCCCTAGCTGCTGGCACCTGGTGCCCATTATCGTGGGTGCTGGGTGCCCATCATCGCGGGTGCTGAGTGCCCCTAGCTGCTGGCACCTGGTGCCCATCATCGCGGGTGCTGGGTGCCCATCACCTCGTGCCCATCATCGTGGTGCTGGGTGCCCATCATCGCGTGCTGAGTGCCCTAGCTGCTGGCACCTGGTGCCCATCATCGCGGGTGCTGGGTGCCCATCATCGCGGGTGCTGAGTGCCTCTAGCTGCTGGCACCTGGTGCCCATCATCGCGGGTGCTGGGTGCCCCATGGCAGTGGGTGCCTGGTGCCCATCATCGCGGGTGCTGGGTGCCCCGTGGCGGCGGCTGCCGGGTGCCAGGGGCTGCCCGGTGCCCCACGGCCGCTGGTGCCCGCAGGCGGAGTGGAGGGAGGAGGTGAAGCTGCACTTCGAGAAGATCAAGTCGGAGGGGACCTGCCTGCACCGCCTGGAGGAGGAACTCATCAACCGCCGCCGCGAGGAGCTCCGGTGGGTCCGCGGGCACCGGGCACCGGGAGGGCACCGGGGGGCGCTGGCGGCACGGTGCTGAGCGCCGGAGCAGGAGGGTACCTTGCGGGGAGGGGGGCTGGTGGGTGCATGCTGGGTGCAGCGGGGTGCAGCGGGGTGCTGGGGGTGCTGGGGGGGTGTCAGTAGCGATGCCAGCCGTGCCCTCGGTGCCAGGCACGCGCTGGACATCCGGGAGCACTACGAGCGCAAGCTGGAACGCGCCAACAACCTCTACATGGAGCTGAGCGCCCTGATGCTGCAGCTGGAGCTCAAGGAGAAGGAGCTGCTCAGGTGAGAGGGGGTCCCAGCACCCACCAGCACCCCCTAGAGCCCACCAGCACCCACCAGCACCCCTTAGAACCCACCAGCACCCCCTAAAACCCACCAGGACCCTCTCTACCACCCCCATGGCCATGATCAACCCTAGGTCCACCCCAAGGCCACAGCTACCCCATGGGCACCCCCCCAAGGCCATGGGCACCCCGTGGGCACCCCCTCAAGGCCATGGGCACCCCGTGGACACCACCCCAAGGCCGTGGGCACCACTCCCCCCCCAAGGCCGTGGGCACCCCCTCAAGGCCATGGACACCCCATGGGCACCACCCCAAGGCTGTGGGCACCCCATGGCCATGGGCACCACTTCCCCCCAAGACCATGGGCACCCCATGGGCACCTCCCCAAGGCCACCTCCACTCCAAGGGCACCCCCTCAAGGCCGTGGGCACCCCAGGGGCACCCCCCAAAGCCGTGGGCACCACTCCCCCCCAAGGCCGTGGGCACCCCGTGGGCACCCCCTCAAGGCCATGGACACCCCATGGGCACTACCCCAAGGCTGTGGGCACCCCATGGGCACCCCCCCCCAAGACCATGGGCACCACTTCCCCCCAAGACCATGGGCACCTCCCCAAGGCCACCTCCACTCCAAGGGCACCCCCTCAAGGCCGTGGGCACCCCAGGGGCACCCCCCAAAGCCGTGGGCACCACTCCCCCCCAAGGCCGTGGGCACCCCGTGGGCACCCCCCCAAGGCGGTGTGCGCCCCCCGGCGCGGCCGCGGGGTGCCCAGCCGCGGTGCCCCCCCGGCAGGAGGGAGCAGGCGCTGGAGAAGCGCTACCCAGGGCTGTTCAAGCCGCGGGCGCCGCGGGGGCTGCTCCACGGCAACGCCGTCGAGACCCTCATCAAGAAACGAAACATCCCCCAGAAGCTCTCCCCCCATGGCAAGCGGTGGGCACCACGGCGGGCACGGCGGGGCGCGGCGGGCACCCGGGAGGTCGGGGAGGGAAACTTGGGGTCGTTAGTGAGGGGCGGGAGGGAGGGGAGGGTCTGAGATCCTTTGGGGTGAGGGAGTCTGAGGGCTTGGGGGTGCAGCTGGGGGGGGGTCTCGGGGGATGTGGGGTCTCTGGGGGTGGGCAGGGTGCCGTCTGGATTCTGGGGTCGTTTGGGCTGGGGGTCTCTGGGGGAGGGGGTCCAGCTTCTGGCAGAGCTTTGGAGGGTGGTCCTGGGGGTGCAGCCCCTGGCACTGCTCAGGACTGGGGGGGAAGGTGTCTGCTGGGGGGGGGGGGGGTCCTCCTGGCTGGCTGCCAGATGTTTCTCATGGGGGGAGGGGGCTCTGCAGCCCCTCCCCATGCGCGTGGGTGTGTCCCCCTCCCCCAGCCCTGACATCCTGAAGCCGGAGGTGCTGCTGCCCAAGCTGGACGCGGCCATGGCGCAGGTGGCGCTGCCAGGGTGCCCCAAGGGCCCCCCCTCGCCGGGCCGCAGCCGCAGGGCCAAGGGAAGGCATCGCAAAGCGGGACCCCGGGGGGGCTGCGCCGAGCCGGGACCCGAGGCCGGCCCCCCCCGCGGCATACCCGGCCCCCCCCAACCTACCGCCAGCCCGGACCTCCTCGGGGGGACCCTGGAAGCTGGGGGCGCCCCCCCGGCCGCCGAACCTGACGTGGGACCCCGAGGGGCTACCGGCAGCCAAGGGACTCCCCCGCCGCAGCCCCCCGCTCCCGGCGAGCCCGAACGGGAGAGCGGAGGCAGCCGGGGGGGCAAAGGGGGGGCCGGGCAGCACCTGACCCCCGCGGCTCTGCTGTACCGAGCGGCTGTCACCCGCGGGCAGGTGAGAGCCCCCCCGCACCCGGGGAGCCCTTAGTTTGGGGGGGGGGGGGACACACAGGGGAGCCCCGGATCCACCCCAGAAATGGGGCGGGGGGGGATGGAACCCTGCCGGGGGAGGGGCATCAGGCACAGGGGTTCCTTGTGGGGGCAGGGCTCGGGGGGTCAGGACCCCTGAATCCATCCTCGGGGGTCCTGGCTCCATTCTTGAGGGTCCTGGATCCATTCTTGGCGGTCCTGGCTCCATCCTCGGGGGTCCTGAATCCATTCTTGGGGGTTGTGGATCTATCCTCAGAGGTCCTGGGTCCCTGGTGGGGAGGGGGAGGGATGTTCATGTTGGGGGGGGGGGGGGCAGAGCCCTCACCCCTCGCCCTGTGCCCCCCCAGAAGCGGGGGGTCTCGTCGGAGGAGGAGGAGGGGGAGGTGGACAGCGAGGTGGAGCTGCCGCTGCGGCAGAGGTGGGTGCTGGACCCCCGCCCCCCCCCGACTCGTGTGCGGCTCCGAATTGGGGGTGGGTGCCCAGCCCCCCCCGAGGGGTTCAGGGCTGGGGGGCAGCGGTGCTCGGAAGCCCAGCACGGAGGAGGCGGGGGGGGGGAAGGAGGGGCTCAGGGCGGGGGGGGGCAACCACCTAGGGCGGGTGCGGGAGGGGTCTGTGGTTGCCCAGCTGCCCAGCCGGGTGCCAACCGGAGCTCAGCGGGTGCCCAGCTGCCCAGGCCAGGTGCAGGATGGTGCCCATGGGTGCCCAGCTGCCCAGGCCGGGTGCCAGCCGGAGCTCAGCGGGTGCCCAGCTGCCCAGGCCAGATGCAGGAAGGAGCCTGTGGGTGCCCAGGCCGAGTGCAGGATGGCTCCCGCGGGTGCCCAGGGTGGGTGCCAGCTGGAGCTCAGTGGGTGCCCAGGCCAGGTGCCAGCTAGGGGTTCAGCGGGTGCCCAGCTGCCCAAGCCGGGTGCAGGAAGGCGCCCATGGGTACCCAGCTGCCCAGCCGGGTGCAGAATGGCGCCCGCGGGTGCCCAGTCGGGTGCCAGCCGGGCCTCAGTGGGTGCAGGATGGCGCCCATGGGTGCCCAGCCGGGTGCCAGCCGGGGCTCAGTGGGTGCCCAGCCGGGTGCCAGCTGGGGTTCAGCGGGTGCCCAGCTGCCCAAGCCGGGTGCGGGATGGCGCCCATGGGTGCCCAGCTGCCCAGCCGGGTGCCAGCCGGAGCTCCGCCGGTGCCAGGCCGCTCCGTGCCCCCCCGCAGGTGGCCCCCGGGCATGAGCAAGCGGCAGTCGCTGTCGACCTTCAGCTCCGAGAACTTCTCGGACGGGGACGGGGACGGCGAGGAGGGGCACACGAGCGAGCCCTCGCACAGCGCCACCCCCGACGTGGGCAGCACCAACACGGACGAGCGCCCGGACGACCGCTCCGAGGACCTCCTGTCCCAGGGCTCCGAGATCCCCCTGGACGCTGCCCCCCGAGCTCCCGGCCGGCCCCACGGGGGGCTCAGCCCCAAGGTGATGCCCCCCAGCCACCGCCCCCTGCCCACCCGAGGCGTGGGGGCACCGAGGGAAGGGGGAGGGGTCCTGAAGGGCTCCCCCTCCGCCCAAGATGGGGTTGGGAAGGGGGTCCCACGGAGGGGTAGGGAGGGGGGGGAAGGGGGTGGGTGACATCGGGTGGGGGTCCCTAAGGTGGCCCAGGGCTGCTGCTATGGGGTTGGGGTGCTCGGGGGGTGCCCCAAGATGGGGTGGGCAAAGGGAAGGGGTCCCTGAGGGGTGGGCTCATTGGGGGGGGGTCCCTGGGTCCCTCAGGGGTGGGCTCATTGGGGGGGGTGTCCATGAGGCCCCCCCCCCCAGGCCCTGTGAACGCCCCCTAGGCTGAGCCCCCCCAAGGTAAACCTCCATAGGGAGGGGGTCCGAGGACCACGAACTAAGGGGGGGGGGGGGGGTGGAGGAGGAGAGGGGAGGTACCACAGACCCCGCCCAGGGGTGGGGGGAACGAGGAGGGGAGCCCCTAAACGTTGTGGGGGAGGGCGGGGGGCGTTCCCTCAATCCTTTGACGCCCACCCCCAGGTCTCGGAGGACTCCGACTGCGACAGCGCAGAGTTGGATCACTCAGGCAGCGGCGAGGGCCCCCCCCGGCCCACCGCCCCCCCCGGCCTGTGACCTGTGTCTGTGCCCTCCCCTCCCACCCCCCCTCCGATCACACCCTCCCTCCCCCCCCCTTCCCTCCACCCCCCGCACACATCCTGCACCTCCCTCCCCCAGGCCCCCTCCTCACTTGTACAGCCCCCAAATATTTATATAAATATCTATGGATCTGTCTCGGCCTCGGAGCTGCCTCGGGGGGGACACGGGAGGGGGTCGGGGGAAAGGGGGAGGGCAATGATTGTGGGGGCACTGCGGGTGGGGAGAACTGAGGGCATTTGGTGTGGGGGGGGAAGCCGGGAGGGGGTATTTGAGTGCTGGGGGGCACGGGGAGAGCTGAGGACATTGTGGGGTGGGTGGCACTTAGGGGTTGGGGGGCACTGGGGGAGAGCTGAGGGGGCTTTGGGGGGCACTGGAGCATAGCTGAGGACATTGTGGGGGTGGGTGGCACTTAGGGGTTGGGGGCACTGGGGAGAGCTGAGGGGGTTGGGGGCACTGGAGCATAGCTGAGGACATCGTGGGGTTGGGGGCACTGGGGGAGAGCTGAGGGGGGCTTGGGGGGCACTGGAGCATAGCTGAGGACATTGTGGGGGTGGGTGGCACTGGGGAGAGCTGAGGGCAGCATGGGCTTGGGGGGTGGCACTTAGGGGCTCCCAGGTTTATTTGGGGGTTGGGGGGCACCGAAGAGCAGAGGGAGCAGATGCCAGTTTGGGGGCTGGTGCCACCCTCCAGCTGCTGTTCCCCTGCCCAGCTGGGGCCTGGCTCCCAGAGCCTGCAGCAGCTGCCCCCTGGGCCCTGCTTTCCCTTTGCCATGCCCAGGGCTGGGGCCCAGGCCCAGCAGGGGCTTCCAGCTCCCACTTTTGATGCTGGCTCCCAGTTCCCCCCCTGGCTCCCTACCCCCTGGCTCCCAGAGCTGCTTTGCATGCCTGGGGGGCTGGGGCCCAGGCCCAGCAGCAGCTCCCAGAGCCCAGCTTGGGCACTGGGTTCCCTTTCACTGCATACTGGGAGAAGCAGACCAACAACCCCCCCTCCCTCTGGACCCCCTTCAACCCACTCTGGAGCACTCAAAATAGCCTCACAGCCCCCTCCTCCCACCCCCTGCCCCATTCCCCTGCCCTCCTCCTGTCACCCCCAGCCCCCTTCCCTCCCACCCTTCTCAGCCTCCCTTCCAAGCCCCCCAACCAGCCCAGCCTGGGCTCACTGCCTGGGGCTTAGTGGGGAGCAGGGGGCAGCAGGGGGGATCCAAAGCAAGCCCTGAGGCAGGGCAGCTCCTGTTGGATACTGCTGCCCAGAGCCTATCTAAGACTGGGATTGCTTCCCAGAGCCCAGGGCTGACTCCTAGACTCAGCAGCACTCTGCAGAGCTCAGCTTGGGTCCTGGGCTGCAGCTGACTGCAGACTGCTTTGGAATGGGCTCCAGGTCACTGCCTGCTGGGAGAGGCAGGCACACAGCACATACAGAGCCACAGCACACACACACCACACACCCCCTTAACTCCCTCAGGGCCCCCTTAACCCTCTCTGGAGCCCTTTCAACCCCCTCCACTCCCACCCTCTTCAACCCCCCCAGCCAGCCCAGCCTGGGCTCCCTGCCTGGGCCTCAGTGGTGGGGCAGGGGGCTGCCCAGCACAGCCAGCCCTGAGGCAGGGCAGCTGCAGGAAGCAAAAGATCCTCCACTTCCTGTTGGATACTGCTGCCCTAGGACTGGGATTCTTCCCAGAGCCCTTGACTCGAGACTCAGCACTCTGCAGAGCTCACCTTGGGTCCTGGGCTGCAGCTGACTGCAGACTGCTTTGGAATGGGCTCCAGGTCAGTGCCTGCTGGGAGAAGCAGGCACACAGCATACAGAGGGCCACAGCACACACACAGACACACACCCCACACAGACACACACCCCCCACCCCCCTTAACTCCCTCAGGGCCCCCTCAGAAGCCCTTACCCCTCTGCAACCCTTCAACCCCCTCCCTCCACTCCCCCTCCCTTCAATCCCCCCCCAGCCAGCCCAGCCTGGGCTCCCTGCCTGGGGCTCAGTGGTGGGGCAGGGGGGCTGCCCAGCACAGCCAGCCCTGAGGCAGGGCAGCTGCAGGAAGCAAAAGATCCTCCACTTCCTGTTGGATACTGCTGCCCAGAGCCTATCTAGGACTGGGATTGCTTCCCAGAGCCCAGGGCTGACCCTTAGGCTCAGCAGCACTCTGCAGAGCTCAGCTTGGGTCCTGGGCTGCAGCTGACTGCAGACTGCTTTGGAATGGGCTCCAGGTCACTGCCTGCTGGGGGAGGCAGGCACACAGCACACACAGGGCCACAGCACACACACCACACACCCCCTTAACTCCCTCAGGGCCCCCTCAGACACCCCCTCTGGAACCCCTTCAACCCCCTCCCTCCACTCCCCCCCTCTTCAACCCCCCCCCCCCAGCCAACCCAGCCTGAGCTCCCTGCCTCCGCATCAGTGGTGGGGCAGGGGGGCTGCCCAGCACAGCCAGGCCTGAGGCAGGGCAGCTGCAGGAAGCAAAAGATCCTCCACTTCCTGTTGGATACTGCTGCCCAGAGCCCAGGGCTGACCCTTAGGCCGAGCAGCACTCTGCAGAGCTCAGCTTGGGTCCTGGGCTGCAGCTGACTGCAGACTGCTTTGGAGTGGGCTCCAGGTCAGTGCCTGCTGGCAGAGGCACACCACACAGACACACACCCCCCCACCCCCCTTAACTCCCTCAGGGCCCCCTCAGAAGCCTCTTAACCCCCTCTGCAACCCCTTCAACCCCCTCCCCTCCACTCCCCCCCTCTTCAACCCCCCCCCAGCCAACCCAGCCTGAGCTCCCTGCCTCAGCCTCAGTGGTGGGGCAGGGGGGCTGCCCAGCACAGCCAGCCCTGAGGCAGGGCAGCTGCAGGAAGCAAAAGATCCTCCACTTCCTGTTGGATACTGCTGCCCAGAGCCTATCTAGGACTGGGATTGCTTCCCAGAGCCCAGGGCTGACTCCTAGACTCAGCAGCACTCTGCAGAGCTCAGCTTGGGTCCTGGGCTGCAGCTGACTGCAGACTGCTTTGGAGTGGGCTCCAGGTCAGTGCCTGCTGGGAGAAGCAGGCACACAGCATACAGAGGGCCACAGCACACACACACCCCCACACCCCACCCCCCACCCCCCTTAACTCCCTCAGGGCCCCCTCAGAAGCCCCTTTACCCCCTCTGGAACCCCTTCAACCCCCTCCCTCCACTCCCCCCCCCTTCAATCCCCCCCCAGCCAGCCCAGCCTGGGCTCCCTGCCTGGGGCTCAGTGGTGGGGCAGGGGGGCTGCCCAGCACAGCCAGGCCTGAGGCAGGGCAGCTGCAGGAAGCAAAAGATCCTCCACTTCCTGTTGGATACTGCTGCCCAGAGCCCAGGGCTGACCCTTAGGCCGAGCAGCACTCTGCAGAGCTCAGCTTGGGTCCTGGGCTGCAGCTGACTGCAGACTGCTTTGGAGTGGGCTCCAGGTCAGTGCCTGCTGGCAGAGGCAGGCACACAGCACACACAGGGCCACACCACACACAGACACACACCCCCCACCCCCCTTAACTCCCTCAGGACCCCCTTAATCCCCTTTGGAGCCCCTTCAACCCCCCCCAGCCAGCCCAGCCTGGGCTCCCTGCCTGGGCCTCAGTGGTGGGGCAGGGGGGCTGCCCAGCACAGCCAGGCCTGAGGCAGGGCAGCTGCAGGAAGCAAAGAGATCCTCTCCAGCTGGTAGTGATCAGCAGAAGCTCCAAGTCCATCTTTTTATTCGTTTTTTGAAAAAGTTCCTGACTTACAGAACTCAACTGAAATGGTTTTTTTGTTTTTGCTTTGTTTGTTGGTGGTGGTGGTGGTGCTGCTGGGTGGTGGTGGTGCTGCTGTGGGGTTTTTGTTTTGCCTCCACTCTGTTTTTTTTTTTTCCAACTCTCTTTTTGTCTCTAACTTTTTTTTTTGTTGTTTGTTTTTTTTTTTTTTCTCAAATGACCCAAAAGAAAGAAAAAAAAAACCCAAAACAACCAAAAGAAAAAAAAACCAACTTCATGAGGCCAAAAATGGAAGGGAGGAAAAGGAGAGGGAGAGAGAGAGGGGAGGGGGGAAAAAAGGAAGAGGAAATAAAAGGAGGGGGAAAGGGATGGGGGGGGGAAGGAGGAGAAGGGGAAAAGGGAAAGGAGAGAGAGGAAGGAGCTTTATAAAACTAAGATCTGGGGCTCAGCCTTCTGGAAGGGAGTTAAAATGGTTGGAATTCAACCCAAAAATGACCACCCCACCCCCCGGCCCCCCCCCAAAAAAATAAAACTAATAAAAGGGAAAAACAAACCTCCAATTTTAATGAGGGAAAACAAAATATCAACCTGATGAGGGAGGAGGAGGAGGGAAGGGGAAGGAAGGGGAAGGGGAGGAGGAGGAGGAGGAGGAAGGGGGGAGAAAGGTGGAGGAACCAACAAAACCTAAACAAACCACCCCCACCCCACCCACCCCACCCCCCCCCCCCAAAATAAATCAATGTCCAGAGCTAGTTGAAACCTGGGGCTGGCTGCTAAGGGACTACTACCCCCAGCTGGGTGGTGAGGAGGAGGAGGTGGTGAAGGCCGAGGGTCCACGCCGGGGGCCCCCTAGCTGCTTCCCATGCCCCCGGTCTCCGAGGAGAGCCTGCAACAGACACAAAAGGGGAGTCAGCAGGACCACCCCCCCCACCCCCCCAACTTCGAGGGGAGGAAGAGGAAGGAAGGAGGAAAGGAGAGGAAGAAGTGGAGCTTCCTCCCCTCCCTCCCCACACCACCACCGGCAGCAGCAGAGCGAGGGAGGGGAGGCCGAGGAAGGGGCTCGGCCCCTGGCTGGGGGTGGGGAGGGGGACACACAGCAAGGGTGGAGGGGGGGGGGACATCCCCTGGGGGGGTGGGGTTAAGGAAGGGAGCCCCCCCCCAAAGGGGAGGGAGGTGAAAGAAGGGATCCCCAGCCCCCAAGGTGGCACAGGAGGGAGGGAGGTTAAGGGAGGGACACCGAGGGGGGAGAAAGGGGAAGGGAGGGAGCCCCAAGGGGGAGAGAGGTGAGGGAAGGGAGCCCCCCCCAAGGGGGAGGGAGGTGAAGGGGGTGGAGGGACCCCCCCTGCCCCCAAGGTGGCACAGGACAGGGGGAGGTTGAGGGAGGGACACCAAGGTGGAGACAGGTTAAGGGAGGGAGCCCCCAAGGGGGAGGGAGGTGAAGGAAGGGAGCCCCCCCTGCCCCCAAGGTGGCACACAAGGGGGGTGAGGTTAAGGAAGGGAGCCCCAGAAGGTGGAGAGAGGTTAAGGAAGGAACCCCCCCAGGGGGGAGGGAGGTTAAGGAAGGGAGTCCCCACCTACCCCCAAGGTGGCACAGGAGGGGGGTGAGGTTAAGGTAGGGACACCGAGGTGCAGAGAGGTTAAGGAGGGGACTCCCCCCTGCCCCCAAGGTGGCACAGGAGGGTGGAGAGGGTAAGGGAGGGGACTGCAGGCTGGCACCTCTGAGGGTGGTAGGGTTAGGGGAGGGGCCATACAGTGGTACCTGGGGGTGGGTGAGGGCAAGGGAAGGACACCAAGGTGGCACACAAGGGTGGTGAGGTTAGGGAGGGGACCCCCAGGCTGGCACCTGAGGGTGGGGGGAGTTAGGGGGCACAGGGGTCAGGCAGCAACTCCTGCAGGGAAGCAGAGGGAGGGGAAGAGGCAGGGGGCTTGTGGCCCCAGTTTGGAGGCTGCAGCCCCATGAAGGGGGGTGGGGGTGGAGCCCATTAGGTACAAACTGCACCCCCAGGGCTGGGGGGGGACACAAACAGAAACCACCAGGGGTCCCCTGAGGCAAGCAGGGCCAAGACCAGCACAGACCCAACCCCAACCCCCCCAGCCCAGCACCAAGAGCAAAGGCGGACAGGGAAAGGGGTAGGGAGGGAACAGGGTGGGTTTCAGGGCCCCCCCCCAAAGCAGAAGGTGCCCCCCAAAGCCCCCCCCCCTCCTCCCCAGGCAGAGAGCTGGCAGAGCAGGTTCTCACCGTGGCAACTTTATTACAGGTACAGACACGAGGCAAGAGCGAGACCCCCGCGGGGAGGCAGGGAGCCCCCTCCCCACCACCCCCTCCCCAGGCTGGGAGGGCAACCCAAGCTCCTAAGGAGGGGTTGGAAAGGGGGCAGAGGAACAAGCCCAGCCCCCCTCCCCAAAAAATAATCAAGTGGTGGCCAGCAGCTAGCAAGGGACCCAGGGAAAGGGGGAAGGGAAAGGCTCAGCCCGGCAGGAAACAGCTCTGGAACGGCAGAGAGAGGGCAGGGGGGAAGGAGGGCAGGGCAGGGCAGGGCAAGAGGGCAGGGGGAAGGAGGGCAGGGCAGGGCAGGGCAGGGGCAAGAGGGCAGGGGGAAGGAGGGCAGGGCAGGGGGAAGGAAGAGGGCAGGGGGAAGGAGGGCAGGGCAGGGCAAGAGGGTAGGGGGAAGGAGGGCAGGGCAGGAAAGGAAAGGGGAGGGGGGGGAAGGAGGGCAGGGCAGGAAAGGAAAGGGGAGGGGGGGGAAGGAGGGCAGGGCAGGAAAGGAAAGGGGGCAGGGGGGGAAGGAGGGCAGGGCAGGAAAGGAAAGGGCAGGGGGCAAGGAGGGCAGGGCAGGAAAGGAAAGGGGAGGGGGGGAAGGAGGGCAGGGCAGGAAAGGAAAGGGGAGGGGGAAGGAGGGCAGGGCAGGGGAAGAGGGCAGGGGGGAAGGAGGGCAGGGCAGGAAAGGAAAGGGGAGGGGGGAAGGAGGGCAGGGCAGGAAAGGAAAGGGGAGGGGGGAACGGAGGGCAGGGCAGGAAAGGAAAGGGGAGGGGGGAAGGAGGGCAGGGCAGGAAAGGAAAGGGGAGGGGGGAAGGAGGGCAGGGCAGGAAAGGAAAGGGGAGGGGGGAAGGAGGGCAGGGCAGGAAAGGAAAGGGGAGGGGGGAAGGAGGGCAGGGCAGGAAAGGAAAGGGGAGGAGGAAGAGGGGAAGGAGAAAGAAGACAGGGAAGGGGAGGAGGAAAAGAAAAAGGGGGAAGAAAAAGAAAGGGAGAAAAGAGGAGGGAGAAAAAAAGGAGGAGGAAGAGAAAGAGGGAGGAAGAGCAGGAAAGGAAGAGGAAGAAGAAAGGGGGGAAAGAAAGGAGGAGGAAGGAAAAAAGGGAGGAGGAGAAGAGGAAGGAAGAAAGACAGAGGAGAAGGAAGGCAGAGTAAGAAAAGCAGGAGAAAGGGGGATCAAAAGAGAGAGAAGGAAGAAGGCAAAACCCGGGGGAGGAGCAGGCCAAGAGGCTGAGCTGCTGTTCCAGGCTGCCCCCCGGGGGCGTGGCGGCGGGGGGGGGGGGAATGGCGCCGGTGCTGCGGGGCCCTGCAGGAGGTGGAGGAGGAGGAGGAGAGGGAGGAGCAGGAGGAGGAGGGCGGGGGGAGCTCCGCAGGGAGGCCCCGCAGGAGGAGGAGGAGCCGGGCCGGGGGGGCTCAGTAGGGCGAGAAGCGGGGGGGGGGCTTGTCGGCTTTGAGTTTGTTAGGGACGCAGGGCAGGGCCGGGGCCGCGGCGGCCTTGGCGGCAGACACGACATTGAGAGCCAGGAGGGGGACGGGTTTCATGCCAAGCAGACTGGAGACACAAGGGGCGGCCGGCAGAGGGCTGGGGAGGCCGCAGGGGGGCGCTTCGGCACCTCCCCCCCCGCCCCCCCCGGCGGCGGCGGCGGCGGCGCCGGGCAGCGAGGCGGGGGGGGAGGTGGTGGTGGTGGCAGAGGTGGTGGTGGTGGAGGAGGAGGAGGAAGAAGAAGAAGAAGAAGAAGGGGTGGAGGGTTGAGAGAGGTTGATGCTGAGGTGGTGGTCAGGGACGGTGGCGGAGGCTGCCTGGGAGGAGGAGGGTTTAGCGCTTTCTAAACTGTAACAGAGGAGATAAAGAAAAGGAACAAAAAGGGCAAAAAAAGGAGGGGGGGGGGGGGAGGGGATGAAAAACAAACAAAGGAGGGGAGGGGGGAAGGGAGAGGACAGCACCGAGGAAAGGGGGGTCGGGGAGGGGGGGGGAAGGCACAGGACAAACAGCGTCGAAACCGCACGGAAAGGGCGGGGAGGGGACACGGGGAGCGGCCAGGCCACGGCCGGGGGGGGGGTGGCCTCACCACAGACCCTCCCCCCCCCCAACACCTCAGCGAGACCCCAAGCCAGGGCTGAGGTGAAATGAGGCAAAAGCAAAGAGAAATGGTCAAAAGGGTTCTGCTGGGGCACCTCCCCCCCCCCCCATCCCAGTGCCACCCAGGAGGTGACCTGGCTCCTGAGCTGGCCACCAGCCTGAGGCTGCAGGGGGCTGGGGGATTCTTGGGGAGGGGGCTGGGGGGGCCAGATGGGCTCAGCAGCCAGCCCCTGAGGCCAAAGCAGGCCTCTTGAGGCAGGGGGGGGCGCAAAGAGCCAGGTCCTGGGGGGGCTCTGAGGTGTCAGAGGGGAGGTGAAGCAGCACCAGCAGCCTCCGGGGAGTGTCATAGGGAAGCACTCGGGGGGGGGGGAGGGTCACGGGGAGGCACTCTGGGGGTCTCCCTCAAGCAGTCCCACAAGGGGGGGGGATGGTCCCTCCTCTACCAGCCCACAGCAGCCCCCTCCTCACTCCAGCGCTGCCCTGACCACCAAAACCATAACAAAGCCTCTGGGGCTTCGTTGGGTACCGGGGGGGGGGGGAGGGGAGGGGGTTGGGACCTCCTCCAGCAGGATCCAAGGATCCTCAGCTGAGATCCAGGACCCCCCCCCTCAAAAGCTGGGATCCAACATTCCCTAAGGCCTGGGAAGGGAAGGCAGGAGGGGGGGAGGGGGAGACAAAGCAGGCAAAGAAAACATCCGGGGGGAGGGAAGGAAGGAGGAGAAGGCTGAAAGGGAAGGAAGACAAATCCCTTCCTGCGGGGAGGCAGCAGGGGGCGAGGGAGGGGTCCCGGCGGCGCTGAGCCCCCCCTCGCCCTCCCCTCCCCCCGCGGCTCGTTAGCAGGCGCTCACCTGACATTGATTAGGTACTGGGCCAAGCTGATGCTGGCTGCCGAGCCAGTGATGGTGACCTGCCTGTCGGTGGAGCCCTCCACCGGGTTGGCGATCTTGATCTGCGCCCCGGACATCTGGCGGATCTCGTTGATCTTGGCGCCCTGGCGCCCGATGATGCAGCCAATCAGCTGCCCCGGGGAGACAGAGGAGGGGAGTCAGCGCCGCTGCCACCCGGCCCCCGCTGCCACCCGGCCCCCGCTGCGACCCGGCCCCCGCTGCCACCCGGCCCCCGCTGCCACCCGACCCCCGCTGCCACCCGACCCCCGCTGCCGACCCGGCCCCCGCTGCCGACCCGGCCCCCGCTGCCACCCGGCCCCCGCTGCCGACCCGGCCCCCTCCCGCCAGCCCCAGCTTCCTCCCCTCCTCCTCCTGCTCCTTCCTCTCCCTCCCCCTCCCTCCCTCCCTTTCTGCCTCCTGCTCCTTCCTCTCCCTCCCTCCCCCTCCCTCCCTGCCTCCTGCTCCTTCCTCTCCCTCCCCCTCCCTCCCTTTCTGCCTCCTGCTCCTTCCTCTCCCTCCCCCTCCCTCCCCCTCCCTGCCTCCTGCTCCTCCTCCTCCCTCCCTCCTGCCTCCCTCCCCTGCCTCCTGCTCCTTCCTCTCCCTCCCTCCCTCCCTCCCTCCCTCCCTGCCTCCTGCTCCTTCCTCTCCCTCCCCTCCCTCCCTCCCTGCCTCCTGCTCCTTCCTCCTCCTCCCTCCCTCCCTCCCTCCCTCCTCCTGCTCCTCCCTCCTCCCCCTCCCTCCCCTCCCTTCCCTGCCTCCTGCTCCTTCCTCTCCCTCCCCCTCCCTCCCTCCCTGCCTCCTGCTCCTTCCTCTCCCCCCCCCTCCTCCCTTTCTGCCTCCTGCTCCTTCCTCCCTCCCCCTCCCTCCCTCCCTTTCTGCCTCCTGCTCCTTCCTCCCTCCCTCCCCCTCCCTCCCTCCCTCTGCCTCCTGCTCCTTCCCTCCCTCCCCTCCCTCCCTCCCTTTCTGCCTCCTGCTCCTTCCTCTCCCTCCCCCTCCCTCCCTTTCTGCCTCCTGCTCCTTCCTCTCCCTCCCCTCCCCCTTCCCTGCCTCCTCCTTCCTCTCCCTCCCCCTCCCTCCCTCCCTCTGCCTTCCCCTCCTTCCTCCCTCCCTCCCTCCCTCCCTCCTTCCTCCTCCCTCCCCCTCCCCCCCTTCCTCTCCCTCCTCCTGCCTCCTGCTCCTTCCTCCCTCCCCCTCCTCCTGCCCTCCCTCCCTGCCTCCTGCCCTTCCTCTCCCTCCTCCCTCCCTCCTCCCTTTCCTGCCTCCCCCTGCTCCTTCCTCTCCCTCCCCCTCCCTCCTCCCTCCCTCCCCCTCCCTGCCTCCTGCTCCTTCCTCTCCTCCCCCTCCCTCCTCCCTCCTTCCTCTCCCTCCCCCTCCCTCCCTCCTGCTCCTTCCTCTCCCTCCCCCTCCTCCCTCCCTCCTTCCTCTCCTCCCCTCCTCCTCCTGCTCCTTCCTCCCTCCCTCCCTCCTCCTCCTCCTTCCTCCTCCCTCCCCTCCCTCCCTCCCTCCCTGCCTCCTCCCTCCTTTCCCTCCTCCCTCCCCCCCTCCCTCCCTCCCTTTCTCCTCCTCCCTCCCTCCCTCCTCTCCTCCCCTCCCTCCTTTCTGCCTCCTGCTCCTGCCTCTCCCTCCCCTTCCTGCTCCTTTCCTATTTCTTCCTCTCCTGCTACTTCCTATTCCTTCTTCTCCTTCCCTTTCTGCCTCCTGTGCCTTCCTCTCCCTTCCATCTTCCTATTCTCCTCTGCTTCCCTTCTCCTCCCCTCCCTCCCTCCTGCTTCCTCTCCATCTTTTCTCCCTCCCCTCCTTCCTTCCCTTCTCTTGCTTCCTCTCCTTCCCCCCCCGCTTACCTTCCATTCTTATTCCTTCCTCCCCCTCCTCTCCCACTCCTCATCTCCTCCTCTCCTTCCCCCTGTTCTCTCTTCCTCCCCCTCCATCCTCCTCTTCCTCCCCCCCCATCCTCCTCTCCCTCCCCCCCCATCTATTGAAGGCTAGGCCTAGCCTGGACCCTAGGAGGAAGCTCTTGACCCTGAGGGAGGTGCAGCAAGGAGCTGGTGGGGAAGGCTCCAGCCCTGGAGATGCTCAGGGGCAAACTGGGGGTCCCAGGGCCCAAAGGTGCTGGGGGGGAGGGTTGTGGGGGGGTCTGCCCTCAGGCTGGCTGGGCAGGGGCTGCAGTGCCAGCAGGGGTGGTCCCCTGCAGCTGCTGAAGGAGCCAAGTGGTTTAGGAGGGGCATTGACTCCTCCTCCTCCTCGCCTGCAGTGTGCCCAGACAGGGTCAGGGCTGGCACCTTCTGGGGGTGGGGAGGGCTAAGGGGCTGAAAAGGGGGTGCCTGCCCCCCCCCCCCACTTTGGGGTACTCACATCATTTGGAATGGTGAGTTCATGGGAGGTGGTTTGAGCAGAGGCATCCAAACCTGCTTGGAGAGAAGAGACAAAGAGGAGAGGAGTTGAGGGCAGGGGGTGGGGGCTGGGGGTGAGGAGGAAGAGGAGGGGATGGGAGGAAGAAGAGGGGAAGGTGGGGGGGGGGCCAGCACAAACACCACAGCAGCAGCAGCAGGCAGCACCAGGCAGCAGCTTTGGCTGCCAGCTCCCTGGGTGCCTTGAGAAGGGAGAGAGCAAAGCTGGGCCTGAGGTTACCCCAACCCTGCCCCCCTGCCCCCAGCTGCTCCTCCTCCAGCCCCCAAGTTCTGTCCTCTTTGTGCCCCCCCCCGAGGAAGCCTCCTCAGGGCCTTCCTCCTGCCCAGGGCAGTCCCAGAGCCACCCCAGCTGCTGTCCCCCTCCTCAGGGCCTTCCTCCTGCCCAGGCCACCCCCAGAGCCACCCCAGCTGCTGTCCCCCTCCTCAGGGCCTTCCTCCTGCCCAGGACAGCCCCCAGCTACCCCCCCCCCAGAGAGACCCCCAAGGGTCCTTGCCAGCTGCTTGCCTTCATCACCACCTCCCAGGGGCTAGGCCACCCCCTTCCTCCTCCTCCCTGAGGCCCTGGCAGTGCCCTACCAAGCTGCCCCCCCCCCCTTGCTGGGGCCCTGGGTGCCAGCTGCATCCTCTGGGGCTGGGGAAGGTGATTCCCCCCCCCAGCTCCTCAGGGATGAAGCATCCTGGGGGGGGACACCACCATCCCCCTCCCCAAATCCACTCCAGCAGCTCCTCAAGCAAGCAAGGATGGGGGGGGGGGGAGGGGGAAGAAATCAACTCCCCCCCAACCTCAGCACATGGTTGGGGGGAAAAAAAGCCCCCAAGCCTCAGCAGATGGTTGGGGGGCAGCCTTGGAGGCTTCTCCTTGGAGCCTTCTGCCAGCTCCTGGAGGAGGTTTGGGAGCTCCAAAGGCTTTTGGCCACCTCTCCCCCCCCCCCAAACCTCCTTTTTAACCCCCCCTGAATTTTTGTGGCCTCTAACTGCAGGCAGAGGGGGGGGGAGGGGAAATAGGAAGCCCCCCCCCAAAGAAATGGCAACATTAAAATAGAAGCCAGGGGTTAAAACCAACCAAGAACCCCCTGGAGACCTTGAGGGGGTTAAAGGGGGGGGGTTGGAGATCATTACCCCAATAGCTTTTCACCTCTGGAGAGCTGGAGTCAGAGCCTGTTAAGATATAAGGGACAATAAGGTGGGGGGGACACAGACCCCCCCTAAACAGGAGGATCTGGGGAGGGGGAGCTGTGGTTGGGGTTTTTGTGAGGCCAAGGCAGCAAAGCTGCAGCAAATTTGGAGAGATTCAAAGTTTAGGGGAGGCAGAGGGGGGAGAAAATGAGCTGGAGGGGGCTGAGGGGGTCCCCAGGGCAGATTGCGGGGGAACACCCCCCCAGAGCTGGAGGGGAAAGCAAAAAGGGGGTGAGGAGCTGGGGGGCTCCCAGAGGTGATGCTGCAGGCTGGGGAGGGGTCTGCCAGGGTCACAAGAGAGGGACAGGCCAGGGGGGCTCTCCAGTTCCAGTGCTGCAAGATCTGGGGGGGGAGGGGGGGAATCCTTCTCCCAGGGCACTGCTGAGAGCTGTGGAGGATGAGGAGGCAGCAGAGCAGCTTGCAGAGGTCCTTCCTACTCCTTCACTCTCTGGTTGGTTTTGCTCTCCACACCACCCAAGTCCTCCTTTCCCTCCCCCTCAAAACCTCACACTGGCACCACAGTCCCCCCAGGAGAGGCAGCACCCCCAAACTCCCTGAGCAGGCTGAGGAAAGGGGGAGAGGGGACGAGGAGGAGGAGGAGGAGGGGGAGAGGGGACGAGGAGGAGGAGGAGGAGGGGGGAGAGAGGGGACGAGGAGGAGGAGGAGGAGGGGGAGGGGGAGGGGGAGGCGGCGGAGGAGGGGGGAGGGGGAGGGGGAGGAGGGGGAGAGGGGAGGCGGGGGGAGGGGGGAGAGGGGAGGCGGAGGCGGAGGAGGGGGAGAGGGGAGGAGGAGGGGGAGAGGGGAGGGGAGGGGGGAGGGGAGGCGGAGGAGGGGGAGAGGGGAGGCGGCGGCGGGGAGGAGGGGGGGGGGAGAGGGGACGAGGGGGAGAGGAGGAGGGGGGGGGAGAGGGGACGGGCGGAGAGGGGAGAGAGGAGGCGGGAGGGGGGGAGGGGAGGCGGGCGGAGGGGGAGGAGGAGGGGGAGAGGAGGCGGGCGAGGGGGAGGGGGAGGAGGGGGGAGGGGGAGAGGCGGAGGAGGGAGGGGGGAGAGGGGAGGGGGGGAGGGGGGAGAGGGGAGGAGGGGGAGAGGGGAGGCGGCGGAGGGGGGAGGAGGGGGCGGAGGGGGGAGAGGGGAGGCGGGGAGGGGGAGAGGGGAGGCGAGGGGGAGAGGAGGCGGAGGAGGGGGGAGAGAGGGGACGGAGGGGGAGGAGGAGGGGGAGGGGAGGGGGAGGCGGCGGAGGAGGGGGAGGGGGAGAGGGGACGAGGCGGAGGAGGGGGAGGGGGAGGAGGGGACGAGGGGGAGGGGGAGGCGGCGGAGGGGGGAGAGGGGGAGGCGGAGGGGGAGAGGGGGAGGCGGAGGGGGAGGGGAGGAGGGGGGGGGGAGGGGAGGAGGCGGAGGGGGAGGGGAGGAGGGGGGGGAGAGGGGACGGAGGCGGAGGGAGGAGGGGGAGAGGGGAGGAGGCGGAGGAGGAGGGGGAGAGGGGGAGGCGGAGGAGGGGGAGAGGGGAGGCGGCGGAGGAGGGGGGGGGAGAGGGGACGGGAGGGGGGAGAGGAGGCGGGGAGGGGGGGGGAGAGGGGAGGGCGGAGGAGGGAGGGGAGAGGGGAGGGAGGCGGAGGAGGAGGGGGGGAGAGGGGACGAGGCAAAGAGGAGCTGCCCCCCCCCATCAAACCCCACACTTCCACTGGCACCAAAGTCCCCCCAAGAGAGGCAGCACCCCCAAACTACCTGAGCAGGCTGGGGGGAGGCTCTGGGATGGGTTTGAGCAGGAGGAAGGCAAAGAGAGAGAGGGGAGGGAAGGAAAGAGAGAGAGAGAGAGAGAGAGAGGCCAAAGAGGAGCTGCCCCCCTCCCCCAACCCCTCCCTCCCCCTGAACCTGGCCCTCAGAGGAGGCTGCAGAGGCAGAAGAGAGAGAGAGGAGGGCAGAGGAAGGGAAGAGTTTTCCATACCACTGAATCCAGTGTTACCATGGGACATTGGGAAGTGTGTCTGTTGCATTGCCAACTGGTGCAGCTTGGTCAGCTGGAGGGGAGGAGGGGGGAAACAAGGGGGGGGGGGAAGGAGGAAACAACAAAAAGAGAGAGAAAAAAAGCTGAATGTTAACCAACTGCCAACCTCCTGAGGCTCACAGCACCACACAGCCCCCTCCCCACTGCTGCCACACCCCCAACCCCCTCTCCCTCCCTCCCTTTCTCCTCCTCTTCCTCCCTCTCTCTCCACTATCCCCAGGCTGGCACTGTCCCCCCCCAGGTGCCAAAAGGGGGGCGGGGGGGGGGGCTGCAGCCCTACTGCTTGATGAAGGAAGGAATGGAAGGAGCAGAGAGGAGCAGGGCAGAGGAGGTGGCAGCTGCTTGCCCCAGGCAGGGTGGGGAAGCAGCAAGCAACAGCAGTGCCCTGAGGGGGGGACACACAGCTCTGGGGGGGGTATGTGTGTCCCCCCCCCAACCCCTGCAGAGCTGCCACTGGAGTCTCCCAGCCCTGCTGCCTGGCCTGGCACAGCAGAACCAACCTCCCCCAACACCAACCCCCTGCCCTAAGGGTGCCAGGAGCAGAGAGCAGACCCTCCCCCCCGAGCCTAGAGGATGAGGATGGGCATGGGAGGGGCCAAGAGGGCACTGGGGGCACAGGTGCCCCTGGTACTGCTGCCAATGCTGCCCCAGCAGGCTGGTAGCAGCTCAGGGTGGGTGAGATCCAACCCCCCCTGAAAGTGCCACCTGTGCCCACTGGCTGTGCCAGCTGCCCCCCTGCCCCAGGAGAGCCACCAGGGGCTGCTTCTGGCCTCTCCTGACAGAGGGGGGGCCCAGATTTGAGGGGTGGGAGGGCAGGGGAGGGGGGGGGGACAGCCAAGGGCAAGAGGCAGAGCTGGGTTGAAATGCCAAGCTGGGGCGGGGGGAGGTGGGGGGAAGGAACACAGAGAGGGAGGGGAGCAAAGAGAGAGGGAGAGAGGAAGGAAGGAAGCAAGGGGGCAAATAAGGGCTGCAAGGGGGGCAAATAATTAATTGCAAGGCTGGGGGGGGGCAAATGATTGATAAGGGGGCAAATAATGGATGCAAGGCTGCAAGGGGGGCAAATAAAGAAGGGCTGCAACACTGGGAGGGAGGCAGATCAGGGCTGAAAGGGGGCAAATAGTGGATGGAAGGCTGGAGGGGGGCAAATAATGAAGAGGCAGAGGGCAAATAACTGCTGAGAGGCAAAGGGGAAGTGGGAGGCAGGAGGGGAGCAAATCATTGCTGAGAGGCAGAGAAGGGCAAATGATGAAGAGGCAGGAGGTGGGGGGAGGGGAGGAGGGGAAGGGGGCAACTAATGAAGTGCCAGGCAGGCAAAGGGGCAAAATCTGCCTTTGGTGGCTTGGAGTGGTGGCCAATTTGGCTGAGCTCCACACTTCAGCCCAGAGCTGCTGGGAGCAGGGAAGTGGGGAGAGGCAAAAGGGGGGGAAGTGAGGGCGGGAGGGGGAAAGGGGGGAAGCTTAGGCTTTGTGTGGAGGGGGAGAGGGGGGGAAGAGGAGGAGGCAAAGGAAGTGGATTTGGGAGACAAGAAGTTGTAAAACCAAAACTTACATCTGGCTGTGGAATGGCATACTGTCCTTGAATGGTATAGGCCTACAAAAAGGAGGAAAAGAGTCCTATTAATGCCCACCGGACAGTCACCCAGGGACAGACAGACTGCAAGGAGCCAGCAAGGCAGAGCCAAGGTGGAGAAAAGCTCTCTCCAGGGCAAGGTTTAAAGTTTGGTTTGGTTGGTTTGGGGGGTGGGTTGTCTGGGTTCTGTTTTCTTCCTGGGGGGGGTGGGGGGCTGGGAAGTTTTGGGAAGGAGGAAGAGGAGGAGGAAAGGGAAGGGGGAGAGAGAAAGAGAGAGAGAAAGGCAGAAGGTGGTGGGGGGAGGATGGATGCTGTCCAAAACGAAAAGCAACAACCAAGCAAACTTTGCCAGCACTTTGAGGAGGGGTTTTAGTTTGGAGCCTCACTGGAGGGGGAAGGAAAAAAGGAAGGAAAAAAGGAAGGAAAAAAGGAAGGAAAAAAGGAAGGAAAAAAGGAAGGAAAAAAGGAAGGAAAAAAGGAAGGAAAAAAGGAAGGAAAAAGGAAAAAAAGGAAGGAGGAAAGGAAGGAAAAAAGGAAGGAAAAAAGGAAGGAAAAAAGGAAGGAAAAAAGGAAGGAAAAAAGGAAGGAAAAAAGGAAGGAAAAAAGGAAGGAAAAAAGGAAGGAAAAAAGGAAGGAAAAAAGGAAGGAAAAAAGGAAGGAAAAAGGAAGGAAAAAAGGAAGGAAGGAAAAAGGAAGGAAAAAAGGAAAAAAAGGAAAAAAGGAAAAAAAGGAAGGAAAAAAAGGAAGGAAAAAGGAAAAAAAAGGAAGGAAAAAGGAAGGAAAAAGGAAGGAAAAAGGAAGGAAAAAGGAAGGAAAAAGGAAGGAAAAAGGAAGGAAAAAAAGGAAGGAAAAAAAGGAAGGAAAAAGGAAGGAAAAAGGAAGGAAAAAGGAAGGAAAGGGAAAAAAAAAGGAAGGAAAAAGGAAGGAAAAAGGAAAAAAAAGGAAGGAAAAAAGGAAGGAAAAAAGGAAGGAAAAAGGAAGGAAAAAGGAAGGAAAAAGGAAGGAAAAAGGAAGGAAAAAGGAAGGAAAAAGGAAGGAAAAAGGAAGGAAAAAGGAAGGAAAAAGAAGGAAAAAGGAAGGAAAAAGGAAGGAAAAAGGAAGGAAAAAAGGAAGGAAAAAAGGAAGGAAAAAAGGAAGGGGAGGAAAAAAGGAGGACCAAAAAGAGGAAGGGGGAGGAAAAAAAGGAGGACAAAAAGAGGAAGGGGGAGGAAAAAAAGGAGGACAAAAAGAGGAAGGGGGAGGAAAAAAAGGAGGACAAAAAGAGGAAGGGGGAGGAAAAAAAGGAGGACAAAAAGAGGAAGGGGGAGGAAAAAAAGGAGGACAAAAAGAGGAAGGAAAAAAAAAGGAGGACAAAAAGAGGAAGGGGAGGAAAAAAAGGAGGACAAAAAGAGGAAGGGGGAGGAAAAAGGAGGACAAAAGAGGAAGGAAGGGGGAGGACAAAAAGGGAAGGGGGAGGAAAAAAGGAGGACAAAAGAGGAAGGGGAGGAAAAAAAGGAGGACAAAAAGAGGAAGGGGAGGAAAAAAAGGAGGACAAAAAGAGGAAGGGGAGGAAAAAAGGAGGACAAAAGAGGAAGGGGGAGGAAAAAAGGAGGACAAAAGAGGAAGGGGGAGGAAAAAAAGGAGGACAAAAAGAGGAAGGGGGAGGAAAAAAAGGAGGACAAAAAGAGGAAGGGGAAATGGAGTGGGGGGAGAAAGGAAGTGGACAGCTGTGGTGCTGTCCCCCCCTTCAAAAAAGTACTACTAAAAAGGGGGAAATTGATCAAAAGCAACAACCAGAGGAGAGGACCTGGGAGGGGGGGGCTTGATGGAGATGTATGGAGGTGGAAATCCAGCAATGCTTCTGACCCCCCTGCCCCTTCCCCTCCTCCTCCTCTCCATGGGGTGGGGGAATAGATACCTCCAAACACCCCCTCCTCCCCAAGCTTTGCTCCTAGCTGCCCCCCTCCCTCCCCCCACAACCCTTTGCTGAATCCTTTCTCCCCCCAAACCCCCTTGGCAGAGCTTTTTCCCTCCTCCCTTCCCAACCCTGCCAGAGGACAGAGCTCCAGGAGCCAACCCAGAGCAGCAGCAAACCAAACCCCCTCAAACCCAACCAACACAACCCAGGCTCAGCAAGCAGCAGGGTCCCGTCTCCAAGGCCTCTTGACACCACTTTTTAAGGGGGGGTAGGGAGGGAGGTGGGCTACTAAAAGGCTGGAGCTGGCTACCAAGAGAGGCATTCAGGGTGGGGGAGGTGGAGGTGGAGGGGGTGGTGATGGAGAAGAGGGAAATTTAGGGCAGGGGGTAACAAGGCTGAGTGCCTGACCTGCCATAATTCCATGTCTTGAGGTTAAGGGACAGCCACAGACTTCAGATTCCTCCTGAAGCTACCCAAAAAGGGCAAGTTACTGGCTGGGGCCTGGCTGGCTAAGTGTTTTGGGGGGGGGAAAGGTGGGTAGGGTGGTTTGGGGGTGGGGGAGGAAAAGTCGGTTGGGGAAGTTGTGTTTTGCTTTGTGTTTGGGGTTTGGCTTTTCCCCCTGAGAAGGTCTTGTGGGGAGGGGGATGAGGAAGGAGGAGCAGTTTTTTTTTGGGGGATGGGGGTAAGGGGGTGTTTTAGGGGGTTTACACAGCCTCACTTCCAGGTGCAGCCCAGGCTGGAATTGGCCCAAAGTTCGATGCCATGCAGTGGCTGCCGGGCGGCCTGCGTGAGGAGAGGTTGTGGTGGGCTCAGAGTCCAGGTCCCCGTGGACAGGAGTCCACAGCAAAGCCACCAAAGGGGAGGGGGTGGGAAAAAAAGGTCAGCAGGGTGGGTGCATGGGGGGGGAGGAAAACCATGGGGGAACAAGGTGGTGGTGTGGGAAGGGGGGAAGGTGATGCTTTTGTTGGGGGAGGAGGGAAGCGATGGTTTCAGTGGGGAGGAGGAGGGAGGCGATGGTTTCATGGGGGGTGATGGTTTTGCTGGGGGAGGGGAGTTTGGGTGGGTGGGATGGAAGGGGAGGGGGGGAGGTGTGTTTATTTTTGGGTTGGGTGTCTTTTATTTAACCTCAGTTGGTTTGGCAAAGCGGGGGGAGGGAAAAAGAGAGGAAGGGGAAGAAAGGGATGAGCGGGGGGGGGGGGAGAGGGAAAGGAGGGAGGGGAAGGAGGGAGGGAGGGAGGGAAAGGAGGGAGGGAGGGAGGGAACAAAAAGCAAAAGGGCCAAGGGAAAATTGCCACCAGTCTCAGAGAGGCCAAGGATTGAACGGGGCCGTGGAGACTGAACTTCCCCCTCTCACCTCCTGAGGTGGTCCCTCCAAGTCAGAGTTGAGGCACATGGATGGGGCGGTGTGGGGGTAGTTCGCACTGCCGCTGCTGTACCTGTCCTGTGGATAAATTAGAGGACTTCAGTCTCCAGGGCTTGGCAATCCAAACCTTTCCTCTTCACACCAACCTCACAGCCAAGGCCTTAAAGGGGTCCTGCACAGCCTACTCTCTTTGCTGGCTTTAGTGGGCTGGCTTGGTGGGGTTGTTTGGTTGTTTTGTTTTTTTTTTTTGGGGGGGGGGGGGGGATGGGTTTAAAAGGGTTTGGGGTTCAAAAAAAAACAATCATCCAGGGGTGGGGCTTGGAGCTGGGATGAAAAAAAAACCTGACTCTGAGCTGCAAAAAACAAAACAAGAGAAAGCAACCACAAAAAAGAGCCACCACACCACTAAGGAGGACCAAGAAAAATGGAGGGGGAGGAGGTGGTGGTGGTGGTGGTGGTCTCACTGCCCTCCCTCCCCTCCCCACAGCCTTGGGCCAGAAGGGAAAGGGATGGGGGGGAAAAAAAACAAGAGGGGAGATGGAAAAAACACCAAACAAAAACCCAAGGGGGGAGAAGAAAACCAAAAGGGATGGGGAGGAAGGGGAGAGCTGCATGGCTGTGGCAAGCCTGCTCCTCACAGCTCTTAGTGGGGAAAGGCAGCCCTGGAGGTGTGCAGGGGGCAGCTCGAGGGGGGGGGGGGGGCGGGCACAGAGGTGCCAGGGGCTCCCCCCCAGCCCCCAGCCTGGGGGTGTGGAGCAGCAGAGAAGCTGTTGGAGAGGCAAGGAGGGAGGGGAAGGGGAAAGGGAAGGGGAAGGGGAAGGGGGGTGAGGTTTGGGGAAGGGAGGAGGAAGAGGAAGCGAGGGAGGGAAGGGCAGAAGGGAAAGGGGAGGGGAAGGGCCAAGGCAAGGGAGGGGACAGGGTCCCCAGAACAAGCATGGAGTGGGGGGAGGAGGAAGAGGAGGAAGAGGAGGAGCAGAGTCAGGCCTGGCTCTCTGGGGTGGGGGTGGGGAGGCTGGTGGCAGCTACCCCCTGGCCCTGCCTATGGGACCCTCCAGCCAGGTCACCAGACCCTGTGCACAGGGTGGGTTGGCTCAGGGCTCCAGGCCCTGCTGGAGGGGAGGCCCCCTCCCCACAAAGGGAAAAAAACAAGGGGGGCTGTGTGGGTGTCCCCCCCCAGAGCTGGAGGCACTTTTGAGTCCCTGTTCTCCTTCTCACAACTGCAGGGTGGGGAGCAGGGGACTCCCACCCAGGGCCTTCAGCCTCCTCCCTGCCTTGCCCAGCAGCCTGGATGGGGCCATAGGGGAGGGCACCCAGCCAGCACCCACCCAACCCCCCCTTCCCCAACCCCCCAAAAAGAGCTGAGGGGTAGTGAAGGTGAAGGGGGGGTGTGGGGGGGGTGGCACCTGGGGACTTCCACAGCAAACCACCCCAGGGGCAGGGCTGAGCCCCCCAGGGCACCTCCTGGCTACTCCTAGCTGTCACCTTCCTCTCTGCTGCAAAGTTGAGGCCTCTCCACAGCCCAGCCCTACACAGGCCACACCCTTGGCACCCCCAAAACCAGCCCCAGAGAGCACAAAAAAAAGACCCTTCCCCTCCCCCCGCCCTGCAGCCCCCTCCCCAAACAACAACCCTCTGGGGGCCAGTCGCCCCCAGCCGGTGGCCCCGAGCCCAGCAGGCACAGCCTGGCTGGGGCAGCTCAGCCTCACTGGGGCAGCTCAGCCTCACTCCAACCCCTTTGTTTGGGCTCTTTTTTTTGGGGGGGGGCTATTTGCCAGCCCCCTCCTGCTCCCCAAATCAATTCTTCCCTCCCCCCTCCTCCTCCCTCCCCACCCCAGCCTGGGGCTGAAGGCTGAGTGCAGGCTGCAGGCTCAGGGTGGGGGCGACAGGCACCAACCAGAGAGGCTGCTCAGGGATGGGACACCCCCAAAGCAACACAGAGACTCCCCCCGCCTCCCACCCCTCCAAGGCCTTCAGCTGCCCTCCCAGCACCCCAAAAGCAGAGGCAGGGCCTTACCTGACCGCCTGCAAAGATGACAGGGGAGGTGGATGGTTTGGGTCGGTACGGGATGGTGACGCCCTTCGGGGGGGACTGCGGACAGGCAGAGAGCAGAGGTCAGCACCCAGCACCCACAGCCTCCCCCCAAATCACACTTCAGAGACAAAAAGCAGCTTTTGGGGGCAGCTCACAGGTGGTTTATTTCTTCCTCAGGGTCAGCACAGAGGCTGAGGGGAGTGGGGGACACAAGGGGGGGGTTGGCTCCAGGCCTGGCCCAAGGTTGGGGTTGAGCAGCTCCAGGCCTCACCTGGCTGAGGGAGAGGCAGAGCAGAGGGGGTGCAGAGGGGACAGCCTGGGATGGGTCCATGGCCTGGCCTGACCTTGGCTTTAAGCAGCTCCAGGCCTCACCTGGCTGAGGGAGGGGCAGAGAAGGGCAGAGGGGACAGCCTGGGATGAGTCCATGGCCTGGCCTGACCTTGGCTTTAAGCAGCTCCAGGCCTCACCTGGCTGAGGGAGGGGCAGAGAAGGGCAGAGGGGACAGCCTGGGATGAGTCCATGGCCTGCCTGACCTGACCTGACCTTGGCTGAGGGAGGGGCAGAGAAGGGCAGAGGGGACAGCCCCAGGCCTCACCTGGCTGAGGGCCTCACCTGGCTGAGGCCCTAATCCCTTGATCCTACTGCTCAGCACTTCCGGCCCAGCCCAGGCAGAGCCTTGAGGGCAGAGCTGCTCCTGCCCCAGGGAAGGGCTCTGCAGAGAGCTCGATGAGCAACTTCTGGCCTGGGCACAGCGTTTATGGAGGAATCCCTGAGCCCCTCCTGCCCCAAGGAAGGGAATTGATTTGTTGAGAGATCCCCGAGCTCCTCCTGGCCCCAGGGGCAGGGCCCTGCAGGCAGGGAGCCCCGAGCTCCTCCTGGCCCCAGGGGCAGGGCCCTGCAGGGAGGGAGCCCCGAGCCCCTCCTGGCCCCAGGGGCAGGGCCCTGCAGGCAGGGAGCCCCGAGCTCCTCCTGGGCCAAGGAAGGGAATTGATTTGTTGAGAGATCCTTGAGCTCCTCCTGGCCCCAGGGGCAGGGCTCTGCATGAAGGGAGCCCTGAGCTCCTCCTGCCCCAGGGGCAGGGCTCTGCAGGGGGAAGAGCCCTGAGCTCCTCCTGCCCCAGGGGCAGGGCAGGGTTTTGATGCCTGCAGCCTCCCCAAGCTCCTTCCCTGGGGGAAGTGCTCTGCAGGGGGACCCCTGAGCTCCTCCTGGGTGGGGGGGAAGGGGGCTGTTAACCCCCCCAAGGCCTGGGGGGGGGCTGTGGGGGCCCTACCTCGAGCATGACGACGCAGATCTGTTTGACACACTCGATGATGGACTGGGGGATGCCGGCGATGGTGATGGCGCGCTCGGTGGAGTTGGGCAGCATGTCCCCTGCCACCTGCACCTGGGCCCCCGTGCTCTGCAGGGGGGAGAGGACACACTCAGAGCCCTGGCAGGGCTGGCAGCACAGCCAGGAACCCCAGGGAGGGGCTGTGCAGAGCTAAAGTTAACTTCCCCCCCCCCCCAAAAGCCACCCAGCGGCGATGGTCGCTCCCCCGACTGGCAGCGGCAGCCCAGGGAGGGAGAGGAGGAGCTGGGCAGGGAGGAAGTCAAAGTCCTGCCCCCCCCATGGGGAGGGTGGTGGGAGAGGGCCACAGCAGAGTGCTCTCAGCCCTCCTGAGAGACTGGGGTGAAAAGAGAGGAAAGGGAGAGACTGGGAGGAGAGGGAAGGGAGAGCTGAGGGCAGCGTGCAGAGGGAGCTGGGCAAAGGCCAAGGGCAGGAGGCTGAACACAGCCAAGGGCCAGGAGCTGCCCCTAGGCCACAGCAGCCCCAGGCAGGGCCACAGGCTGGGGGTAGGGTGGCACCTGGGGGATGGGAGGCTGAACAGGAGCCAGCAGTGTGCCCAGGGGGCCAGGAGGGCCAAGGGCAGCCTGGCCTGGGTCAGGAGCAGTGTGGGCAGCAGGAGCAGGGAGCTCATCCTGCCCTGTGCTCAGCACTGCTGGAGTCCTGTGTTCAGCTCTGGGCTCCTCAGGGTAGGAAGGAGGTTGAGCTGCTGGAAGGTGTCCAAAGAGAGGCAAAGTGGGGAGGGGTCTGGGGCACAGCCCTGGGAGGAGAGGCTGAGGGAGCTGGGGTTGCTCAGCCTGCAGCAGAAGAGGCTCAGGGGAGACCTCATTGCTCTCTCCAACTCCTGCAGGGAGGTTGCAGCCAGGTGGGGGTTGGGCTCCAGCAGCAGAACAAGAGGACACAGTCTCAAGCTGTGCCAGGGGAGGTTTAGGCTGGAGGTGAGGAGAAAGCTGCACACAGAGGGAGCTGTTGGATGTGCTGCCTGGGGAGGGGAATGGAGCCTCCATCCCTGGAGCTCAGGAGGAGCCTTGAGAGGGGGCTGGGTGCCATGGTGGAGCTGATTAGGTGGTGCAGGGTTGGACCTGAGGAGCTTGGAGGCCTCTTCCAGCCTGGTTTGTTCTACTCTGTGAACCCCTGAGAGCCTCAGGGCAGGCAGCCAGCACCTCCCCCACAGCCAGGGGAGGCTGGGAGGGGAAAACCCAGACCCGGGGGGCGGCAAGAACTCACCCCCAAAACCTGGGGAGCAGGGGCAGCAGGGGGCCAGCAGCTGGGCAAGGATGGGGAGGGAGAAGTGGAGGCCCCCAGGCATCCCCCACCCCCCCCCAATTCCAGAAGCAGGGACAAGGTGGGGAGGGAGAAGGGAAGAAAGACCTCAGGGGAAAAGGGGGGGAGGGCAGGAGCCCAGGGAGGCTGCTGCTGGCCCTGCCTCAGCCCCACCCAGGCCCCAGCCTGCAGCAGCTCAGCGCAGCTGCAGCAGCCAGGGCAGGCAGGATGTGTCCCCCCCGGGTGGGGGAGGGGTGCCCAGCCCCCCCAGCCCCCTCCCCGCTCACCTCCCGGATCTCTTTGATCTTGCAGCCCCCTTTGCCGATGAGGGAGCCGCACTGGCTGGCCGGCACCACGAGCCGCAGGGTCACCGGGGGCCTGCTGGCGGCGGTGCTGTTGGTCATGGTGGTGCTGATGTCCTGCAGGGCACAGGGACAGCCTGGCACCGTGCCCCCCATGGGCCCCCAGAGCCTGCCCCAGGGAGACCCCCCCCCCCCCCGGGGCTGGGAGCCCTGCGGCGGAGCCAGAGGTCACCCCAGGGGGAGGGGGGGGAGGGGACTTGGCCCCCATGAGGCTGAAGGGCACTCAGGGAGGTGCCAGGGCAGGGCCCCCACACCCAAGGCAAACACAGGGAGGGGGAGGGCAGGGGTCCCAGCCCTGCATTTGGACCCCCAAAACCCAGCCCAGCAGGGGCCAGGGCTGCCCAGCCTGGGGAGCAGGGGGGGCTGGGGGGGGTGCTGGGCCTGGCAGAGGGACAGAGGGAGACCTTGGCAGGATGTGGCCAGGCCAAGGTGACCTCCAGGCTGTTAATAGCAGCCCAGCAGTGCCAGGGCTACATTTGGGGGGGGGGAAGGGGGCTCCCCCTCACCAGGAGGGGATCCCCACAGCCCAACACCAACAGAGGGAGGAACAAAGAGGTGGGGGCTGGGTTCCCACAGCTCCCAGGCCAGCAAGGAGCCTCTGCTGGGGGAGATCAGGGCAGGAGGCCAAACAAGCCCAGGGCAGATTAGAGTCAGGTGCTGGGGGAGGGGAAGCTCAAGTGACCTCCCAGGGGGGCTCCAGCTCCAGCCCAGCACTGGGCCAGGCCCAGACTGCCACTGGGAGCACTGGGAGAACTCCAGGGCTGGGGGCCAGGAGCTGCCAAGGGGGAGTGGGGAGAGGTGAGACAAGTCCCAGGGCTGGGAGAGAGGGGCAGGGGGCACAGAGGGGGGACTCCCAGGGCTGGCAATGCTGGTGGGCAGGAGCCAAACTGGGACTGGGAGCAGGGAGCCAGTGGCCAGGAGCCAGAGGCCACCCCCAAGGGGCTGGGGAGCCCTGCTGGTTTCCCTGGGGGGCAGAGCAGGGGGGGAGGAGACTTGGCCCCAGCTGCACCCACGAGGCTGAAGGGCACTCAGGGAGGTGCCAGCCCATGGAGCTTGGAGCAGCTGGCAGCAGGGCACAGAGCAGGGGGGGGGGGAGGCAGCAGCAGCTCGGCCGAGGGCGAAGCTCCCCTGGGGGGAGGCAAACTCCTGCAGGCACGAGGGGGACAGGAAGCCTGGGGTGGGGCAGGGGGTGTCAGGGTCTGAGGGGGGGGTCCTCACCTCTTCCAGTTTGTCAATGATCATTGCAAAGGCTTTGAAGATGGCGTTGGTGGGGCCAGCCAGGGTGATGATCCGCTCGGGGCAGTTCCCCTCCGAGATGTTGATGCGGGCACCGCTCTGCCGGGGGGGCACAGGGGTCAGGGCCCCCCAGCCGCCCCACAGCCTCCCCCAGCCAGCCCAGCAGGGCTCCCACTCCCCAGCCTGGACCCCCCCAGACCCAGCCCAGCAGCCAGCAAGGCTCACCTACCTCCCCTGGACCCCCCAAAGCCAACCCAAGAGGGCTCAGGGCTTCCACTGCTCCATCTGGACCCCCACAGCCAGCCCAGCAGGGCTCCCACTCCCCAGCCTGGACCCCCAAACCAACCCAAGAGAGCTCAGGGCTTCCACTGATCCGTTTGCACCCCCAAACCCAGCCCTGCATGCAGCAGGGCTCCCACTCCCCAGCCTGGACCCCCCAAACCAACCCAAGAGGGCTCAGGGCTTCCACTGCTCCATCTGCACCCCCAAACCCAGCCCTGCATGCAGCAAGGCTCCCACTCCCCAACCTGGACCCCAAAGAGCAGCTCAGCAGGCAGCAGAGCTCCTGCCCCCCTCCCCACCTTGGGCCCCCCAAAACCAAAGAGGCATGAGAGCTTCTAGTGCTGGTGCCCTATTTGTGACCCCTCCAAACCACAACACCAGACAGACAGCAGGGCCCCCAGCCCCCTAACTGGCCCCCCAAAAGCTGCTGAGCAGGGGGCAGGGCTCCAAGGTCCCCATCTGAACCCCCAGAAGCAGCCCAGCAGCCATGAAGGCTTTGGGCTCCCCTCTTGGGGACCCCAAGGAGCAGCCCAGCAGCCATGAAGGCTTTGGGCTCCCCTCTGGGGTGCCCAAAAGCAGCCCAGGAGCCATGAAGGCTTTGGGCTCCCCTCTTGGGGACCCCCAGGAGCAGCCCAGCAGCCATGAAGGCTTTGGGCTCCCCTCTGGGGACCCCAAGGAGCAGCCCAGCAGCCATGAAGGCTTTGGGCTCCCCTCTTGCACCCCCAGGAGCAGCCTAGCAGCCATGAAGGCTTTGGGCTCCCCTCTTGCACCCCCAGGAGCAGCCCAGCAGCCATGAAGGCTTTGGGCTCACCTCTTGCACCCCCAGGAGCAGCCTAGCAGCCATGGAGGCTTTGGGCTCCCCTCTGGGGACCCCAAAAGCAGCCCAGGAGCCATGAAGGCTGTGGGCTCCCCTCTGGGGTCCCCAAAAGCAGCCCAGGAGCCATGAAGGCTTTGGGCTCCCCTCTTGGACTCCCAGGAGCCATGAAGGCTTTGGGCTCCCCTCTTGCACCCCCAGGAGCCATGAAGGCTTTGGGCTCCCCTCTTGCACCCCCAGGAGCAGCCCAGCAGCCATGAAGGCTTTGGGCTCCCCTCTTGGGACCCCAGGAGCAGCCCAGCAGCCATGAAGGCTTTGGGCTCCCCTCTGGGGAACCCAGGAGCAGCCCAGCAGCCATGAAGGCTTTGGGCTCCCCTCTGGGGAACCCAGGAGCAGCCCAGCAGCCATGAAGGCTTTGGGCTCCCCTCTTGGACTCCCAGGAGCAGACCAAGAGCCATGAAGGCTTTGGGCTCCCCTCTTGGACCCCTAGGAGCAGCCCAGGAGCCATGAAGGCTTTGGGCTCCCCTCTTGCACCCCCAGGAGCAGCCCAGCAGCCATGAAGGCTTTGGGCTCCCCTCTTGGGCCCCCAGGAGCAGCCCAGCAGCCATGAAGGCTTTGGGCTCCCCACTTGGACCCCCCAGGAGCAGCCCAGCAGCCATGAAGGCTTTGGGCTCCCCTCTTGGACTCCCAGGAGCAGCCCAGCAGCCATGAAGGCTTTGGGCTCCCCTCTTGGGGACTCCCAGGAGCAGCCCAGCAGCCATGAAGGCTTTGGGCTCCCCTCTTGGGGACCCCCAGGAGCAGCCCAGCAGCCATGAAGGCTTTGGGTTCCCCTCTTGGACCCCAGGAGCAGCCCAGGAGCCATGGAGGCTTTGGGCTCCCCTCTTGGACCCCCAGCATCCATGAAGGCTTTGGGCTCCCCTCTTGGGACCCCAGGAGCAGCCCAGCAGCCATGAAGACTTTGGGCTCCCCTCTTGGGACCCCAGGAGCAGCCCAGCAGCCATGAAGACTTTGGGCTCCCCTCTGGGGACCCCAAAAGCAGCCCAGGAGCCATGAAGGCTTTGGGCTCCCCTCTTGGGCCCCCAGGAACAGCCCAGCAGCCATGAAGGCTTTGGGCTCCCCTCTTGGGCCCCAGGAGCAGCCCAGCAGCCATGAAGGCTTTGGGCTCCCCTCTTGGGCCCCCAGGAGCAGCCCAGCAGGGCTGAGGGGCTGCACCCCGCAGCTCAGCCCCAGGGGGGGCAGCCAGGACCCCCTCCAGGCATTCCCGAGGTGAGGAATCCTCCCTGCTCCCTCCCCTCCCCGCCCCCCGGCGGCCATCTTAGCCTCTGCCGCTTCCCGCCTACAGCTCCCGGCATGCTCCGCGCTGCCTGCGGCTCCCGGCATGCTCCGCGCCGCCCCCTCCCGGCCGCCGCCGGCTCCGCGCCGCCCAGCAGCGCCCCCCCGGGAGCTGCCCCCCCCGCCCCGGCCTCACCTCCTCCCGCATCTTCTTCACGGATTCTCCTTTCTGCAGGGAAGCAAAAGAGAAGGGCAGAGGCCTCAGGGGGATGCTGTAGGCTGTGGGGGAAGGCAGAGTCGGGGGGTGTCTCAAGGAGGGGAATTAAGGGGGCTCACTCACCTTCCCGATGATGCTTCCCACCTCCTGGGAGGGAGAGGACAAAAGGCAGAGTCAAGCAGTGCTCAGAAAGCTTCAGCAAGGCCCCAGGGAGGCAGAACTGCTCCTCAGGTGCCTTGGGTATGGGGGGGACCCCCCCCAGGGGGGGACCCCCCCCAGGACCCTCCCCCCCGGGACTGATACCCCAAAAGGGCATTTTTGGACATCCCCTCGGCTACCCAGACCCCAGAAAGGCCTTTTTGGGTCCCCCCTCGAGTACTAAAACCCCAAGAGACCATTTTTAGGGTCCCCCCCCCTCAGGCACTAATACCTCAAGAAGCCAATTTTTGGGGGGCCCCCCCTCAGGTACTACCAACACCCCAGGAGGACTTTGAGGTCCTCCCCACAGGGCAAGTTGGGGGGGCTCCCATAAGCATCCCAACAGGGCACGTTTGGGGGGGCTCCCACGTTGGGGGGTGTCCCATAAACACTAACACCCCCCCAGGGCCATTTTGGGGGGGGTCTCCCATAAATACTAACACCCCCACAGGGTCATTTTGGGGGGGGTCTCCCATAAATACTAACACCCCCCCAGGGTCATTTTGGGGGGGGTCTCCCATAAATACTAACACCCCCACAGGGCCATTTTGGGGGGCTCCCACATTGGGGGGTGTCCCATAAATACTAACACCCCCCCAGGGCCGTTTTGGGGGGGGTCTCCCATAAATACTAACACCCCCATGGGGCCATTCTGGGGGGGCTCCCACATTGGGGGGGTCTCCCATAAATACTAACACCCCCCCAGGGCCATTTTGGGGGGGTTCCACATTGGGGGGGTCTCCCATAAATACTAACACCCCCACAGGGCCATTTTAGGGGGGTTCCACATTGGGGGGGTCTCCCATAAATACTAACACCCCCCCAGGGCCATTTTGGGGGGGGTCTCCCATAAATACTAACACCCCCCCAGGGCCGTTTTGGGGGGGTCTCCCATAAATACTAACACCCCCATGGGGCCATTCTGGGGGGGCTCCCACATTGGGGGGGTCTCCCATAAATACTAACACCCCCACAGGGCCATTTTGGGGGGCTCCCACATTGGGGGGTGTCCCATAAATACTAACACCCCCACAGGACCGTTTTGGGGGGGCTCCCACATTGGGGGGGGGTCTCCCATAAATACTAACACCCCCCCCAGGGCCATTTTGGGGGGGGTCTCCCATAAATACTAACACCCCCCCCAGGGCCATTTTGGGGGGGCTCCCACATTGGGGGGGGGTCTCCCATAAATACTAACACCCCCCCAGGGCCATTTTGGGGGGGTTCCACATTGGGGGGGGTCTCCTATAAATACTAACACCCCCACAGGACCGTTTTGGGGGGGCTCCCACATTGGGGGGGGTCTCCCATAAATACTAACACCCCCCAAGGGCCATTTTTTGCCCACCTCCAGCTGCTCTCTCCTGGCCCTGCTGCCATCACCCCCCGCGGGGGGGGGGGGAGGGGGGGCATTTCCAGGTCATGGGGAGGGAATTTCAGGGGTGCCCCCCCCCAATTTCCTACCTTTCCATGCATGAGTAGCCTGATGGTGAGTGTGACATTTAACCCCCCCTCAATGACACCGGTGTCCATCTTGAGCTGTGGGCAGGGTCGGGCTGCAGCAGCACCTCCTGGGCTCTTTGGTGGCTGGGGGGGAGCAGAGCTGGGAAGGAAAGGGGAAGGGAATTGGTTGGGGGGAGGAGGGGGGGGGAGGCTCTTTTGACCCCTCCCCATCCTCAGCTCCAAGGCATTCAGGCTGCTCCATGCTTTTATTTCCCTCCCCCCACCCCTCCCCCTCTGGAAGTTTGTTCCTCTGTTGGAGTGGTCTCACAGGAGGGGATTCAGCTCCTCCCGGGGGAAGCTCTTTCCTTCATCCTCTCTCTCCTCTTCCTCACTTCCCAGGAGCCTTCCTCTACTCCTAACCCTCACCTCAACCGTGACTTCCCCCACCAACTTTTCAACCCCCTCCCAGCATTTCACCTTTGGGTTTAACCCCATTCAAGGAGCCCTGAACCACCCCCTCTAAAATCAGCTGCTAACTCCTCCGGGGGATAAGCTTTTCTTTTGGGGGGGGCAGAGGGCCTTTCCAAAGTGGCTGCACCCTGAGCAAGCCACATGAGCACCGGATCGGGTTTCAAGCAACCTGCGAGGCTGAGGAGGTTGCAAAACATCATCCTCCTCCCCCCTGCCCCCCTGCCAGGGTCGCTGCTGGGTTCAGTCAAGCGGTTAACTGAGGGGGTTGGGGGGAGGACGACACTCGATCCCACCCCCACCCCCGACTTCCAAAGGGTTTCAGCCCTCCCCGGCAAAGTTTAACCAAGCCCAAGGCAGAGGGCAAAGGGAGGGATGGAATCCGGGCAGGCTCCGAGCTGGTTGGGAACGGAGGGGGGCGGCGGGGGGGGGGGCACCCAAAAATCCGCCGAGGAGATGATTCTTGAGGCCCCACCGAAGAGTTTCGGCTTCGGAAAGACTCAGCCTCGGCGTCCCAATAAGTTTCCCTCTCCCCCCCCCCCCCCGCCAAAGCCTGGCTCGGAAGGGAAGGCTCCAAAGCGGAGCCCCGCCGGCGGCCAGCGGCAGGAGGGAAGGCTAAACCCCGAGCCCCCCCGGGGGGGTTGTCGCCGAGCTGCCCCGGCTCCCCGCAGCCCCTCGTCGCCGTCTCTCCGGCTCTGAACCCTCCTCCTCCTCCTCCTCCCCCCACCCCAGCGTCCCAGTTCGCTTTGGTTAGCGTTAATTCGCTTTCTTGGCAGCGGCGTCGCCAGTCCGACGGGCTTGGGACGGGTCGGGAGGCGCCTGGCAGCCCGGGCGGGGGGCGGGGGGACACACACACACAAAGGTGCCCGCCGCGGGAGGGGGCTGGGGGGGGTTACGAAGCCGTCGGTTCCGCTCCCGGCGAGGCTTTTCCGCAGGGAAAACTTCCTTCCCCCCGCCCCCCCGCCTCAAACTGCTGCTTACCTCCATCCATCCGCCAGCCCTACCTGGCCCCACGTGGAAGGCTCGGTGCCTTCCCCCCCGGGATCAAACCACCACCCCCACCCGTGGCCCTCCCCACCCAGGATCCCGGCTCCAAAGCGGGACTAATAAAGGCGGGGGGGGGGGAAGAACCAGCTGCCAGGAGAGGGATTTGGCTCCCAAAATCAGCCTGCCCCCGAGGCGAGAGGGGGGATGGGGAGGGGGAAGGAAGGAGGGCGCTGGAAAACGTGGCTCCAAAAGCGACTCCTTCCTGCGACGAAGGCGTGCGAACAAGGCCGAGGTCGGAGATCCAGGATCGATGGAGCGGGAGCGCGGCAGGAGCCCCGGAGCCGGGATCGCGCCTCCGGCCGCGCGCCCGACCACAAAAGGGGCTGCGGGGGGGGCCGGTCCCCGCGGCTCTGAACTGGAGCCGGACCAAGCGCTGGGAGCGCGGCTCAGCCCCACGGAGCTCGGGGGATGGCTCCGGACCTCAAACCGGGCCGGGAAGAGGTGGGGAGGGGGGGGGAAGCGGGGGGCTCCAGGCTTCTAAAAATACAGCAGCCCCCCCCCGGGGGGGGGGGGTCGCGGGTGCAAACCGGAGCAAGGAGATAAAGGGGGGGGGGTGGTGTGTGAAAAAAAATCATCCCCAAATTTCTCTGGAGTGAAAGCGGCGGCTCCGAGCCAGGCTCCGACCCCGCCGGCGGTCGGGACGAACCCGAGTGGAGATGGCGGCAAAAAAAAGAGAGGCGGGCGTTAAAAAGGAGGAGAAATGAAATAAAGTAGAAAGGGGGAAAAAATATAAAAGAAAAGGAAAATTAAAAAGGGGAAAAAAAGAAAAATGAAAGAAAAGAGGAGGAAAAAAAAAATCCCCGCGGTGCCCCCCCGCAGCCACTCGGTACCGGGGGGGGGGGAGGGGGGGGAGCAGTGGGGGAGGGGTGGCGGCGCCATGTGACGCACGCGGCTCCCCGACCTCCTCCCCCCCGGTCCCGGTCCCCGCGGGCGAGAATGAGGAGGGGGCAGTGGGGAAGGGAAGGAGGGCTGGCGGCCCCCCCACAACCCGCCCCCCCCGCGGCTCCCCAAGGCCGGCGCCAGTGGCGCCGCGCGCACGCAGGCCGCGGCCTAGGCCGCAACTAGGCCGCACGTAGGCCGCGGGCTGGCGTGAGGGCGCGGCCGGCGACAGAGCGGCGGCGGGCGGCGCGAGAGAGCTACGCGAGGCCGCGGCTCCGCGACCGTTGTGGAAGTCGCGGCCGGATGGCGGCAGGGAGGGGTCGGGGAAGGGGAGGGAAGGGGATTAGGAGGCGGCGGGGCGGGGGTCGGGCCTACCTGGAGCGGCGCCGGTAACGGCGGCGGGAGAAGGGCGCTCCGGGCGGAGCGGGAAGGAGGGAGGGCGGGGAGGAGGGGAGGGAGGTGGGGGGGGAGAGGGAGCGCGCCGGGGAAGGCGGACGGGATGGCGGCGGGAGGCGGTCGGCGGCGGCTGCTCCTGCTGCGGCGGCCGCGGCGGGTCTGGGAGGGGGCGGCGGGAGCGGCCCGATTTACACCCCGCCCCGACCCGGAAACGGACGCCGCGTACCAGCGAGGCGCGGCAGAGGCGGGGAAAGAGCCGTTGGGAGCCCGCCTCGTGCCCCGCCCGGCCTCGCCTCGCGCGGGCCAGCGAGCAGGGAGGGGAGCGGCGCCGCAGAGCGCGGCCGCGCGGGGCAGCAGCGCCTCCGCCGGCCGGGAGGAGGAACTGCGTGGAGAGAGCGGGGGCCGGGCGGGCTAAAGGGACTGGAGAGGAGCAATAAGCAGGGCAAGGTGGGCAGGAAGGGGGTAATGAGGGGCTAGGGGCAATTGGGGAGCAACTGGGGGGCCAGAAGGGGATAACGGGAGCCTGGGGAGGGCTGTCAGGCGCAATGCAAAGCAACAAGGGGCAGGAGGGGCAACAGAGGGGCAGGCTGGGGGGCAAAGGGGCAGCTCGCCCCTAAAAACAAGGGATTTGTCCCCTCCTAGCCCCCCCGATGGCACGAAGGAGACACTGACACAGCGGTAGGGGGGGGCTCACAGCTTTATTGGGGGGCAGCAGGGGCACCCTAGCACCCAGCAGCTCCCACCAGCACCCAGGGTGAAGGTACATGGGAGGACCCCCAAGGCAGGGCAGGGTGGGGTGGGCACAGGAACACAGGAGGATACAGGTGGCCATGGGTGGTCCTGGTTGGTCACACAGGGTCATGGATGCAGGAGCTTCCAGGTGGTGACACAGATGGCCAAGGGTGATCCTGGTTGGTCACACATGGTCATGGATGGACACAGGAGCTCCACAGATGGCCAAGGGTGATCCTGGTTGGTCACATATGGTCATGGCTAGACTCAGGAGCTCCACAGATGGCCATGGGGGGTCCTGCTTGGTCACACATGGTCATGGATGGACACAGGAGCTCCACAGATGGCCATGGGAAGTCCTGCTTGGTCACACATGGTCATAGATGGACACAGGAGCTCCACAGATGGCCATGGGGGGTCCTGCTTGGTCACACATGGTCATGGCTAGACTCAGGAGCTCCACAGATCGCCATGGGTGGTCCTGCTTGGTCAGACATGGTCATGGATGGATGGAGGAGCTTCCAGGTGGTGACACAGGAGGCCATGGGTGGTCCTGCTTGGTCACACATGGTCATGGCTAGACTCAGGAGCTCCAACAGATGGCCACAGGTGGCTCTGGGTGGTCCTGTGTGGTCCTAGTTGGTCACAGGTCATCATCAGTGGACACAGAGGGAGGTCCCAGGCAGACACAGGAGGTCACAAGCGGCCCTGCTCGGTCACAGAGGGTCGTGGACGGACACAGGAGGAAATGGATGGCTCCAAGTGGTCCCTCCTGGCCATGGGTAGTCACAGCAGCCAGGAGGGCAGGGGGGACTGAGGATGGCTGTGGGCACCTGGGTGGGCACAGGTGGCCTTGGCAGAAGCTGGGTGCTGGTGGTGCTGGGGGCTTCAGTCAGAGTCGCTGCTGGAGGAGGAGGACGAAGACGAAGAGTGCTGCAGGGGGACAGGGACAGCCATGAGCACCTGGCAGGGGGTCAGGGGTAAGCCCCCACATCCCCCCACCCCGTGTCCCCCCACCCCATGTTCCACTCACCTTGTGTTTCTTGTGAGCCTTCTTCATCTTCTTCTTCATCTTCTTCATTGCCTTCTTGTCCAGCCCGGGGGGGCACACGGGGGGCACCCCAGGGTAGGGGGGCTGCAGGGGCGGATATGGGGGGCCCGGGGAGGGGCCTGAGGGGGCCAGGGGGCCCAGAGGGATACTGGGGGGGGGCAGAGGGGTACAAGGGTTGCCCAGGGGGGTTTGGGGGTACCCCGGGAGCAGGGTACATGGGCTGGGAGGGGCATGGGGGGTTGGGGGGAGGGGGCTGGGGCGGGTAGGCAGGGTTTGGGGGGTACACAGGGTTGGGGGGTGGTGGCTGTCCTGGGCGGGGGGGTAGAAAGAGAAAGTTTAGGAGGAAGGTTCCTGATCCTCTCACTCCCCTGGAGGAAGGAGAAGGGATCAAGGCAGCCCCTCCAACATTTCGGGGCTGTCACCCCCACCCTTACCTGTGCCAGGGCCCCACATGGCAGGCGACAGCTCCTGGACCTGGTGTGGGGGACAGGGGGTGAGGGGGGAGCCCCCAATGCCCTGCAAGGGGTTTGAGGGGAGCCCCCATAACCGTGGAGACCCTCTCGGGGGGGTCCGAGGGGTGCAGAGGAGGATTTGGGGGATACAGAAAGGGTTCAGGGGCACTGAGAGGGGCTGGGGGATTTTGGGGGTGCAAGGGGAGTGCAGGAAGGACTTCGCCTGCCGGAAGGTGCAAAGGTCATGCAGGGGAGGATTTAAGCGTGTACAGGGACTCAGGGGGGAAGTAGGGGTGCAGGAGGGATTTAGGGGTGCAGGGGGGTTCGGGGGGGTGCAGGGGTCGCTGGGATCTGGGGGCGCACGGAGGCTTTAGGACCCCCCAAGCACTTACGCTCCCACCAGCGACTTCAGCTCCTTCCGCGGCCCCACCCGGGGAGACGGAGGCGTGGTCAGGCCATCAGGCTCCACCCCGTGGGCGTCGCCTAGTCGCCTGACTACGCCCTATAGACTGAGACCGCGTTTCTGGCTCCTCCCCATGGGCGGTGCCTGGCTGCTTGACTCCGCCCTATAGACCGAGACCTCACTTCTGGCTGCTCCCTGTGGGCGGAGCCGAAGTGAAGGGAGGCTCCTGGGTCCTGCCGCCCGCCTCTCCCGCCCTCTGCCTCAGTTTCCCTCCTCCCCTCCGCGCCCAGCTCTCGTGGGGACCCCCGGAGGGGGCTGCAGCTGTCGGGGGGAGGGGTGTTGGGCGGTGTAGGCAGCGAACATCCTGGAAGAGACCCCCTAGGAGGGAGGGGAGGAACCCCCGCCTTGCTCTTCCCGCGCCCGCCAAGGGAAGCCCCGCCCCGAGAGGGGGGCACGCGGCCCGAGTGGGGCCATTCTTAAAAGGGCGATGCCGCCGCTACTGCTCCCCCCGCCCCCGGTTGGGGGGTGTCCCTCAGCACCGGGGCGGCACCGGCGTTAAACCCGACGGCAGGGGGCTGCGGGGTCACCGCTGCCGCCGGTGCAGGCCCGGGGCGGGATGGGGGGGGACGGGGAGAGCCCCACCGGAGCTGCCCGAGGGGGAGTCGCCGGTTGAAGGGCGCGGGCGGGGCCTCCCGCCGCGGGAACTGGGGCGGTTGTGTAACGGCGCCCCCGCCGCTGCCGGCAGCCCGGGGCGAGGGCGGCGGAGTGCGGCCGGTGAGCGGGGAGGGGAGCCGGGAACTGGGGACCGGGCCTGGCGGGGTGCGTCGGGAGCGGGGAGGGATCGGAGCCGTTCGGTACCGAGGGGGGATCGGGCCAGGTGGGTGCTGCGGTACTGGGGAGAGGAATCCGACCTCGTGGGTGCTCCGGTGGAGCGGGGAATCGGGGCCGAGGGGTGTTCCGGGACGGGGCCCGGGCCGTTCTCTGGTACCGGAGGGAATCGAGGACGGTGGGTGCTACGGTACCGGAGGAAGTTCGGGCGCGGCGGGCGTTCCGATACCGGGGGAATCGGGCACGGTTGGTATTCGGGGACCGGGGGGGACGGGGGTTGGGTGGGTGCCCCTCTATGGAAGGGGACTGGGACTAGCGGATGCTCCGGTACTGGGGGAGATACCGGGACCGGGCTCGGAGAGCGGGAAATGGCGGAAGGACCGTCCCGGGGGAAGGGGAATCCCTGCTCCCCAACCCGGTAACCAGGGCACCGAGGCCGGCCGGTTCCCCGGGGAAGGGGTGTGGGAGATGCCTGAAGTTGTCCGATGCCCCGGTACCGGCGCGGGGGGGGAGGACCCCGGAAGGTGTGGTGAGGTGCCCCAGGGTGGTGGCACTGACGGATGTCCTCCAGCGGGTACGCAGCTGGCAGCGCCCGGGGGCGCTGCATGGACTGGTACATGATGAACTGCGAGCTGCTGGCCACCTGCAGTGCCCTGGGCTACCTGGAAGGGGACATCTACCACCGGGAGCCCGACTGCCTGGGTAGGTGGGCTCGGTGTTGGGGAGGGCTTGGGGAAGGGACCCCTCCAGAGGGACCTGGGGAGGCTGCAGAGCTGGGCCCAGAACAACCTCATGAGGGTCAACAAGGACAAGGTCCTGCAGCTGGGGCAGGGCAATCCCAAGCACCAAGGCTTGGCAGGGACTGGCTGAGAGCAGCCCTCAAGAAAAGGCCTCGAAGGTGATGGTGGAGGAGAAGCTCAGCAGGAGCCAGCAGTGAGCACTTGCAGCCCAGAGAGCCAAGCAGAGCCTGGGCTGCAGCAGCAGAAGTGTGGCCAGCAGACCCAGGGAGGGATTCTGCCCCTCTGCTCACACCACAGCTGCAGCTCTGCAGCCTCTGCTCCAGGAAGGCTCTGGAGGGGCTGGAAGGTGTCCAGAGCAGGGCCAGGAGCAGGAGCAGAGGGCTGGAGCTGAGCACAGCCTGAGAGAGTTGGGGTTGTGCAGGCTGCAGAGGAGAAGGCTCCCAGGAGACTTTCTGGTGGCCTCCCAGTATCTGCAGGGGGCTGCAGGAAAGCTGGGGAGGGACTTTGGAGGCTGTCAGGGAGGGATAGGACTGGGAGGGGATGGAGCAGAACTAGAAGTGGGGAGACTCAGCTTGGCTGTGAGGAAGAAGTTGTTCCCCAGGAGGGTGGTGAGAGCCTGGCACAGGCTGCCCAGGGAGGTGGTGGAAGCCTCCTGCCTGGAGGTGTTTGCAGCCAGGCTGGAGGTGGCTGTGAGCAACCTGCTGTGATGTGAGGGCTCCCTGCCCATGGCAGGGGGTTGGGGCTGGCTGAGCCTCGAGATCCCTTCCAACCCTGCCAATTCTGTGATTCTATGACCTCTTGGGGGGGGTCTTCATGGCACTGGAACCCCCTCCCCAGAAAGCGTCAAGGACCTGATCCGGTACCTGCGGCATGAGGATGAGACCAGGGACATCCGGCAGCAGCTAGGGGCGGCCCAGATCCTGCAGAACGACCTCCTGCCCCTCCTGGTCCAGTACCCCCAGGACAAAGTGCTCTTTGATGCTGTTGTCAGGTACTGAGGGGGGGCTGGGGGGGTCACCCCCGTGGAGCAGTGGGTCCCCTGTACCAACCCCTACTCCTCTGCAGGCTGATGGTGAACCTGACCCAGCCAGCCCTGCTCTGCTTCGGCAAAGTGCCCCAAGATGCCACCGCCAGGCACCACTTCCTCCAGGTTCTCTCCTACCTCCAGGCTTACAAAGAGGTGAGGCTGCCCACAGAGGGGGCCCCTGGGTGGGTGAGTGGGGGTGTCTCAAAGCCTCCCCTCCAAGCCCAGAGCTCACCCAAGGGCTTGCTGCAGGCTTTTGCCAGTGAGAAAGTTTTCGGGGTGCTCAGCGAGAAGCTCTACCACCTGCTGCAGCTGGTGAGTGCCAGGGCCCCATGCAGCTCCTGCTGGGGGCTGTGGGTGGCTTGCCCCCACCCAAACGAGGGGGCTGGGGGGGGGGGGGTCCCTGTGGGTACCAGGTCGGGGGAACCCCTCATGGCTCTGTCCCCCCAGGACTGGGAGCAGAGGCAGGAGGAGGACACTCTGCTGATCGAGAGGATCCTGCTGCTGGTGCGCAACGTGCTGCACGTCCCCCCGGACCCCGCTGAGGAGCAGGTAGCACTTTGGGACCTTCCCCTCCTTGTTTTTTGGGGGTGTGTGGTGTGAGGGGGATGAGGTGGCTTCCAAACCCCTGTTTGCTGAGCCCCACGCACCCCCCCCCCCAGGGCGTGGATGGCGATGCCAGCCTGCACGACCGGGTGCTGTGGGCGCTGCACATCAGCGGCTTGGACGACCTGCTGAAGTTCCTGGCCAGCTCCCCGGCGGAGCAGCAGTGGGCCCTGCACGTCCTGGAGATCATCTCCCTCATGTTCCGGGACCAGGTGAGATGGGCCCGGGTGGCAATGGTGGGGGGGGGGGGACGCTGGCAGGGAGCCCCCGCTAAGCGACGGTGCCGCCCGCAGAGCCCCGAGGAGCTGGCGGCGCTGGGGCAGGGGCAGGCGGAGCGCGGGGAGGCTGCCCGGGAGCTGGAAGCCCTGCGGCAGAGGGAGCTGGCAGAGAGGAGGGTCCGGGCGCTGCAGCGCCCCTCCAGGTGAGGAAGGGGCAAGGACGGGACCCCCACCCCCGCCAGGGCAGGGCCAGGACCCCCGTGGCAAGGATGAGAGCCCCGTGGTAGACCCAGGACCCCGAGGGCAAAAGGAAGGACCCCCGTGGTGAGGTGGAGTGCCCCGTGGCAGGGTCAGGACCCCCATGGTGAGGCAAAGACACACACACCCCCCCCCCCCATAGTGATGCTGGCACACCCATGGCAGGGCTTGGACCCCTGTAGGGAGGCTGGGACCCCCATGGCAAGGGCCAGGACCCTTGTATCAAGGCTAAGACCCCCATAGCAATGGCCAGGACCTCTATATCAAAGGCTAAACCCCCTGGCAAGGCTGGCAGGACCAGGACCCCTCTATCAAGGCTAAGACCCCCATGGCAAGGGCCAGGACCCCTAAATCAAGGCTAAGACTCCCATGGCAAGGGCCAGGACCCCTATATTGAAGCTAAGCCCCCCCTGGCAAGGCTGGCAGGACCAGGACCCCCCTATACCAAGGCTGTCTCCCCCTCCCCCCGTGCCAGGCACTCTCGCTTTGGCGGCTCCTACGTCCTGCAGGGGCTGAAGGCCATCGGGGACCGCGACGTCGTCTTCCACAAAGGGCTCCACAACGTGAGGGCAGGGGACAGGGACCCGGGGGGAGGAGGGGAGCTGGGGGGGGCGGGGTGGGTGTGACCCTGCCTGCGCCACTCCTTCCTGTGTCCTCCCTCCCCCTTGCAGCTGAAGAGCTACAGCCACGACCTGGGCAAGGAGCCGCGGAGGGTGCCGCGGCGGCGGCAGCCGGCCCCCGAGGGCGCGGCCCCGCGGCGCTCTGTACACAGCGTGAGGCTCTTCCTGCACAGCTTCTGCCTGGACTTCCTGCAGGACTGCTACAACCCTCTGATGCTGCTGGTCAAGGTGAGAGGCTGCTGGGGGCTCCTCCACCCCCTGTCCCGCTCCTCACGCCCACCCAGCCCCGCTCCTCCTCCTCCTCAGTCTTGGGAGAACAGCCACAGGAGGCCAGGGGGAGGCAGGGGGTGGGGGGTTAGGAAGGGTTCAGAGGAGGTTTCTTAGGAGGGGGTCAGAGGGGGTTTAAGAGATGCAGGGTGGGTTAGGAGGGGTTTAGGAGGGGGTTGTTAGGAGGGATTTAGGAGAGGTTCAGAGGGGGTTTAGGAGATGTAGGGTGGGTTAGGAGAGGTTCAGAGGGGGTTTAGGAGGGATTCAGAAGGGGATTTGGGGATGAAGGGTTAGGAGGAGTTCAGAGTGGGGTTAGGAGGGGTTCAGAGGGGCTTTGCTGGGAGGGGTTCAGAGGGGGATTTGGGAATGGGGGATGGGGGTTAGGAGGGGTTCAGAGGGGGATTTGGGAATGCAGGGGATGGGGGTTAGGAGGGGTTCAGAGGGGGATTTGGGGATGCAGGGGATGGGGGTTAGGAGGGGTTCAGAGGGGGATTTGGGAATGGGGGATGGGGGTTAGGAGGGGTTCAAGCTGCGTGGTGGGAGCCTGGCTGAAGCCATCTCTGGCACCACCACTACCCCCCCAGGAGCAGCTGCTGAGGGAGAAGGCTCAGCAGCACGATGAGACCTACTACCTGTGGGCCACCTCCTTCTTCATGGCCTTCAACCGGCGCAGAGGCTTCCGCCCCGAGCTGGTGTCTGAGACCCTGGGGCTCAGAACCTTCCACTTCATCCAGCAGCACCTCACCAACTACTACGAGATGGCTCTGGTGGACAAGAAGGAGGCAGCCACCTGGGCTCGGAGGTGGGGGCTCAGGACACCCCCATGGGGGCTCAGGACACCTCTCTGGGGGCTTGGGGAAGTTCCATGGGTGCTTGCTGGATCCCTCCGTGGGTGCTTGCAGGACCTCCCCAAGTCTTGGGACCCCTCCATGGGTGCTTGGGGGACCCCTCCATGGGTGCTTGGGGCACCCCTGTGAGTGGTTTAGAGCCTGCCAAGGCTCCTGGCCTCCCCCCTGCACTGCTGCTGTCCCCCTGCAGGATGCATTTGGCGTTGAAGGCTTACCAGGAGCTGCTGAGGACGGTGCAGGAGATGGACAGGTCCCCGGAGCAGGCAGTGAGGGACAGCAGCCAGGTCATCAAGAGTGAGTCCTGGAGGGGGTGGGGAGGGGAGTCCAAGCCTCAATCTGCAAGAAAGGAGGCTGAGGGAGAGGCCTTCTAGCCTCCACCTGTGGTAGGACAGGAGGCAAGAAGGGGCTCAGCGCTGGGGAACTGGGGTGGGGGCTTTGGGGGGGGCCCTCAATGCCAGAAGGATATTGAGGGGCTGGGGAAGGTCCAGAGAAGGGCACAGAAGGAGGCTCTGGAAAAGGTGTGAGGAGCAGCTGAAGGCAAATCAGAGCCTGGGCTGCATCCAAAGATGCACTGAGAGCAGAGCCAGAGAGGAGATTCTGCCACAAGAGCTCACTGGGAGCTCTGCATCCCAGGTCTGGAGCCCTGCATCCCAGGTCTGGAGCCCTCAGCACAGCAAGGACCTGGACCTGATGGAGCAGGGCCAGGAAAATGCTCCACCTCTGCCACCAGGACAGGCTGAGGGAGCTGGGGGTGCTCAGCCTGGAGAAGAGGAGGCTCTGGGGAGACCTTAGAGCAACCTTCCAGTAGCTGAAGAAGGCTCCAGGGAGGCTGGGGAGAGACTGCTGGGGAGAGGCCCAGGGGCAATGGCTTCAGACTAGAGCAGGGCAGGTGGAGATTGGATGTCAGGAAGGAGTTCTTCACTCTGAGGCTGCTGGAACACTACAGCAGCTTGCCCAGGGAGGTGCTGGAAGCCCCAGCCCTGGAGATAAGGCTCCAGGAGGCCCTGGGCAACCTGATGCAGCTGAGGGGAGACCTCCTGGCCGGCTGCAGCTCCCTGAGAGGAGGCTGGAGCCAGGTGGGGGTTGGGCTCTTGTGCCACAAAGCAAGGACCAGGCTGAGGTGGAACAGCCTCAGGTCGCCCCAGGGGAGGTTTAGGTTGGCCATGAGGAGAAACCTCTGGCCTGGAAGGGTTCTCCAAGCCTGGCCCAAGCTGCCCAGGGAGGAGGTTGGGGAAGAGTCCTCATCCCTGGGGGCATCTCGGAGCCTCCCAGCAAGCTGTGGCCTCGGCAGAGTCGGGGAAGGGTTGGATGCCCTTAGAGGTCTTTTCCCCCACCCCAAACAGTTCCCCAGCCCTGGAGCCCTCTTTCCTTCCTCAGGCAACATCTTCTACCTGATGGAGTTCCGGGAGCTCTTCCTCACCCTCTTCAGGAAGTTCGACGAAGCCAGGCAGCCGCGGAGCTTCCTGCGGGACCTGGTGGAGACCTCCCACCTCTTCCTGCGGCTGCTGGAGCGCTTCTGCCGGGGCCGTGCCAGCCTCGTGGTGCAGGTGCCGGCCCCGGGCCTCGCCCCCAGCCCCTGCCCCCAGCCCCCGCCCCGGACCCTGCTGGGGGGAGGGAAGCGCACGGACCCTCCCTGCCCGCCTCCTGCGGACCCTCCCTCCCTGCCTACCTGCCTCCTCCGGACCCTCTCTCCCTGCCCCTCTCCTCCGGACCCTCCCTGCCCCCTCCTCATCTCCTCCAGACCCTCCCTCCCCTTCTCCTCCTGACCCTCTCTGCCCCCCTCCTCCGGACCCACCCTCCCCATCTCCCCCGGACCCTCCCTCCCGCCCTCCTCTGGACCCTCCCCGTTTCCTCTGGGACCGTCCCTCCCCCTCTCCTCCTGACCCTCCCTGCCCCCTCCTCCTGACTCCCCCGAGACTCCTCCTGATGCCCCCCCTCCCCTAACATCCTCTGATCCTGCGATCTTTGCCTCCCAGAGCAAGAGAATGAGGAGGAAGAAGAGGAAGCAGCAGCAGCAGGCAGCCCTCACCCCGCAGCCCCTCAGCACAGCAGAGCTGGAGGAGCTGTGGGCAGGGTTGGCACCGCAGCTCCAGGCTTGCCTGCAGGTATAGGGGGGGCAGGGGGGGAGGCAGGCTGCAGAGTGTGGGTTACAGCCCTCTGGGGCGCTCTGGTGAGGATGTGGGGTGACAGTGGCCTGCCCTAGGGCGAGGTGCCCCTGCCTGAGGGCCTGGTGCCCTTCGACGCCGCCTCGGAGACGCCGGTGGAGGAGCAGCGCTCGGAGGCTCTGCTGCAGATCCAGGGCTGCCTGCGGGGGGGCCGAGCCCCCCAGGCCCTGCAGCTGCTCCGCTCCGCCAGGTGCTGGCACCGCACTCCCCAGCCTCCCCACCCCCTGGCAGGGGGGCACAGGGACGTGGTGCCAGCCTGTGCCCCTCTCCCCCAGGGAGGTGTGGCCCGAGGGGGAGGTGTTTGGAGCTGCTGACGCAGGACCGGCCGAGGAGGCTCAGCTGCTGCGGGAGATCCTCCTCGCCCCCCTGCCCTGTGAGTCTCCCACTGCTGCCACTGAGAGAGCTCTGGGATGGGAGGGGAGGGCTTAGAGTCATAGAATCAATAAGGTTGGAAAAGACCTCAGAGATCATCAAGTCCAAGCTGTCACCCAACACCTCCTGACTAACTGAGCCATGGCTCCAAGTGCCACATCCAATCCCCTCTTGAACCCCTCCAGGGATGGGGACTCCACCACCTCCCTGGGCAGCACATCCCAAGGGCCAATCTCTCTTGCTGGGAAGAACTTTCTCCTCACCTCCAGCCTAAACCTCCCCTGGCACAGCTTGAGACTGTGTCCTCTTGTTCTGGCGCTGCCTGGGAGAAGAGCCCAACCCCCACCTGGCTGCAACCTCCCTTCAGGGAGCTGCAGAGAGCAAGAAGGTCACCCCTGAGTCTCCTCCAGGCTAAGCACCCCCAGCTCCCTCAGCCTCTCCTCACAGGGCTTGTGTCCAGACCCCTCCCCAGCCTTGCTGCCCTGCTCTGGACACATTCAAGTGTCTCAATATCCTTCTTAAATCCTCACCATCCTCCCCCTGCAGGCAACACACCCCCAGAAACCGGGGAGCAGGAGGAAGAAGAAGAGGAGGAGGAGGAGGAAGAAGAGGAGCAGAACACAGTGCAGGTGGCGGAGAAGGAGTTCAACTTCCTGGACTACCTGAAGAGGTGAGCAAAGGCTCGGTGGGGAGGGGTCCTGGGCGGGGGGTGTGGTTCTGGGCAGCCAGCCTCACCAAGGCCCCCTGGGTAGGTTTGCCTGCGCCCCTGTGGTGCGGGCCCTGGTGGTGCTGCTGCGAGGGTACCCCAGGAACAGCCCCAGGACCAACCACTGCGCCGCGCGCCTGCTGCACCGCCTGGCGCGGGACCTGCGCATGGAGCCCCTGCTCTTCCAGCTCTCCCTCTTCAACCTCTTCCACCGGCTCCTCAACGACCCTGCAGCTGCTGCACACCAGGTCAGACCACCCCTCCCCCCTGCCCAGGCCTTGGCTGACACCCCCCCATCCTCGGCACCCCTCCCTGCATGAAGGGATCCAGCCCTGCTGTCCTCTCCATTCCCCATTCCCCACCATCCCTCCCTGTCCCCCATCCCTCCCTGTCCCCCATCCCTCCTTGTCCCCCATTCCCCCCTGCCCCTCCATTCCCCCCCATTCCCCCTGTTCCCTATCTTCCTGTCCCCCATTCCCCCTCTTCCCTATCTTCCTGTCCCCCATTCCCCCTCTTCCCTATCTTCCTGACCCCATTCTCCCTCTTCCCTATCTTCCTGACCCCATTCTCCCCTGCCTCCATCCCCTCCGTTGCCCATTCCCCACCATCCCCTCCTGTCTCCCATGCCCCCTGTTCCCTGTCTTCCTGCCCCCATCCCCTCCACCCCCATCCCCTCTGTCCCTTCCATTCCCCATCTGCTCCCGTGCCCCATTCTCCACTGTCTCCCCTTCCCCACTGATTTTCCCCCCCCCACCAGCCCCACTCTGCCTCCCTCTGCCCCCAGGAGTTGGTGACCTTGGCCAAGTTCATCCTGGGCAAGTTCTTCTCGCTGGCAGCCACCAACAAGAAGGCCTTTGTGGAGCTGCTCTTCTGGAAGAGCTCAGCCACCGTCCGCGAGATGACTGAGGGCTACGGCTCCCTGCAGGAGGGAGAAGGGTCAGTGGGGCTGGGGAGTGGGCTTGGGAGGAGGCTGCCTTGCCCTCCCCTCCCACCCCCCACACCTTTTCTCACCTCCCTTCACCTCCACCCCTTGCCCAGGGCCAGGAAGAGCAGAGTCCCTCCCTGGACCCCCCAAGAGGAGCAGGAGCTGCAGGAGCTGTACTGGAAATACAAAGAGGTGGAAGGTATTGGGGTGTCCTGGAGGTGGAGGGGGAGCAGTGAGATAGACACACACACACACCCCCTCCCTGTGGTTTGGGGAGGGGGTGTCCATCCCTTTGCCCTCCCCTAGGCGAGGACATCATCGCTGCCATCCTCGCCCACCTCTCGGTGCCCGGCCGGACGCGCAGGCAGGTGGTGAAGCAGCTGGTGAGGCTGGGGCTGGCCAGCAGCACCAAGGATTTCCCAAGGGTCAGGTAAGTTAGGGGGGACCACCCCACCCCCACCCCATGGTGGGGTGAGGGCCCCCCCAAAGACAGAGGCTGTGTTTCCCCCCCCCAGGAAGGGCACCGGCATCGTGCTGTGGACGCAGGAGCAGGAGCTGGAGCTGACTCGGCTCTTCCAGGAGTTCCAGGGCTCAGAGGGTGAGTGGGGCTGGGGTGGGCACCCCCCTCAGAGCCTCCCCCTCCCCAGATCCCACCCTGACCCCTTCTCACCCCACAGACATCCTGGGGAACATCCTGAAGCACCTCACGGCCCGGCGGTCCCGGGCTCGGGTGGTGGAGAAGCTGCTGGGGCTGGGGCTGGTGGCAGAGCGCAGGGAGCTCTACAAGAAGCGGCGGAGGAAGGAGAGACCCTCGATGGTATGGGAGGGGGAAAAGGCTTTTGGGCCCCCCCCCGGGCTGTGCCCAGCTGGTGCTGCCCCCAGCACAGGCATCCAAATGCTGCTGGTCCCCGCAGGGCGCAGCAGCTGCCCCGGTGGTGCCCACTCAGGACAGCGAGGAGGATGATGGAGACAGCGAGGAGGAAGAGGAGGAGGAGGAGGAGGAGGAGGAAGAGACAGAGGAAGGGGCAAAGAAGGAGGACCACTGGGCACCTAAGGAAGGGGCTGGGCAGGGCTTGGCACGTCGGCTGCAGCAGAAAGGTAGGGGAGGGGGTTCTGAGCTGCCCCTCCCCCGAGCGGGGCTTGGCTCCGGGGTCGGATCCTGTGTCAGCCTCTGCTTGTCCCCAGGCCTGGCCGGGCCCCTGCGGTGGGTGGAGAACTGCCTGAAGAGGGCAGCTGGGGACAGAGAGGAGGATGGTGAGCGGGCAAGGGGCTAGGGTGGGCACCGGGGGGGGGGGGTGGGGGGCAGCAGGGCTGGGCTTGACAGTGCTGCCCGCCCAGGGGTGTGCCACCCGGTGCCACTGGTGCCACTCACGGAGGAGAATGAGGAGGCCATGGAGGACCCCGGGTTCCGCAGGCTGCTGAGGCAGCTGGGGCTGCGGCCCCCTGCCAGCGAGCAGGTGAGGGCCCTGCTTCCCCCCCCAGCCCTGCTTCCCCCCCCAGCCCTGCTTCCCCCCCCCAGCCCTGCTCCCTGCTGCAGCTCTCCTTCATCTCTCTCCCCCCCCAGGAATCCTTCTGGCGCATCCCGGCTGCCCTCGGCCCGCAGCAGCTCCGGCGCTTGGCTGCCTCCATCGCCCAGTGCGGCCACGACCCCCTGGGGTCCCCCCAGGGGCTGCTGGAGCCACCCCAGAGTCCCCAGGACCCTGCTTCAGGTGAGGAGCTGGGATGGGGTTCCACCAGCTGTGGGGCTGGCCCTGAACCCCTCTTCCTGTGCCCTCAACCCCCTCTCTTGTGCCCTGACCTCCCCTTTCTTGTGCCCAGCAGCAGCACTGCAGCCACCAGCAGGGCTGGGATCAGACTCTGAGAGGTGAGGAAGGGCTCCCACACCCTGGGCCCACTTCTGGGGGCTCTCCCCAATTCTGGGGGTGGTCCTTTTCCCCAGCTGGGGAGGGCACCCAGCCCCCTGGCTTCTCCCCATGCCAACCCTTGTGCCCACAGCTGCAGTGAGGAGCCTGTCCCTGCCCCCAGCCCGGTGCAGGGGGGCACCAAGAGGCACCGGGAGCTCGACAGTGAGGATGAGGCTGAAGCAAGCCCAGGTGGGTTCAGCCCCTTCCACTCTCTCCTGGGGGGCTCAGGGGGAGCTCTTCCTCCCTGCTGTCACCAGGAGCTGAGCCCAGCCTGCTGCTGGATCCCATTTCCAGCCCCTTCGCCACAGCCCTGGGGCTGAGGATATGCTGGGAATGGGGGCAGCAGTGCACCCCCACTCCCTGCACCCCCAGTTCAGAGGGGCTCAGCTCATCCTCTGCTCCCTCCAGCCCCAGATCCAAGCCCTGCAGCCCCCCACGAGGAGGAGGAGGAAGAGGAGGACCTGCAGCCCCTGGGCAGGCGGAAGCGTCTCCGTCGCTTGGAGGAGGAGGATGAGGAGGAGGAAGATTGAGAGGCTCCCCCTGGCCTGAGGCTTGTTGGGGCTCCCCCTGCCCATGGCTGAGGAAGTTTGCTGGGGGTTGGGGCTTGCTGCAGGTGCTGGAGTTGGTTTGAAGGGGCTGCAAATGCTGGCAGGGCCTCTGCCCACTGCCCCTTCCCTGCTGGGTTGCCTGCAGCCTCCATCTCCCTCTTTTTATTCCCCCCCAATCCCTTTTTTTATTCCCCCACACTCCCTCATTTTTCCCTAAACTCCTTATTTTTTCTCCAACTTCCCTGTGGTCGTCGTCCCCCCCAAAATCCCTGGGTTTTCCCAAAAAAATCCCTGTTTTCCCCTTCTCTGGAACCTCTCTCTGCTTTTTGGTCACTCCTTTGAACTCGGGCAAGAGCCCAAATAAATAACTCAACCCCCCGCAGCTCTCAGCCTCGCTCAATTCCTGGCTCCGGGGGTGTCACATCCCCGAGGCGCGGGGGTGGGTGGGAGGTCAAGCCGCCCTGGCCCCGCAGGAGGGGACAGGGAGGTGGCCAAAGCCCTGCGTGTCGCAACCCCTCCTGCTCGCCCATAAAGGGACCGCGGCGGCGACCGCGGTGGCGGTGGCGGCGGCTGGACGGGGCGAGGGCAACGGCAGCGTCACGAACGGGTGAGCCCGGGGGGCTTGGGCAGGGGAGGATGTGAAGGGCTGGCGTGGCCCCAGGGGGTGCTGACGACGGTTTGCCCCTTCTCTAACTTCCGCAGACCATGCCCCGAGTTCTGCTCCTGCTGCTGCTCCTCCTCCTCGCTCCCCGGACCAGCGCCCTCGGGAGCGTCCCCCCGGCACCGGGAGACGATGCCGGAGCCGCGGCGCGGGCACTGCTGGCAGAGCTGGCGGAGCAGCTCCCACCGCGGGCGCTGCCGGGGGTTTCCTGCCAGGATGTGCTCCCCGAAGCCCTGCCCCGCTTTGCCGGGCTCCCTCCCGCTCCCCGTGCCCTGGTCCGTGCCACCATGGCGCTGGCACTGAGCGGAGCTGCCTGCGTGGCCGAGGCTGAGACTGAGGTCCTGAAGCTGTTCCAGGAGCTGGGTGCCCCCAAGGCCGTGGCACTGCTGCGGGGACTGGCACGGCTGCAGGGTGCCCCAACCCCCCAGCCTTTCGCCAGCCTCCTCCTCAGCCTGGCGAGAGCTGGGGGCTCTGTCCCAGCGTGGCTGTGCACGGCACCCACCCGGCTGCGGGCACCCATGGCTGGCACCCACCCCAGCCTGCCTGGGTTGCCAACCACGGGGCACTCAGCCGAGGGGAGCCAGGACAGGGTCCCCCGTGCCTGGCTGGCTGCCTGCCGACACGCCCAGCGGCACCGCTCCCGCCGGCGGCGGGAGGAGGACGATGCCTGCGACCCACCGGGCGAGCGGGAGGCCCACAAGGTGCTGGAGTGGGTGCCAGGCGTCAGCATCTTCTACAACCTGGGCACCAGCCTCTACTACGCCTTCCAGGGGTGCCAGGCGGTGGCCTCCACCCGGGCGCTGGAGGCGGCCGAGGACCTGGGTTACACCGGGCTGGCCGCCATCACCGGTGCCATCGGGGGCCCCGTGGCGCTGGGCGTGCAGCTGGGGATGCAGCCGGGGCTGAAGGCCGGGGTGCGGGCACTCATCCACTACCTCACCTCGTCCGGGGACCCCCCACCCGTGCCCACCGCCCACAGCGGCTCCGTCCTTTTCATTGAATAAAGGTCCCCTGTGGTGTCCCTGGCACCGTCCGGATCTGTGCTGGGTCACCCTGCCCTGGGACAAAGGGACCTTGGCCCCGCAGGAAGGCTTTGGATGAAACATGTGATGGCAAATAACCGCACCCCTGGCCCTGGCCTCGGCCCTGCCCTGGCCGGTGTGCCCTGCCCTGCCTCCCGCAGCCCTCTCCCCATAACCTGTGCCTGTCCCTACAGCCCAGCCCTGTCCCTACGGCCCCATGGCTCTGTCTCCCGTGCTGGCCCTCTCCCCAGTCTCTGTCCCTGTGCCAAGGCTCTGTCCCCAGGGCGTGACCCCCGTCTTCATGGCTCTATTCCCACGGACTCTGCCTGTCCCCATGGCTTGGTCCCCAGGCTCCGTCTCGGTCCCTACTCCGCGGCCATTTCACTCTCCCCATCGAGTTTCCCTTTGGCCCCGCCCCTCATGCGGCCCCGCCCCCCACCCACTGACGTAATTTCTAGGAACCCGCGCTCCTGGAGCCGTCCGCTAGGGGGGCAGGGCCTGGCCACCGATCTCCGCCAATCAACGCGCAGAACGGGCAGGAGGGCGGAGCCCGCCAGCCTTCCGGGCCCGGCCGCGGCTGTGCTGGGGGGAGTGCGGCGCTGGGGGCACCGGGGGCACCGGGGGCACCGCGTGTACCGAAGGGGTCCCGGGGGCACCGAGGTGGTCCCGGGGGTCCGGTCTGCAGCGGGTCAGGTCTGGAGGGCGCGGGGATCCCTGCTAGGGCCGAGGTGGGAGTGCGGAACCGAGGAGTACCGGGGATACTGGGGGGTACCATGGGCACCGGGGCATACTGGAGGGGTTTCGGGGTGTCCCGGAGGTTCGTTCTGTAGGGGGTCACGTCTGGAGAGCGCGGGAAGCCCTGTTAGGGCCGAGGTGCGAGCGCGGAAATGAAGGGTGCACGGGTGGGTCCCGGAGGAGTCCTGGGGGCACCGAGGGAGTCCAGTCTGCAGCGGGTCAGGTCTGTCGGGCGCGGAGAGCCTTGTCGGGGCCGAGGCGGGGTAGAGGGATGGAGGGCACGGAGAGGGGGTCCCCATTGGGGGTGTCCCCCTGTGGCGGTGTTTAGGGACCCCCCTACCCCGGGATCTCCGCAGGGGGGCGCTGTCTGGGGAGTGACCGTGGAGGTGCAAGAGGGGCCGGAGTTGCGTGCCTCACGGGAGAGGGCTTGCGGTGCTGTGCAGGGAGTGTAAGGGACCCTCGAGACGGGGGGGTGACCCCAGCCCCTGCAGCAGCTCGGGAAACCTCTGCTGCTCACTCCTGACCTCCTGCCCCAGCACAGGGCTGCCAGCCCCCTGCCCAGCCCGAGGCTCTGCAGAGGGTCCCACGAGGCCACCTGTGGCTAAACCAGAGCAGAGGGTCCCAGGGAAGCACCGTGCGGCAGGCAGGTACATGGTGCCCAGCAGCCGAGGTGTGTGGGCGCTGCTTTCGTGCCCTCCAGCCACGCTGTGGCCGGGAGGGTCGGTGGTACCATCCTGACCCCTCTCCCCTCCCCGTGGCCTCCCAGCATGGCACAGTGGCAAGAGGTGCAGGGCTTGGCCAACCCCTACCTGGAGCAGGTCCATCAGCTCTATGCCAGCGCGGCGCTGCCCATGGCGGTGCGGCAGTGCTTGGCCGCCTGGATCGAGGACCAGGACTGGTAACGGGGGCGGGGGCGGGGTGGGGTGGGGAGGGGGTGTCTGGGGCGTGGGGGGCGGGGAGGGCCAGGCCGGTTGCTGAGCCCGCGGTGCCGCAGGCGCCAGGCGGCCGAGCCGCTCTCCTCCCACGGCCGGGTGCTCTTCCACTCCTTGCTGGCGCTGCTGAGCGACCACCTGGGCAGCCCCCGGCTGGGCGATGAAGACTTCATGCTGAAGCACAACCTGCGCAAAGCTCGCCGCGACCTGCAGGTGGGTGTGGGGAACACCCCGCAAAGGAAACGGGGGGGGGGGAGGGGAAGGGGGTGCTGAAGGTCTCTGTGCCGTGCTGACCTCCCCCAGCCCCCCTGCAGGCCGAGTTCGAGGAGTGCCCGGAGCAATTGGCCAACTTGGTTGCCAACCTCCTGCAGGAGGAGCGGAAGATCCTGCGCCTGGGGCAGGCGGTGGGGCAGGTAGGTTTAGGGAGGGCGGGGTCTCTCCTCGACCCCTTGCACCCCCTGTGGCACCTGCCAAGCGCTACCCCTTGTCCTGGCAGGGAGGGGGCACCGTGGCACCCAGCACCCCCCCGGTGAGCGACCGGCAGCAGCAGATCCAGCAGCGCCTGGCTGAGTTTCGCTCTGCCCTGCAGGTAATGCCTCCCCTCTCCCTCCCCCCACCCTGCTCCCAGCCCCCTTGGATCCCAGGGGGGCACTGCCTGGGCATCCTTTTCCCCTTGCCCACTCTCTACCCACCCCTTCCCAGGAGGTCAAGCACACCTTCAGGCACCTCGAGGAGCATCAAGATTCCTTTGACTTCTTCTACAAGCTCCACTACCATCCAGGTCAGGGCCCAGTCCTGCCCACCACGGGGCTGGGAGCAGGGTGGCACTGCCCTGCGCCCCCTCTGACCCCACCCCCTTCCTCCCCACCCCACAGGTGAGGACAGGACCAACGACCCTCACTATGCCCAGCAAGTCCAAGCCCTGCAGGGCAAGCTGCAGATGCTGAACCGGCAGCGGCAGGTGAGAGGGGCACGGGGCTGGGGGGGGAATGGCACACAGCTCCCCCCACCCCCGTGCCCTCCACCTCACTGGAGTGCCCCTCCCCTCATTCCCCCCTTCTCCAGGAGGTGCTGGCACAGCTGCAGCAGCTTTTGGGGCGCAGTGAGACCCTGAGGGACTTCCTGCAGCAGGAGCTGGAGGCTTGGCAGGAGAGGCAGCAGCGCTCCTGCCTGGGGGCCCCTGTGGACACCAGCCTGCGCCTGCTGGAGGCCTGGTAGGGCTGGGGTGGCACTGGCATGGGCTGGGGGCACACCTTGGTTGGACCCACAGAAGGGACAGGAGGAGGAGCAGAGGGCTGGAGCTGCTCTGCTGTGAACACAGCCTGAGAGAGTTGGGGTTGTGCAGGCTGCAGAGGAGAAGGCTCCCAGGAGACTTTCTGGTGGCCTCCCAGGGTCTGCAGGGGGCTGCAGGGAAGCTGGGGAGGGACTTTGGAGGCTGTCAGAGAGGGATAGGACTGGGGGGGATGGAGCAGAACTGGAAGTGGGGAGACTCAGCTTAGCTGTGAGGAGGAAGTTGTTGCCCAGGAGGGTGGTGAGAGCCTGGCACAGGCTGCCCAGGGAGGTGGTGGAAGCCTCCTCCTCATCCCTGGAGGTGTTTGCAGCCAGGCTGGAGGTGGCTGTGAGCAACCTGCTGTGGTGTGAGGTGTCCCTGCCCATGGCAGGGGGGTTGGGGCTGGCTGAGCCTTGAGCTTCCTTCCAGCCCTGACAGCTCTGTGATTCTATGACCTTACTGAGCATCCCCTCCCTTTTCTCCCTCCCCCCAATCTTTGCCACCCCCAGGTTCACTGAGCTGGGCAAGGGCCTCTTCCAGCTGCTGCAGCTGCTGCAGGTGCTGGAGGACCTGCGGCAGAAAGTGACCTACAAGAGGGACCCCCTGAAGGCTGAGACCCCCCTGCTGGGGCAGCGCCTGCGGGAGCTGCTCAGCTACCTGCTGCGGAGGTGGGGGGCCGGGGGGTGGTGAGGAAAGGCTCAGGAGGGGGAGTCGCCAAGGCGGCTCGGAGACCCCTCCCCGCTTCCCCTTCGGTTAATCCCCTTCCCCGCCCCCCGGCAGCGCCTTCGTGGTGGAGCAGCAGCCCTGCATGGCCAGCGCCGGCAGGCGGCCGCTGGTGCTGCGCACCGGCACCAAGTTCTCGGCCCGCGCCCGGCTGCTCGTCCGACTGCACGACCGCAGCCACCGCATGGAGGCCAAGATCCACATCGACAGGTTGGGACACACACCCCTTCCCTCCCTCCCCCACAGCGGGTCGGGACCCCCTCATAGAGCTGGTCGGGACCCCCTCATGGGGCTGTTCAGTCTGGAGAGGAGAAGGCTCCCAGGAGACCTTCTGGTGGCCTCCCAGGATCTGCAGGGGGCTGCAGGAAAGCTGGGGAGGGACTTTGGAGGCTGTCAGGGAGGGATAGGACTGGGGGGGGGGGGCAGGATGGAGCAGAACTGGAAGTGGAGAGACTCAGCTTGGCTGTGAGGAAGAAGTTGTTCCCCAGGAGGGTGCTGAGAGCCTGGCCCAGGCTGCCCAGGGAGGTGGTGGAAGCCTCATCCCTGGAGGTGCTCAGGGCCAGGCTGGAGGTGGCTGTGAGCAACCTGCTGTGGTGGGAGGGGTCCCTGCCCATGGCAGGGGGGTTGGGACTGGCTGAGCCTTGAGCTCCCTTCCAGCCCTGACAGCTCTGTGGTTCTCTGACTCCTGCTCACCCAGGCAGGTCCCAGTGCTTTGCTTGCCTCTGATGCCTTCTTTTGTCCTGCAGGGATCCCCCAAAGATAAAAGGGTGAGAGCCAAGTGAAGGCTGGATGCAGCAGATGGGCTGGTGCCCCCACCCCCCCCGCCAACCCTGGGGGTCCTGGACCACCCTTCCCCCATGGCCTCTCTCTGCCCCACAGGTTTCGCAAGTTCAACATCCTGACCTCCAGCAGCAAAACTCTGCTGGCAGGGGACAACCCCCAGGAGGGGCTGGTCTGTGACTTCCAGTACCTTGTAGGGACCCCCCAACCCCCCCCTCCCCTCCCCCACACTAAGGTCTTCCATGAGGCAGGGGAGCAGGGCTGGGACCCCAGCCCAGCCCCAGCCCCTGGTGGGCCTCCCCTGGGGTGACTCTCTGCTGCCCCACAGACACTGAAGGAGCAGAAGGACAGCAGGACAGGCAAGGGCAGCAAAGGCACCAGCGAGGTGGGTGTGGGGCTGGGGGTGGGGGGCACAGGGGTGGGGGGTGGCCCCATGGTGACCCCAGTGCCACCTGTGTGCAGGGTCCCCTGGTGGTGATGGAGGAGCTGCACCTCATCACCTTCACGCTGGCCTACGCCTACCAAGGGCTGGAGCTGGAGCTGGAGGTGAGGTTTGGTTCCTGGGGGCACTGGGAGGGGCTGGGGGGGGGAGGCCCTGGGGGGGAAGCTGGGGGCTGTCAGCCTCAGCCTCGCTTCCCCCCTGCAGACCTCCACGCTGCCCTTTGTCATCATCTCCAACAACAGCCAACTCTCCAGCGCCTGGGCCTCCATCCTCTGGTTGAACATGCTCAGTAGTGACCCTAGGGTGAGAGGGGACACCCCCCCCGGACCCCCAGCCCTGCCATCTCCCACCCCTTCTGCTCCTGCCCTGCTCCTGCTCTCCCATCCCTGCTCCTTGCCCAATCTCCTTCTCTGTGTTCCTGACACAGCCTTCTCCTGTCCCCATTCCCTGCCCCATCCCCTGGTCCCTCTTGCACCCCGCTGTGCCCAGCCCTGTCCCACTCCCCACTAAGCCATCCCCTGCAGAAGGAGCAGCAGTTCTTCTCCAAGCCCCCTGCAGCCCCCTGGCCCCTCCTGGGCGAGGTGCTGAGCTGGCAGTTCCAGAGCGTGGCGGAGCGGGGCCTGAGCCCGGAGCACCTCCTGATGCTGGGCAAGAAGCTCTTTGGTAAGGGAGGTGCCAGCCCCCAACCCTCCCCCGGGCTGGGACCGGAGCCCTGCTGCACCTCTGACCCTGCTCTCACCTCAAAGGCTCCAAGCCATCTCCAGAGAGCACCCTGGCCTGGCACAAGTTCTCCAAGGTGAGCATGGAGCATCCCACCCTGACCCCATCCCACCCTGATCTGATCCTGCCCTGATCCCATCCCACCCCACCCTGACCCCACCCTGACCCCATCCCACCCTGGAGCATCCCACCTTGACCCCACCCCACCCTGACCCCACCCCCTGCCCTGATCCCATCCCATCCTGATCCCATCCCATCCTGCCCTGATCCCATCCCACCATGGAACATCTCACCCTGCCCCCACCCCTGCCCCTTCTCCCCCAGGAAGGTTCCTGTGGCTTCTCCTTCTGGGCCTGGCTGGATGCCATCCTGGGGCTGCTGCAGGAGCACCTGAAACAGCTGTGGAAGGCTGGGTAGGAGCAGAGGGGGCAGGGGTCTAGTGGGGGCAGGGGTCCAGGCTGGGGCTGAGGGTCTCTCTCTGCCAGCCTCATCCTGGGCTTCGTGAGCCACAAGCAGGAGCAGAAGCTGCTGAGGAGCAGGGGAGCAGCGGGGGCAGGAGGAGCAAGGGGGCAGGGGGCTGGGGGCAGGGGAGCTGAGGGGCAGGGGGCGGGGGCAGGGGGCAGGGGTCCAGGCTGGGGCTGAGGGTCTCTCTCTGCCAGCCTCATCCTGGGCTTCATGAACCACAAGCAGGAGCAGAAGCTGCTGAGGAGCAGGGGAGCGGGGGGGGCAGGAGGAGCAAGGGGGCAGGGGGGCTGGGGGCAGGGGGAGCTGAGGGGCAGGGGGGCGGGGGGCAGGGGGGCAGGGGTCCAGGCTGGGGCTGAGGGTCTCTCTCTGCCAGCCTCATCCTGGGCTTCGTGAGCCGCAAGCAGGAGCAGAAGCTGCTGCGGAGCTGCCGGGCAGGGAGCAGGGGGGTCAGGGGGAGCAGGGGGGCAGGGGGGGCTGGGGGGCAGGGGGAGGGGGCAGGGGTCCAGGCTGGGGCTGAGGGTCTCTCTCTGCCAGCCTCATCCTGGGCTTCGTGAGCCGCAAGCAGGAGCAGAAGCTGCTGCGGAGCTGCCGGGCAGGGACCTTCCTGATCCGCTTCAGCGAGAGCGTCCTGGGGGGGGTGACCTGCACCTGGGTGGAGCACCCCGAGGGCGGTGAGTCTGCCCCGCCCCGGGCCCCTCCCCTGCCCCCCGGGCCCCTTCCCCCCCAGCCTGGCACCCAGCCTGGCACCCACCCTGCCTGCTGCCCCCCACCCAGGGCCCCCGGTGTTCCAGGCGGTGGATCCCTACACCGCAGCCGACCTGGCACACCTGGCACTGCCAGACATCATCCGAGACTACCAGATGCTGGCAGAGGAGAACGTCCCTGAGAACCCTCTCAGGTTCCTGTACCCTGGCACTGCCCGGGACGAGGCCTTGGGGCCCTACTACAGCCGGAGACAGGAGGGTATGGCACGGCCTGGCACGGCATGGCATGGACCAGCAGTGTGGCACAGCATGGCATGGTGTGGTGTGGTACTGCATGGCACTGCATGGCACAACAGCATGGCATGGTGTGGCACTGCATGGCACAACAGCATGGCACAACAGCATGGCATGGTGTGGTGTGGTACTGCATGGCACTGCATGGCACAACAGCATGGCATGGTGTGGCACTGCATGGCACAACAGCATGGCATGGTGTGGCGCTGCATGGCACTGCATGGCACAACAGCATGGCATGGTGTGGCGCTACATGGCACAACAGCATGGCACAACAGCATGGCATGGTGTGGCACTGCATGGCACAACAGCATGGCACAACAGCATGGCATGGTGTGGCGCTGCATGGCACAACAGCATGGCATGGTGTGGCATGGTGTGGCGCTGCATGGCACTGCATGGCACAACAGCATGGCATGGTGTGGCGCTGCATGGCACAACAGCATGGCACAACAGCATGGCATGGTATGGCACTGCATGGCACTGCATGGCACAACAGCATGGCATGGTGTGGTGTGGCACTGCATGGCACTGCATGGCACAACAGCATGGCATGGTGTGGCGCTGCATGGCACTGCATGGCACAACAGCATGGCATGGTGTGGCACTGCATGGCACTGCATGGCACAACAGCATGGCATGGTGTGGTGTGGCACTGCATGGCACTGCATGGCACAACAGCATGGCATGGTGTGGCACTGCATGGCACAACAACGTGGTGTGGTGTGGCACTGCATGGCACAACAGCATGGCATGGTGTGGCACTGCATGGCACAACAGCATGGCACAACAGCATGGCATGGTGTGGCGCTGCATGGCACAACAGCATGGCATGGTGTGGCGCTGCATGGCACAACAACGTGGTGTGGTGTGGCACTGCATGGCACAACAACGTGGCATGGTGTGGCGCTGCATGGCACTGCATGGCACAACAGCATGGCATGGTGTGGCGCTGCATGGCACAACAGCATGGCACAACAGCATGGCATGGTGTGGCACTGCATGGCACTGCATGGCACAACAGCATGGCATGGTGTGGCACTGCATGGCACTGCATGGCACAACAGCATGGCATGGTGTGGCACTGCATGGCACAACAGCATGGCACAACAGCATGGCATGGTGTGGCACTGCATGGCACAACAGCATGGCATGGTGTGGCGCTGCATGGCACAACAACATGGTGTGGTGTGGCACTGCATGGCACTGCATGGCACAACAGCATGGCATGGTGTGGCGCTGCATGGCACAACAGCATGGCACAACAGCATGGCATGGTGTGGCACTGCATGGCACTGCATGGCACAACAGCATGGCATGGTGTGGTGTGGCACAGCATGGCACAGCTTGGCAAGGGGCAGGTGCCTGCCAGCCCCTCTGACCTCCCCGCTGTGTCCCCAGGGGACCTGCTGGAGCAGCAGAAGTACCTGAAGCAGAGGCTGATCCATGTGTCCTCCAGGTGAGGCCTTCCTGCTCCCCTGGGACACCATGGCAGGGCCACCCCTGCCCTGCCCCTGCCCCAGGCCGTGCCCCAGCCCATGCTCCTGACCCCGATCCAGAGCCTGCCCATGCCCCAGGCCGTGCCCCAGCCCGTGCCCCAGCCCCCCTGCCTGTCCCTGCAGGCATCCAAACGAGCTGTGGAAAACAGAGAAGGAGTTGGTGGCTGCCACAGAGGACCTGGAGACACTGCAGCTGCAGCCTGGTGGCCTGGGGACACAGGGGCCTCCTGGCCTGGCATCACCACAGCCTGGCAGCGTGGGGACCCTGCAGGTCACACCTGGCAGCGTGGGCACCCTGCAGCCTGGGAGTGTGGGGACTCTGCCAGTCACACCTGGCAGCGTGGGCACCCTGCAGGTCACACCTGGGAGCATGGGGACCCTGCAGCCTGGGAGTGTGGGGACCCTGCAGGTCACACCTGGGAGCATGGGGACCCTGCAGCCTGGGAGTGTGGGGACCCTGCAGGTCACACCTGGGAGCATGGGGACCCTGCAGCCTGGGAGCGTGGGCACCCTGCAGCCTGGGAGCGTGGGCACCCAGCAGGTCACACCTGGGAGTGTGGGGACCCTACCAGTCACACCTGGCAGCATGGGCACCCTGCAGGTCACACCTGGGAGCATGGGGACGCTGCAGCCTGGGAGCATGGGGACCCTGCAGGTCACGCCTGGGAGTGTGGGCACCCTGCAGGTCACACCTGGCAGCGTGGGGACCCTGCAGCCTGGGAGTGTGGGCACCCTGCAGGTCACACCTGGCAGCGTGGGGACCCTGCAGCCTGGGAGTGTGGGCACCCTGCAGGTCACACCTGGGGGCGTGGGGACGCTGCCAGTCATAGCCACCAGCCTGGGGATGCTGCAGGTCACCCCTGGGAAGTTGGGGACCCTGCAGGTGATGTCTGGGAGCCCGGGGGGGACGCTGCAGCCCTCAAGCCCAGGGACACTGCAGGTGCTGGCCACAGGCTTGGGGACGCTGACTGCAGACCCCCAAGGCCTGGAGCCAGCACAGCCACTGCAGGTGGGGTCTGGGGTCTCAGAGATGCTTCCAGCAGGGCTTGGGAACCTGCAGTCACAGCTGGTGCTGCAGCTGCTCCCCGAGGGCCAGGGGACGCTGCAGCTGGGACCAGGAGGTTTGGGGACCCTGCAGGTGCTGCCCACAGGGGTGGAGGTGGTGCAGCAAGTGGGACCCCAGGACCAGGGCACACAGCAAGTGGGAGGCAAGGCTGGGGAGCCAGGAGTGGTGCTGCAGCTGCTCCCTGATGGCCAGGGGACCCTGCAGCTGGCACCAGGGGGCTTGGGGATGCTGCCGCAGGTGGGAGCTGGGGGCGCAGGGCTGCTGGTCCCCGAGGAGCAGGAGGCACTACCGGCAGAGCCCAGGGAGCTGCAGCCCCTGCCCGGGAGCTCGGAGCTGCTGGGGCTGACCTCGGAGGTGCTGCAGGCTCCGGAGCTGCTGCCTGACATGCTGGAGGCCATGGACAAGGGCCTGGGGGGGCTGGCAAGTGAGTGTGGGGGGCGGGCTGGGCTGGGGGTGGGGACAGAGGGGCCCCCTTGGCACTGACCTCTCCGCCTCCCCGCAGGCAGCGCTGCCCTCCTGGACCCCAGCGACCCCTTCCTGCCGCAGGCTGAGGACGTGGCCCTGCCCCCGGTCCGCTCCCTCTTCAGCGCCGACTTCCCCCAGCTCCGCATCGACGCCAACGACTTCCAGTGACCCCCTCCCCCCCGCCCCCACTCCCCCTCACGCTGTAAATAAACCTCCTTGCCCCCCTCCCCCCGCTGCCAAGCCGTGCCAGTCGTACCCAGGGAAGCCACTCGGTCTCCTTCGGACCTTTATTAGAAACTCAGATAAATTACGGAGCCTGGCACATAAATAACCCCCGGGGAGGGGAATAAATAATTGGAGGCAGGGTGGGGGGAGGGCTCAGTGGGTGCTGGCGCTGTGGGTGAAGACTCTGCTCATGATGGCAGCAAAGGACTGGAGCCGCTGGAGTGCCCGGCGCTGCAGCAGGGGCTGTGCCCAGCTGTCGCTGGGTGCCAGGGGGGGTCGGGGGGGTTGGCCGTGCTCCTGCTGCGGGGAGAGCGGGGTTAGGGGTGCCCCCGGGACCCCCGGGCACATCCCTTGGCACCCCAGGTTGAGCCGGGCACCTCTGGGACCTCTGCACCCCGAGACCCTCGGGTGCCCCTGGGACCCCTGAGCACAGCCCCCCAGCACCCTTGGGCATCCCTGGGAATCCTCAGCACCCCTGGGACCTTTGGGCACCCCTGCTTGACCCTTGGGCACCCCTGGGACCTCTGCATGCATCTCTTGGCACCCTGAGACCCTCGGGGCATCCCTGGGACTCCTCAGCACCCCTGGGACACTTGGGCACCCCTGCTTGGCCCGGGCACCCCGGGAGCTCTGTGTGCATCCCTTGGCACCCTGAGACACTCGGGCACCCCTGGGACCCCTGAGCACAACTCCCAGCACCCCTGGGACCTTTGGGCACCCCTGGTTGACCCTTGGACACCTGGATGCGTCTCTTGGCACCCTGAGACCCTCGGGGTATCCCTGGGAACCTTCAGCACCCCCTAGGGAGAGGGTTAGACCCAAGGTCAGAGCAGGAGCATGAGGCCACCCCCACAGCTCTCCCAGTACTTCTCAGTACGTCCCAGCTCCCTCACCTGGACGAGCCCCAGCAGCTGGTCCAGCGCAGCCTCCAGGCGCGGCAGGCGGCGGGCGGTGAAGATGTCGGAGCCCAGCAGGTCCCGGTAGTGCCGCAGCCCCTGCAGGATCCGCCGCAGGCAGCGCTGCGGGGCGGCAGGTGGGGGGGGTTAACTGGGGACCCTCCTCCATACCCCCCACCAGCATCATCCTGGGACCCTCCCGGCACTCCCAGCACCCTTGGGAACCCCGGGCACGTCCCCCGGCATCCCCAGGTACACCCCTCAGCACCCCACGGACCCTTGGACACCTCTGGGACTTCTGCACACATCCCTCAGCACCCTGAGACCCTTGGGCAGCCCTGGGACCCTTGAACACAACCCCCCAGCACCCCGGGGACCCCCTGGGAATCCTCAGCGCCCTGAGACCCTTGGGCAGCCCTGGGTGTCCTGGATATCTCTGGGACCTCTGTACACATCCCTCAGCACCCTGAGACCCTCGGGCGCCCCTGAGAGCCCCCAGCACTCCTGGGACCCCTGAGCACATCCCCCAGCACCCCTGGGGTCCGCAGACTCTGCAGCCCCCCCACCCCCGAACCCCCCAGTACCGTGTTGTTGGTGTCCAGCGTGGAGGGGTCACAGGCATCGCTGCAGCGGATCCGGGGGGGCCAGTTTTTGGGGTCCTCCTCGATCAGAAGCGTCTCGTCCTGACGGCGGGGCTGGGGTCAGCGAGGTCCCCCCATCCCCTCACCTCCCACCCCGTCCCTGGCTCCCCGCACCCTGGGGCATCCATCCTGCCGGGGTGCTCTGCACCCTCCGAGCCCCGCAGACTCCCGCAGAACCCCGGCTGAGCCCCTCCAGCACTCACCAGGATCTGATGCGGCTCTTTGAGGGTCGCCACCAGTTGCAGCAGCTCCCGGGAGAGGCTCCTGCAGGCGGCCCAGTCGGTGCTGGGGAGCGGAACCGGGAGCAGAACCGGAGCCGGCGCGGATGTCGCAGGAGACGGCAGCAGCAGCAGCAGCGGGAGGCAGAGGCAGAGGCAGAGGCGGAGGTGTGGTGCCATGGCCGATTGATGCTTCCATCGGTGTCGCCACCGAGCTTTTATGGGGCGTCGGCAGGTGGGGAAACCCCGGGGCAGGTGGCACCCGCCCCCCGTTACTGCGAAATCGCTGCCTCCCTCGAAAGAAGAACTGATACCGGGTCGGGGTCCCCGCGCTGAGCCCCGCCGCACCCGGCCCCGGACAGGACACGACAAACAGGAAAACCCAGGGCAGTTCCTGGTGGCTCCGCACCCGAGAGAGCCGCGGCGGCGGCGGCAGCGCCGGGACCGGCATCGGGACACCCCCGCCTGATGCACCTGAGCCGCACCGTCCCACCAAGCGCACCGGGGTGGGACTGCCCCGGAGCCCAGTGGTGTCTCCCCGGTGTGTCCCCCTCCCTGGTGTCCCCTCGGTGTCCCCAACCTCCCCGACTTTCTCCTCCACCGCCTCTCGTTCACACCGGGAAATCGCCCGAGACGGCTCCGGCAGCAGGGGCCCGGAAGGGCTTCCTCTGTCCGAGGGGTGTCCGGGTCCCCGGTGTCCCCCACGGGACCACCAGTCCCCCGCCGGGCTGTGCTGCCCGCGGCTCCGCAATCGCGGCGGCCTCGAAGGGGCGGCTCCGGCGTTTCCCACCCGCTCCCAGCGGGGCTGCCCCTGGCCTTTCCCGGGCTCACGGCCACGAACCGGCCGTGCCTCGGCACCGGGGAGCTAGGGGCACCTGCTCCCTGCCCCTGGCGTCGTATTCCCGCTGGATTTGGGAGGAGGAGGACAGCTGGGGGTCCCGGGGGGGGTGGTGGTGTGTGTGCTCAGCACCGTGCGCTGCCCCGAGGACACCACGGTGCCCGCAGAACACGGCGGGGCTGTCCCACGGTGGACCCCGTGGGATACAAATGGCCACCGTGGGACAGCAGTGGTCGTTAGGGGGCATTTAGGGACACTCTGAGATCCCTACGGGGTGCCAGAGGACACTGTGTGAAACCAGTGGGCACGGTGACATCCTGTGGGACACTGTGGGTCCCCGTGGGGTGCTAGAGTCAGCGTGGGACACTTTGAGAAGACTCTGCATGACACCAGCGGGCATGATGAGACTCCCGTGGGACACTCTAGGACACTGTGGGATATGGTGGGGTGGCAGGGGACGGCAGGGGGCATTCTGGGGACACTTTCGGGACCCCGTGGGACAGGGTGGGATGCCGAGGAACAGCAGGGGGCATTGTCGGGCTTTTGGGGACACTTTTGGGGTCCCATGGGGCACTGTGGGATGCCCGCGGACACTCGTGGGGCACCCACAGGGATCACTCGAGCCTCAGGGGGTCCCGAAACCCTCTTCGCCCCTGGGATTCTACCAGCGCCTCCCGTTTTCGCCGCGAAACGGCCACTTTGAGCTTTTTGTCCCCTCGGCCGCACCGTCCGGGCCGCCATCCGCCGCGCCGCTTAGTCCCGCCTTACGCAGGCGCTGATTGGCCAACCCCCGCGGCTCCGCGCTACCATTGGTCCGCCGGCCCTGGGGCACGGCCCCGGTTTACCGGGGGCGCGGTTGCCATAGAGACAGCGGGAGGGGCGGCGGCGGCCTCGGGCCCGGCCGTGGCAGCACAGCGGGACGAGTCCGGGAGCGCGGCCCCGGCGGGGCTCAGCCCGCGGCTGCTCGGTACCGGCGAGCTTGTGGGGAGGGGGCAGTGGGTACCGGCGGTACGGGCCGCCGCCGCCGCACCGGGCCGCGGGGCACTGTGGGATGCTTGGCCGAAGCGCGGGAGACTGTGGGTAGCCGCCCTGGGCTCGGGGAACGGGAAGGCCCCATAGAGAGCGTGGCTCGGGCCGGGCCTGGGCTCCCCACTCCGTGTCCGGCCCCGCCCGGTTCCGCCGCTAGCAGCCACGGGGCCGCGGCAGCCGATAACGCCGCGGGGCCGCTGTGGGCCCGCGGAGATAAAGAAGGAGGCGGGAGCGGAGCTGGCGCGGTGCCTCCCGCGGGGAGCGGGCTGCGGTGAGGCGGGGGGCGGGCGGCTGGCGGCTGCTCGGGGCTGCCGGTGCGGGGAGGCTCCCGGGGGGCTCCCGCGGGCCCCTTCCCGGGGGGCTGCCGCTCCTGATGGGGCTCGGAGCGTGTCCCGACGAGGCACTCCGGTGGTCCAGCCGGGGGCTCGGTGCCGTCAGGATCCCAGCTGGAGCCCCGCTCCGCCTGCTCCCGGGAGATTCCAGCCCGGCGCAGTCGCCGGCCCTCCGCCGCCGGTTCTAGGAACCGGGGTCCCGCTCCTTCTGGCCAGCCCGCTGAGTTCCGTTTCTCTTCCTCGGGCAGACGCCGGTGTTTTTCACCATGAACTTTGAAGGCCTTGACCCTTCCCTTGCCGAGTATGCCCCTCCCCTGCACCCGGCGCTGGACCCGGTGCTCGACCCCCACCTCAACCCCAGCCTGCTGCAGAACGTGGAGCTGGACGCCGAGGGGGTGCCCCTGGAGGGCATGGCGGTGCCCGAGTCGGTGCACCTGATGGAGGGCATCTACAGCGAGCTGCACACGGCCGTCTCCGAGGTCGGGGTGCCTGTGGCTGTCTCCCATTTCGATCTCCACGAGGAGATGCTTTGGGTTGGGAACCACGGGGTAGGTGCCCAGGTGGGGAGAGGGGCAGGGGGAGGGTTGGGAAGCACAGGGTAGGTGCCCAGGTGGGCAGAGGGGCAGGGGGAGGGTTGGGATGCACAGGGTAGGTGCCCAGGTGGGGAGAGGGGCAGGGGGAGGGTTGGGAAGCACAGGGCAGGTGCCCAGGTGGGGAGAGGGGCAGGGGGAGGGTTGGGATGCACAGGGTAGGTGCCCAGGTGGGGAGAGGGGCAGGGGGAGCGTTGGGAAGCATGGGGCAGGTGCCCAGGTGGGGAGAGGGGCAGGGGGAGGGTTGGGATGCACAGGGTAGGTGCCCAGGTGGGGAGAAGGAGGGTTGGGAAGCGTGGGGCAGGTGCCCAGGTGGGGAGAGGGGCAGGGGGAGGGTTGGGATGCACAGGGTAGGTGCCCAGGTGGGGAGAAGGAGGGTTGGGAAGCATGGGGCAGGTGCCCAGGTGGGCAGGGGGTTGCTGGGGTCCCCCAGTGCTTTGGGGTCAGGCCAGGCTGGTTAGTCCTGCCCAGGCTGGGCTTGTCCTGCCTGGAGGGGGCTGCTGAGCCTTGGAGCACAGAGTTCTTGGTGTCCCCCCGCAGTGCCTCAGCTGCCCTGACCCCGAGGGGCTGCAGGGCCCTGCGGTTCCCCTCCCTGCCCGCACGGGAGAGGGCTGAGCGGTCTCCTGCCGTGTGGAGGGGGGGCAGGAAGGGCTCCTCCTCAGCTGGTGCTGGCACCCAGGGGGGGCTGGGCTGGGTGCTGAGGGGGGGCTGGGTTTTGCAGGGCCATGCCACCTCCTTCTTCGGGCCCACCCTGGAGCGCTACTCCTCCTTCCAAGTCAACAGCAGCGACGACATCCGCCAGATCCAGAGCCTGGAGAACGGAGTCCTCTTCCTCACCAAAGCCAACCTGAAGTACCTCTCCCGGGGGGGCCTGATCATCTTTGACTACCTGTGAGTGCCCTCACCCCTCCCTGGGCAGCTCTCCTGCCCTGGAGGCTTCCCAGCCCCCACCTAGATGCCTTCCTGTGGGCCCTGGGCTCCTGCTCTGCCGGGGAGGTCGGGCTTGGGATCATCGAATGGCTCAGGGCTGGAAGGGACCCCAAGGAGCAGCCAGTTCCAACCCCCCTGCCATGGGCAGGGACACCCCACACTAGATCAGCCTGGCCAGAGCCTCATCCAGCCTGGCCTTAAACACCTCCAGGGACAGGGCCCCAACCACCTCCCTGGACAACCCATTCCAGGGCTTCACCACTCTCATGGGAAAGAACTTCCTCCTCACCTCCAGCCTGAATCTCCCCACCTCCAGCTTCATTCCATTCCCCCTAGTCCTATCACTGCCTGATCTCAGTCCCTCCCCAGCCTTCTTGTAGGCCTCCTTCAGATACTGGAAGGCCACAGTGAGGTCACCTTGGAGCCTTCTTTTCTCTTGAAGAGGCTTGAAGACCTCCAGAGGTCCCTTCTGAGCCCTAACAGAGGGATCCTGGGGTGGAATGGTTTAGGCTCTGGCAGTGGAGGCTTGGACTGGATGCTCTTTGGAGGTCCCTTCTGACCCATAACAGCCTCTGATCCTGGGGTGGAATGGTTTAGGTTGTTGGAAAGGTCCTTGGAGGTCCTCCAGTTCCAACCACCCTGCCCTTGGGGCACCCTTCCCTCCCTCATCTTGCTCGAGGCCTCGTCCAACCTGGCCTTGAACGCCTCAAGGGCTGAGGGTGGACCTTCTGCTGCTTCCCCTCTGCCTCCTGGAGCTGGGCAGGGGGGTGAGGGCTGCCCTGTTCCCTCTCCCCCCTAGCATGGAGGAGTCTGAGGACATGCACAGCCTCCTGCTGACCGACAGCAGCACGCTGCTGGTCGGGGGGCTGCAGAGCCACGTCCTGGAGATAGACCTCAACACCGTCCAGGAGACACAGAAGGTAGAGCCAGGCTGGCTTCTGCTCCCTGTCCCCCTCCTGGGCAGAGCCAGGCTGGCTTCTGCTCCCTGTCCCCCTCCTGGGCAGAGCCAGGCTGGCTTCTGCTCCCTGTCCCCCTCCTGGGCAGAGCCAGGCTGGCTTCTGCTCCTTGTCCCCCTCCTGGGCAGAGCCAGGCTGGCTTCTGCTCCCTGTCCCCCTCCTGGGCAGAGCCAGGCTGGCTTCTGCTCCCTGTCCCCCTCCTGGGCAGAGCCAGGCTGGCTTCTGCTCCCTGTCCCCCTCCTGGGCAGAGCCAGGCTGGCTTCTGCTCCCTGTCCCCCTCCTGGGCAGAGCCAGGCTGGCTTCTGCTCCCTGTCCCCCTCCTGGGCAGAGCCAGGCTGGCTTCTGCTCCCTGTCCCCCTCCTGGGCAGAGCCAGGCTGGCTTCTGCTCCCTGTCCCCCTCCTGGGCAGAGCCAGGCTGGCTTCTGCTCCTGTCCCCCTCCTGGGCAGAGCCAGGCTGGCTTCTGCTCCCTGTCCCCCTCCTGGGCAGAGCCAGGCTGGCTTCTGCTCCTGTCCCCCTCCTGGGCAGAGCCAGGCTGGCTTCTGCTCCTTGTCCCCCTCCTGGGCAGAGCCAGGCTGGCTTCTGCTCCTTGTCCCCCTCCTGGGCAGAGCCAGGCTGGCTTCTGCTCCCTGTCCCCCTCCTGGGCAGAGCCAGGCTGGCTTCTGCTCCCTGTCCCCCTCTTGGGCCTTGCAAATGCTTTGCCCTGGGGCTCACCCCTCCCCTTTCCACCCCACCCCTTCCTCCCCACCCCTTCCCCCCTCCCTCCATCCCTTCCCCCCCTGCCTCCCTTGCAGTACACCGTGGAGCTCCCTGGCATCACCATCCTCAGGCAGTCCAATCGCTTCTTCTTCTGTGGCCACACCTCAGGCAAGGTAAGCCCCAGGCTGCTGCTGGCTCAGCTTCTTGCTCTGGCCTCAAGCTCCCAAGCCTCTCCCAGGCTCCCCAGGGTGCTGCTGGGGGGTGGGACAGCCCCAGCCCCCCCTGAGGCCTGCCCTCCCCGGCAGGTGTCCCTGCGGGACCCGCGCAGCTTCGCGGTGGAGCACGAGTTCGACGCCCACTCCGGCAGCCTCTCCGACTTCGACGTCCACGGCAACCTGCTGGTCACCTGTGGCTTCTCCAGCAGGATGAATGGCCTGGCCTGTGACCGCTTCCTGAAGGTCTATGACCTGAGGATGATGAGGGCCACCACCCCCCTGCAGGTCCACATCGACCCTTCCTTCCTGCGCTTCATCCCCACCTACACCTCCCGCCTGGCCATCATCTCCCAGACAGGTTGGTGAGGCCTCAGCCTCCGCCCTGCTGCTTTCCCCTGCTCCCTCCTGGCACCTCCCAAGCTTGGGGAGCTGGGGTTGGGCAGGCTGGAGAAGAGAAGGCTCCAAGGAGAGCACCCTGGGGCTTGCCAGGAGCTGAAGGGGCTCCAGGATGGCTGAGGAGGGACTTGGGCATCCTGGAGGTGCCAGGGTGAGGTGGGATGGATTGGAGCTGGAAGAGAGGAGGTTGAGACTGGAGAGGAGGAAGAAATTGTTGAGAGTGAGGGTGGGGAGAGACTGGGACAGGTTGCCCAGGGAGGCTGTGGCTGTCCCCTGCCTGGAGAGGGGTTCAAGGCTAGGTTGGATGAGGCCTTGAGCAGTATGGGCTGGGGGGAGGTTGGAGGTCATCCAGTGCCTGCCCCCTTGCCTTGGGCACCACCTCATGGAGGTCATCCAGTCCCAGCCCCCTTGCCATGGGCACCTGCTCATGGAGGTCATCCAGTCCCTGCCCCCTTGCCTTGGGCACCTGCTCATGGCAGGAGGGTTAGAGGTCATCCAGTCCCAGCCCCCTTGCCTTGGGCACCTGCTCATGGAGGTCATCCAGTCCCTGCCCCCTTGCCTTGGGCATCTGCTCATGGAGGTCATCCAGTCCCAGCCCCCTTGCCATGGGCATCTGCTCATGGAGGTCATCCAGTGCCTGCCCCCTTGCCTTGGGCATCTGCTCATGGAGGTCATCCAGTCCCAGCCCCCTTGCCTTGGGCATCTGCTCATGGAGGTCATCCAGTCCCAGCCCCCTTGCCTTGGGCATCTGCTCATGGAGGTCATCCAGTCCCAGCCCCCTTGCCTTGGGCATCTGCTCATGGAGGTCATCCAGTCCCAGCCCCTTGCCTTGGGCATCTGCTCATGGAGGTCATCCAGTCCCAGCCCCCTTGCCTTGGGCATCTGCTCATGGAGGTCATCCAGTCCCAGCCCCCTTGCCTTGGGCATCTGCTCATGGAGGTCATCCAGTCCCAGCCCCCTTGCCTTGGGCATCTGCTCATGGAGGTCATCCAGTCCCAGCCCCCTTGCCTTGGGCATCTGCTCATGGAGGTCATCCAGTCCCAGCCCCCTTGCCTTGGGCACCTGCTCATGGAGGTCATCCAGTCCCAGCCCCCTTGCCTTGGGCACCTGCTCATGGCAGGAGGGTTAGAGGTCATCCAGTCCCAGCCCCCTTGCCTTGGGCACCTGCTCATGGCAGGAGGGTTAGAGGTCATCCAGTCCCTGCCCCCTTGCCTTGGGCACCTGCTCATGGAGGTCATCCAGTCCCAGCCCCCTTGCCTTGGGCACCAGCTCACGGCCGGGGGGTTGGAACCGGACGACCTTCATGGTCCCTTCCAACCCAACTCCCTGCCCCTCTGAGCGTGCCCAAGGGCTCCCAGCCTGTGCCAGCTTGCTCTGTGCCCCTCCTTGGGCAGGTCAGTGCCAGTTCTGCGAGCCCACCGGCCTGGCCAACCCGGCTGACATCTTCCACGTCAACACCGTGGGGCCGCTGATCATGACCTTCGACGTCTCGGCCAGCAAGCAGGCCTTGGCCTTTGGGGACTCTGAGGGCTGTGTCCACCTCTGGGCTGACTCCCCTGAGGTCACCTTCAACACCTACTCCCGGGAGACCGACTTTGCCCTGCCCTGCATGGTGGACTCCTTGCCCCACCTGGACTGGAACCAGGACCTGGTGCCCCTCTCGCTCATCCCCATGCCGCTGCCCGGCGATGCCCTCCTCTCCGACTGGCCTGCTGCCAACTCTGCTCCTGCCCCCAGGTAGCTTCCCAGCCTCTCCCACAGGGCTCCTGGTAGAGCTCTCCTCCTCCTTGGGGCCTGGGGAGCAGGAGGGCAGCTCTGTTGGTGCCTGCCCTCTTGTGCTGCCCTCCCTTCCCCCGGGGTGCTGCTGCTCTCCCTTCCCTCTTGTGCTGCTGGGCATGAGCCAGTGGTGCCCAGGTGGCTGAGCAGGGCACCAGCAGCCTGGCTTGGAGCAGCAGTGCTGTGGGCAGCAAGAGCAGGGCAGGGATTGGCCTCCTGCAGTGGGCACTGGGGGGGCCACAGCTGGCAGCCTGGGGGCAGCCTTGGGGCTCCTCAGGGCCAGGAGAACTTTGAGGGCTGCAGCAGGGCCAGGGAAGGGCAAAGGGAGCTGGGGAAGGGTCTGGAGGAGAAGGCTGGGAGGGGTTGAGGCTGGAGGAGAGGAGGCTGAGGGAGACCTTCTGGTCTGCTACTTGCTGGAAGGAGCTTGGTACCGGGGGGGGGGGGGTTGGGCTCTTCTGCCAGGACCAGGGGACAGGATGAGAGGAGCTGGCCTCAGGCTGCCCCAGGGCAGGTTCAGCTTGGCCATGAGGAACAACTTCTGCCCCTTGAGGGTCATCCAGGCCTGGCCCAGGGGGGTGGTGGATTCCCCTTCCCTGGAGGGCCCCGTGGTGGAATTTCCCCCCTGGGGTGCAGGGATTTGGGCAGGCCTGGAGCTGGTAGGGTTGGAGAAGACCTTTGTGAGCCTGGAGGGGTCCTGGGCTGCCTCAGCCCGGAGCTGCTCCTTCCCTCTGCCGCTCCTCGCCCCGGGGGCTCAGCACCGCTGCCGGCTGTGGCCCAGGGTGCTGGAGGGGGTTGGGGAGGGAAGCCTGGGGAAGGCCCCAGGCCCTGCTGTGCTGCTTTCCAGGAGAGCCCCTCCGGTGGACCCCGAGATCCTGCGCACCATGAAGAAGGTTGGGTTCATCGGCTACGCCCCCAACCCCCGCACCAAGCTCCGCAACCAGGTGCCTGAGCCCCCCAGGGGGTCGTGCAGGGGAGGGGGACACCCTTCCAGCTGGGCTGCAGGGCTTGGGCCTGGTGGCAGGGCAAGGTGGGAGGTGCCCAGCCGGTGCCCTCCCGGGGAAGCACTGCTGGCTCCCCCCTGCCCCGCTGCCCCCTGCCCCAGCGGTGAGTCCCTGGCCGCAGGGAAGGTGCTGGAGCCTGGAGCAGGCCCTGGGGGGGTCCCAATCCCTTCTGCTTTGTTCCTGAGCCTGTTCCAAGGCAGCAAAATCCAGGAGGTGCTGGGTTGGGGCCTGCTGCTTCTTCCAGCACAGGCTTCAGCCTCTTTTCCTCCCTTCCCTTCTTTCCTTTTCCCTCTTGCCCTCCTTCCCTTTCCTGTTCCCTTCCTTCCCTTTCCCTCTTGCCTTTTTTTCCCCCTCCTTTCCCCCTCCTTTCCCCCTCCTTTCCCCCTCCTTTCCCCCTCCTTTCCCCCTCCTTTCCCCCTCCTTTCCCCCTCCTTTCCCCCTCCTTTCCCCCTCCTTTCCCCCTCCTTTCCCCCTCCCCCCCTCCTTTCCCCCTCCTTTCCCCCTCCTTTCCCCTCCTTTCCCCCTCCTTTCCCCCTCCTTTCCCCCTCCTTTCCCCCTCCTTTCCCCCTCCTTTCCCCCTCCTTTCCTTTTCCCCTTCCTTTGCCTTCCCTTTGCCCTTCCCTTTGCCCTTCCCTTTGCCCTTCCCTTTGCCCTTCCCTTTGCCCTTCCCTTTGCCCTTCCCTTTGCCCTTCCCTTTGCCCTTCCCTTTGCCCTTCCCTTTGCCCTTCCCTTTGCCCTCTCAGATTCCCTACAGGTTGAAGGAGCTGGACACTGAGTTTGACAGCTTCAGCCAGGTGCCCGAGTCCCCGATCGGCCGTGAGGAGGAGCCACATCTCTACAGGGTGGCCAAGAAGTACAGGAAGGTGCTGACCTCCTGGGGCAGAAGGAAGGGGCTGCCTGGGGGGGCCCAGACTGGCTTGGGCCAGGCTGAAGAACCTGGGTCTGGGGGTGGTGGTGGGGCCCAACCTGCTGCCTGTGGCTGCGTTGGGAGCAACCTCTCTGTGCTGGTGCCCTGGGCAGGGCTGTGGATGACCTCCATGGGTTCAGGGAATGGGTTGGGGTGGAAGAGACCTTGAAGATCATCCAGTTCCAGCCACCCCTCCATGAGGACATCCCTTGAAGATCATCCACTTCCAAGCCCCCTGCCATGGACAAGTGCCTGTGGCAGGGGGGTTGGAAGTAGGAGGTCTTCAGCCTGCCCCTAGCCCAGGTTGCTGAGGGCCTCATCCAGCCTTGGCCTCTCCTCCCCCCTTCAATCCCTTCCCTCTTCCTGGCTCCCTGCTCTAGGTCACCATCAAATACTCCAAGCTGGGCCTGGAAGATTTTGACTTCAAGCACTACAACAAAACCCTCTTTGCAGGGCTGGAGCCTCACATTCCCAATGCCTACTGCAACTGCATGATCCAGGTGGGACAATCCCAGCTCCTGCTTCCCAGCTCCTGCTTCCCAGCTCCTGCTTCCCAGCTCCTGCTTCCCAGCTCCCCCCCAGCCCTGGGACCCAGCTCCTGCTTCCCAGCTCCTGCTTCCCAGCTCCCCCCCAGTCCTGGGGCCCAGCTCCTGCTTCCCAGCTCCCCCCCAGTCCTGGGGCCCAGCTCCTGCTTCCCAGCTCCCCCCCAGTCCTGGGGCCCAGCTCCTGCTTCCCAGCTCCCCCCAGCCCTGGGGCCCAGCTCCTGCTTCCCAGCTCCCCCCCAGTCCTGGGGCCCAGCTCCTGCTTCCCAGCTCCCCCCCAGTCCTGGGGCCCAGCTCCTGCTTCCCAGCTCCCCCCCAGTCCTGGGGCCCAGCTCCTGCTTCCCAGCTCCCCCCCAGCCCTGGGGCCCAGCTCCTGCTTCCCAGCTCCCCCACATCCCTGGGGCCCAGCTCCTGCTTCCCAGCTCCCCCCCAGCCCTGGGGCCCAGCTCCTGCTTCCCAGCTGCCCCCCAGCCCTGGGGCCCAGCTCCTGCTTCCCAGCTCCCCCCCAGCCCTGGGGACCACCTCCTGCTTCCCAGCTGCCCCCCAGCCCTGGGGCCCAGCTCCTGCTTCCCAGCTCCCCCCCAGCTCTGGGGCCCAGCTCCTGCTTCCCAGCTCCCCCCCCAGCTCTGGGGCCCAGCTCCTGCTTCCCAGCTCCCCCCCCAGCTCTGGGGCCCAGCTCCTGCTTCCCAGCTCCCCCCCAGCCCTGGGGACCACCTCCTGCTTCCCAGCTCCCCCCCAGCTCTGGGGCCCAGCTCCTGCTTCCCAGCTCTGGGGCCCAGCTCCTGCTTCCCAGCTCTGGGGCCCAGCTCCTGCTTCCCAGCTCTGGGGCCCAGCTCCTGCTTCCCAGCTTCCCCCCAGTCCTGGGGGCCAGCTCCTGCTTCCCAGCTCCCCCCCAGCTCTGGGGCCCAGCTCCTGCTTCCCAGCTCTGGGGCCCAGCTCCTGCTTCCCAGCTCCCCCCCAGCCCTGGGGGCCAGCTCCTGCTTCCCAGCTCTGGGGCCCAGCTCCTGCTTCCCAGCTCTGGGGCCCAGCTCCTGCTTCCCAGCTCCCCCCCAGCCCTGGGGCCCAGCTCCTGCTTCCCAGCTTCCCCCCAGCTCTGGGGCCCAGCTCCTGCTTCCCAGCTCCTCCCCAGTCCTGGGGCCCAGCTCCTGCTTCCCAGCTCCCCCCCAGCCCTGGGGGCCAGCTCCTGACTGCTCCCTCCCTGCCAGGTGCTGTACTTCCTGGAGCCAGTCAGGTGCTTGGTACAGAACCATCTCTGCCAGAAGGAATTCTGCCTGGGCTGTGAGCTGGGTTTGCTCTTCCATATGTTGGACCTGTCCAGAGGAGACCCCTGCCAGGTCTGTGTGGGGCTGGGAGCCTGGAGCAGAGCAGCCCCAGAGCTCCTGCTGAGCATTGTTCTGATCCCCTAAGGGCTGGGGGGCAAGAGGCTGGGGCCAGACTCCGCTCAGTGCTGCCCAGGGGCACAAACTGAGGCCCTCAGGAGGAGAAAACTCTTTGGTGTGAGGCTGCTGGAGGCCTGGCACTGCCCAGGGGGGTTGTGGAGTCTCCTTGGGGGGGGAAGCTTCCATCGTGGCCCTGGGCAAGGCGCTGGGGGTGCCCGGGGGGGGGTGGGGTGAGCTCCAGAGGTCCCTTCCCCCCCCCCAGCAGGGCTGGGGTTCCTGGGGAGTGTCAGAGTGATGTCAGAGGAGCTGGGGGGTGGCAGCAGGAAACTCCTCTTGGCTGAGCTCTGCTGCTCTTGCTCCATCCCCAGGGCAGCAACTTCCTGAGGGCTTTCCGCACCATCCCCGAGGCCTCGGCCCTGGGGCTGATCCTGGCTGACTCTGACGAGGCCACAGGGAAGGTGAACCTGGGCAGGCTGATCCAGAGCTGGAACAGGTTCATCCTCACCCAGCTGCACCAGGAGACCCAGGAGCAGGAGGGGCCCCAGGCCTACCGAGGGGCTGGCAGCAGGTGAGGAAGCTGAGGGAGGAGGAAGTAAGCTGGGGGGGGAAGGTTGCCCTGCAGCAGGCAGCACAGAGCCCTGCAGGAGCTGTGCTGCCCCAGGAGCTCTCAGCCCATGGGCAGCCTGGGCTCTGAGGGGGAGGCAGGAGCCTCTGCCACTGCTCAGTGTCACCACCAAGGTTGGAAGAGACCTCAAAGATCACCAGGTCCAAGCTGTCCCCACAGCCCTCATGGCTGAGCCACCTCCAAGCCCCTCCTGAGCACCTCCAGGGATGGGAACTCCACCACCCCCCTGGGCAGCACATCCCAATGGCTAACAACTCTTTCTGGGAAGAACTTTCTCCTCACCTCCAGCCTAAACTTCCCCTGGCACAGCTTAAGGCTGTGTCCTCTTGTTCTGGGGCTGCTTGCCTGGGAGAAGAGCCCAACCCCCACCTGGCTGCAACCTCCCTGCAGGGAGTTGGAGAGAGCAAGAAGGTCTCCCCTGAGCCTCCTCTGCTCCAGGCTAAGCAACCCCAGCTCCCTCAGCCTCTCCTCCCAGCCCTGTGCCCCAGACCCCTCCCCAGCTTTGTTGCCCTTCTCTGGACCCCTCCCAGCAGCTCAACCTCCTTCCTACCCTGAGCAGCCCAGAGCTGGACACAGGACTCAAGGAGTGGCCTCAGCAGTGCTGAGCACAGGGCAGGATGAGCTCCCTGCTCCTGCTGCCCACACTGCTCCTGACCCAAGCCAGGCTGCCCTTGGCCCTCCTGGCCCCCTGGGCACACTGCTGGCTCCTGTTCAGGCAGCTGTCAATCAGCACCCCCAGCTCCCTCTCTGCCTGGCTGCTCTCAGCCCCTCTGCCCCCAGCCTGGAGCTCTGCCTGGGGTTGCTGTGGCCAAGGTGCAGCTCCTGGCCCTGGGAGCTGCTCAGTGCCATCCTGCTGGGCTCTGCCCCTCTGCCCAGGTCCCTCTGCAGAGCCCTTCTGCCCTCTCCCTGACCAACCTCTGCCCCCAGCTTGGGCTCAGCTGCAGATGTGCTGCTGGCTGACTCCATCCCCTCCTCCAGATCATCAGTGAAGATATTGATCAGGCTGGGCCCCAGCACTGCTCCCTGGGGCACAGCCCTGGTGCCTGGCTGCCAGCTGGCTGTGGCACCATTCAGCACCACCCTCTGGGCTCAGCCTCCAGCCAGCTCCTAGCCCAGCTCAGAGAGCTGCTGTCCCAGCCAGGGGCTGAGAGCTTGGCCAGGATTTGGCTGTGGGGCAGTGTGGCAAAGGCCTTGCTTGGGGTCCAGGCAGACTCCATCCACAGCCTGCCCCACAGCCTGCCCCACAGCCACTCCTCCCCACATCCACCTCTTGCTGCTCTCCTCTCCTCCTCCTGCTGTGGCCTTTGGGTTGTGAGTGGCCTGCCCTGCAGTGGCTCTGCTGGGCTTGGCAGGCCTTCAGCTGAGGCCTGTGGGGGTGATCCACCTAGCCACCCCCCCCTGAGCACCTCCTGTGTTCCTCCTGATGTCTTCTCCCTTGCTGCAGCTTTGCTCTGTGCCTCCCTCTGCCTCCTCCATGCTGTGTCCTCCCCCTGGGGGGTTGCTGTTCCACAGAGGCTTGGAGGTGGCCCTTGGAGCCATGGTTTAGTTAGGCAGGAGGTGTTGGGGGGGAGCTGACAGGTTGGCCTGGGTGGTCCCTGAGGTCTTTTCCAGCCTTCTTGATTGATTCTGTGATGTTCATCCAGGGGGCACAGGAGGGGGAGGGATGGGAGGTGCTGGAGGAGGAGAGGTTTAGCCCTGGAGGTGGAGGGCAGGGAGGTTGTGGAGGTGTTCAAGAAGAGAGACCTTGGAGGTGATCCAGGTGCCTGAGGAGCACCCAGGGGGGGCAGGGGGAGGAGCATCTGGTTCCAAGCCCCCCCTGCCCCTGGGCCCTCACCCAACCTCCCCTTGAGCCCCTGCAGGGAGGCTTCAGCCACAGCCTCCCCGGGGCAGCCTCCCAGCTTCCATCCTCAGGGCTTCCTGCCTCCTCCCCTGCTGGAGCCTGCCTGGCTCCCTGCTGACAGGCAGGGCTCTCTCTGCTCTGCCCTGCAGCAGCTTTGGCTCCCCAGGGGGCTCTGTCATCGGGCAGCTCTTCAGCTGTGAGCTGGAGAACTGCAGCATGTGTCGCTGCGGCCAGGAGACCGTGCGGCTCTCCTCCACCCTGCTCTTCACCCTCTCCTACCCTGAGAGCACAGGTGAGGGGCTGGGGAGGGGGCTGGGGGGGCCTGGGGGGCAGCCACGGGGGGCAGCCACCCCTCAGCCCAGGGAGGAGCTGCAGGCAGAGCCAACCACTTGGCCCAGGTGGAGTGAGGGAGCACAGCTCTGGCAGCTGGAGCTTGGAGCCACCACTTGGCCCAGGTGGAGTGAGGGGGCACAGCTCTGGCAGCTGGAGCTTGGAGCCACCACTTGGCCCAGGTGGAGTGAGGGAGCACAGCTCTGGCAGCTGGAGGTTGGAGCCACCACTTGGCCCAGGTGGAGTGAGGGGGCACAGCTCTGGCAGCTGGAGCTTGGAGCCACCACTTGGGCCAGCTGGAGTGAGGGGGCACAGCTCTGGCAGCTGGAGCTTGGAGCCACCACTTGGCCCAGCTGGAGTGAGGGAGCACAGCTCTGGCAGCTGGCAGCAGCAGTGAGAAGCTTTGCTGTGCCCTGGGGCAGCTCTGAGCCTTCCTGCTGGTTGCTCTGGCTGCAGGGTTTTGGGGGGGGGGGGGGGTTTGCCCTCCCTGGGGGTTCCCAGCCCAGGGGGGAGGATGTGGAAGGCCTTTGGGGGTGGTGATGCTGAGCTTGGGCCCTGCAGAGAAGCCAGGCCAGGCCTATGAGTTTGCCCAGGTGCTGAAGAGGAGCATCTGCCTGGAGCAGAACACCCAGGCCTGGTGTGAGAACTGTGAGAAGTACCAACCCACGGTGAGCCTGGGGCTGGGGGCTGGGGGCAGGGAGCAGCTCATCCATCTCCCTCTTGGAAGGCAGCTTGGAGGTCATCTGGGTCCAGCCCTTTGCTCTGGGCACCCAGGGGGAGGAGGTGGAGGAGCACCCGGGGGAGGAGGTAGAGGAGCACCCGGGGGAGGAGGTGGAGGAGGACCCGGGGGAGGAGGTGGAGGAGCACCCGGGGGATGGAGGAGGTGGAGGAGCACCCGGGGGAGGAGGTGGAGGAGCACCCGGGGGAGGAGGTGGAGGAGCACCCGGGGGAGGAGGTGGAGGAGCACCCGGGGGAGGAGGTGGAGGAGCACCCGGGGGAGGAGGTAGAGGAGCACCCGGGGGGGGAGGAGGTGGAGGAGCACCCGGGGGAGGAGGTAGAGGAGCACCCGGGGGGGGAGGAGGTGGAGGAGCACCGGGGGGGGGAGGAGGTGGAGGAGCACCCGGGGGGGGGAGGAGGTGGAGGAGCACCCGGGTGGGGGAGGTAGAGCCTTGGATGACCTTGGAGGCCTTTCCCAACTGAGCCAAACTTGAAGCCTGCAGCTGGCTTGGCATGAGGAGGAAGCTCTGCAGGTGGAGGAGGGGGAGGGGAGGAAGGTGGCAGCTCCCACCTGTCCTGGCCCTGGGGCTGGGGTCCTGGCCCTGGGGCTGGGGTCCCAGCTGCTGCTCCTCTGCCCAGGTTCAGACCAGGAACATTCGCTGCCTGCCTGACGTCCTGGTCATCAACTGCGAGGTCAACAGCTCCAAGGAGGCAGACTTCTGGAAGACCCAAGCTGAGGTGGGCTTTGAGGGGGGTAGTTGGGAGGGGAGGAAGACCCTTTGGGGGGTCCCCCTGCTGCCCTCCAGGCTTTGCTGTGTGGCCCAGGTCCTGCCCAGCTGCTTGGGGAGTTGCCCTCCAGGGTCTCCTGCTCCCCAGCCAGGTTTGCTGTGCTCACAGAGGACACCTGGGTGGCTGTGGCCTGCTCCTAGCTGGGGCAGACCAAAGCTCTCCTGCTGCCATCCCCCTGGGAGCCAGGGGCAGCTTGGTTGGGGTCCCCTGGCTCTCCCTCTCCCTGGCACCAGCTTCCAGGGTCCTCCTTCTAGCCTGGCTGGCCCCAGCCTGCCCCCCCAGGCTGACCCTCCCCCTGTGTCTCGTTGCCAGTTTGCCTTCCAGAGAGCCATGATGAAGAGAGGAGGCTTTGAGCTCCCCAAAGGCAAAGAAATCTCCCTGGGGGACTGGTAGGTGACAGCTGCTGGGGGGGGACACACCTCCTCTGCACCTCAGAGAGCTCAGAGGCTGTTTCCCACCCGAGGTGGTGAGCAGCCAAGCTCCTCCTGGGCCCTCCAAGGGCTCAGCCTCCTCCTGCTCACCCTGGCTGGGGGCTGGGCCCAGAACCCCCTCCAGCTGCCCTCTTGCTCCACCTCTCAAGCCCACAGCATCCTCCTCTCACCCCTCCTCAGGTGGTCCAAGGCTCCAGGGCCATGGCTCAGCCCAACCTGTGCCAGCTTTGGCTTCTCCATCTGCCCTGGGGGGGAGGTCCAGGGAGTGGGGAGGTGGAGACCCTGCCTTGGATGACATCTCCTGGCTCCAGCCCACTGCTGCTTGCTCCATGTGAGCCCAGAGGTGGTGGTGAATGGTGCCACAGCCAGCTGGCAGCCAGGCACCAGTGGTGTGCCCCAGGGAGCAGTGCTGGGCCCTGTGCTCTTTAACATCTTCATTGATGATCTGGATGAGGGCATTGAGTCAGTCATCAGCAAATGTGCAGATGAAACCAAGCTGGGGGCAGGAGCTGAGCTGCTGGAGGGCAGAGAGGCTCTGCAGAGGGCCCTGGGCAGGCTGGGCAGATGGGCAGAGGCCAAGGGCAGGACATTGAACACATCCAAGTGCCAGGAGCTGCACTTTGGCCACAGCAACCCCAGGCAGGGCTGCAGGCTGGGGGCAGAGTGGCTGAGAGCAGCCAGGCAGAGAGGGAGCTGGGGGTGCTGGTTGACAGCTGCCTGAACAGGAGCCAGCAGTGTGCCCAGGGGGCCAGGAGGGCCAAGGGCAGCCTGGCCTGGGTCAGGAGCAGTGTGGGCAGCAGGAGCAGGGAACTCATCCTGCCCTGTGCTCAGCACTGCTGAGGCCACAGCTGGAGTCCTGTGTCCAGCTCTGGGCTGCTCAGGGTAGGAAGGAGGTTGAGCTGCTGGAAGGTGTCCAGAGAAGGGCAACAGAGCTGGGGAGGGGTCTGGGGCAGAGGGCTGTGAGGAGAGGCTGAGGGAGCTGGGGTTGCTTAGCCTGGAGCAGAGGAGGCTCAGGGGAGACCTCATTGCTCTCTACAGCTCCCTGAAGGGAGGTTGTAGCCAAGTGGGGGTTGGGCTCTTCTCCCAGGCAAGCAGCCCCAGAACAAGAGGACACAGTCTCAAGCTGTGCCAGGGGAGGTTTAGGTTGGATGTTAGGAGGAAGTTCTATACAGAGAGAGTGATTGCCCATTGGAATGGGCTGCATGGGGAGGTGGTGGAGTCCCCATCCCTGGAGGTGGTCAGGAGGAGCCTTGATGGGGTGCTTGGTGCCATGGTTGAGCTGTTTAGTTGTTTAGGTGGTGTTGGATTGGTTCATGGGTTAGACTTGATGATCTTGAAGGTCTCTTCCAACCTTGTCCCCCTCTCCCCCTCTCCCCCTCTCCCCCCCTCCCCTCTCCCCCCCCCTCTCCCCCTCTCCCCCTCTCCCCCTCTCCCCTCTCCCCCTCTCCCCCTCCCCCCTCCCCCTCTCCCCCTCTCCCTCCCCCTCTCTCCCCTCTCCCCCTCTCTCCCCTCTCTCCCTCTCCCCCTCTCCCCCTCCCCCCTCTCCCCTCTCCCCTCTCCCCTCTCTCCCCCTCTCTCCCCTCTCTCCCCCCCCCCTCCCCCTCTCTCCCCCCTCCCCTCTCCCCTCTCTTCTCCCTGCAGGAAGGAGCTGGGGAGCCCCAGCCCAGGGCATTCCTATCCTGCTGTGGAGGAGCTGAAGAACATTTGGATCCCCCATGCCATCAAGATGAAGCTGAGCAAGAGTAAGGAGCTGGATGTCTGCAACTGGAGTGAGAATGAGGAGGTAAAAGCTGCTGAGGTGCTGCTGGGGCTCCATGGAGGGGGTGAGGGGAGAGCAGAACTGCTGCAGAACCTCGGTGTGGGCCCAGAGGCTGTGAGGATGGCTTGGGAGATGCCTTGGTTGAAACCTCTGGTCTGGTGGTGAGACAGCAGGCCTGGGGCTCTGGGTGAGAGGAGGAGAAGAGGCAGAGCTGAGCTGGTTTCCCCCTGCTCCCTCCTCCTCCTCCTGGGGCTGCTTCCTCCTGCAGCTGGGCCCAGGTGATGACCCTGACTCTGTCTACGTCTACGACCTGATGGCCACCGTGGTGCACATCCTGGATCCCCGCACCGGGGGCAGCTTGGTAGGACACATCAAGGTGGGAGAGACCTACCACCAAAGGAAGGAGGTGAGAAGCCTGCTGGGGGGGGTGGGGGGCAGCTCCTGCTCCCCTGGGTCCTGCCCTGCTGAGGGCAGCTCCTCCAGGCCTCACTCTGGGATCCATTCCTGGCTGGAGTTGGGAACATCCCTCGTGGGCCCAGCAGCCGCTTGGGCAGCTGGTGGGGAGGGAAGGGCTGGGCTGGAGGAGCTGCTCCTGCCGGGCTGGAGGAGCTGCTCCTGCCAGGCTGGCTCAGGCTGGTTCCTCCTGGCCAGGGGCAGGGTGGCAGCAGGCCCCTGTGCTGCCAGGTAAGGTCTCCTCCGAGGCCAGGCTGGATGAGGCCTGGGGCTGGCGGGAGGCTGCCGATCAGCTGGGTGGCACTGGGTGATCTTTGAGCTCCCAACCCAAGGCACTCTGTGATTCTGCTGCTCTGGGCAGTCCTGGTGGAGGTGCCCAGGGCAGGAGTTCCCAGGATGTGCCAAGGCTCCAGCCCTGGCTCTTTTTCCTCTTGCACCTCCCCGGAGTTTTGGGCAGGGACTGCGCCCGCCCAGCCCCCGAGGGCTTCAACGTCACCGCCCAGGCCGGCAGGGATTTCCCCTCCCGGCGTCCCAGGCAGGGTGGGAGTCCCCACATGGCACTGGCACACCCTCCTGGGCCTGGCAACTGGGCAGAGGACTCATTGCCCCCACCCAGGGGGGTGCCCCTAAGGCGGTGTCTCTTCCCCCACCCCCCATCCAGGGAGTCACCCACCAGCAGTGGTATCTCTTCAACGACTTCCTCATCGAGCCCGTGGACAAGGTGAGCTGGGGGCATGCCTTTTGGGGGGGAGGGCAGGAGGGGAGAGCCCACTCTGGGCTGCCCCTGGAGCCCCTCTCCCCCCTGCCCTGCAGTGTGAGGCAGTGCAGTTCGACATGAGCTGGAAGGTTCCGGCCATCCTCTACTACGCCCGCAGGAACCTCAACGCCAAGTACAACCTCGTCAGTGAGTGCCTGGGGTGGAAGTGGTGGTGGTGGGGACAGCCTGGGGACACTGCCTGCCTGCCTGCCTCACCCTCCCTTCCCTTTTTCCACCCCTCCCTCCCCTCCCCCAGTCAAGAACCCCATCGAGGCCAGCGTGCTGCTGGCGGAGGCCTCCCTGGCTCGCAAGCAGCGCAAGTGCCACGCCACCTTCATCCCCCTGATGCTGAGCGAGATGCCCCAGCCCGGGGACCTGGTGGGGCTGGATGCTGAGTTTGTCACCTTGAATGAGGTCAGGCCTGCCCCCCCAGCCTTGGGATGCCCCCCTGGGCCTGCCTGCCTCGGGCAGGGCTGAGGGGGGGAGGTGTTGGCCCTGCAGCAGTGGCGTGGGGGTTGAGGGCTGCACTAGGGCCAGACCAAGGGCAGGGGAGGTGGGGAAGGGGCTGGAGGACAGCTGAGGAGCAGCTGGGGGAGCTGGGGGGTGAGGCTGGAGGAGGGGAGGCTGAGGGGAGACCTCCTGGTGCCCAGCTCGGGGAGGGCACAGCTGGAGTGGAGCCAAGGAATCCACCAAGAGCCTGGCCAGGAGCAGGGCAGGAGTTGTACCCCACTGGAGTGGGCACTGGGGAGGGCACAGCTGGCAGCCTGGGGGCAGGCTGGGAGCTCTCACTCCAAGGAGGGCATTGAAGGCTGGAGGAGGGCCAGAGAAGGGCAGCCTGGGCCTGTCCCTGCTGCCTGCTTGGGGGGGGTCAGACTGGATGCTCTTTGGAGAGCCCTTCCAGCCTGGGCCTGTCTGGGGAGGAGCAGCTGAGGGAGCTGGGGGAGTTGAGGCTGGAGGAGAGGAGGCTGAGGGGAGACCTCCTGGCTCCCTGCAAGTGCCTGAGAGGAGCCTGGAGCTAGGGGGGGTTGGGCTCTGGGGCCAAGGGCCAGGGCAAGAGGAGATGGCCTCAGGCTGCCCCAGGGCAGGCTCAGGTTGGCCCTGAGGAGAAACTTCTGCCCTGGAAGGGTTCTGCAAGCCTGGCCCAGGCTGCCCAGGGAGGTGCTGGTGGAGTCCCCAGTCCCTGAGGGTGTTTCAGGTGCGGTGCTGAGGCCTTTGGTGCAGAGTTGGGGCGGACCTGGGAGGCCTTTGGCCAAGGCCAGCCCAGCTGCCCTGACCCCCAGCTGCCCCTGGGCCCTGCAGGAGGAGGCTGAGCTGCGCAGCGACGGCACCAAGTCCACCATCAAGCCCAGCCAGATGTCGGTGGCCAGGATCAGCTGCGTGCGGGGCCAGGGCCCCAACGAGGGAGTGCCCTTCATTGATGACTACATCTCCACCCAGGAGCAGGTGCCAGGGCCCCTGCCCAGCCCCCTGCCCCTGCCACCCCCGGAGGGGCAACCTCCCCCCCTCCCTGCCGCCCCCCCCTCCCTGCCGCCCCCTCCCTGCCGCCCCCCCTGCCGCCCCCCCCTGCCACCCCATTCCTCTCCCTGCCACCCCATTCCTCTCCCTGCCCCCCCCCGCCCCCTCTCACCCCGCCCCCCCTCCCCGCCGCCCCCCCCCCCTCCTCTCCCCCGCCACCCCCGCCGCCCCTCCCCCTCCCTGCCGCCACCCCCCCCCGCCACCCCCTCCTCCCTGCCACCCTCCCCGCCGCCCCCCCTCCTCCCCGCCGCCCCCTCTCCCCCGCCCCCCCGCCACCCCCTCTCCCTGCCACCCCATTCCTCTCCCTGCCCCCCGCCGCCCCCCCCCCGCCACCCCCTCCTCTCCCCCTGCCGCCCCCTCCCCGCCACCCCCTCTCCCTCCCCCGCTCCCCCTGCGGTGCCAGCAGGGGGAGGCCCTCCCGAGCCCCGCTCCCGGTGCCCCTTGGCAGGTGGTGGATTACCTGACCCAGTACTCGGGGATCAAGCCCGGGGATCTGGATGCCAAGATCTCCTCCAAGCACCTCACCACCCTCAAGTCCACCTACCTGAAGCTGCGCTTCCTCATCGACGTGGGGGTGAAGTTCGTTGGCCATGGGCTGCAGAAGGACTTCAGAGTCATCAACCTGATGGTGACAGCAGCGAGCCCCCGGCCCCAAGGGGGGGCTCTGGGTGGGGGCTGGCACCAGCGGGAGCCTCTCTCCCTCTCCCTCTCTCTCTGTCTGCTTCCCAGGTGCCCAAGGACCAGGTGATTGACACAGTCTACCTCTTCCACATCCCCAGGAAGAGGATGATCTCCCTGCGCTTCCTCGCTTGGTACTTCCTGGGTCAGTGGCCAAGCCCTTGGGAACCACAGGGACACAGAAGGGGCAGGGGCAGGAAGGGAGCTCAGGGCTCAGCCAGTCCCAGCCCCCTGCCATGGGCAGGGAGCCCTCCCACCACAGCAGGTTGCTCACAGCCACCTCCAGCCTGGCCTTCAGCACCTCCAGGGCTGAGGAGGAGGCTTCCACCACCTCCCTGGGCAGCCTGGGCCAGGCTCTCAGCACCCTCCTGGGCAACAACTTCTTCCTCACAGCCAAGCTGAGTCTCCCCACTTCCAGTTCTACTCCATCCCCCCCCAGTCCTATCCCTCCCTGACAGCCTCCAAAGTCCCTCCCCAGCTTCCCTGCAGCCCCTGGGAGGCCACCAGAAGGTCTCCTGGGAGCCTTCTCCTCTCCAGCCTGCACAAGCCCAACTCTCTCAGGCTCTGCTCAGCTCCAGCCCTCTGCTCCTCCTCCTGGCCCTGCTCTGGACACCTTCCAGCCCCTCCAGAGCCTTCCTGGAGCAGAGGCTGCAGAGCTGGCCCCAGAGCTGCAGCTGTGGTGTGAGCAGAGCAGGGCTGGGGGGGGGGGGAGTTCTATGAGTTCTTTCAACCCACCAAGTCCTGGCAGGTGACACCTCCTGGTGACACTCCCTGGTGACTCCTCTGATGGAAATGAGCCCATCTGGGGGGGGGGGTTCACATGGTCCTGGGTAGGCAATTGGAATGGTTTCCCCCCTCTCCCAGCCTTACAGCTCCATGAATCACTCCCAGGCCTGGGGGGGGGGGTTGGATTGCCCCTTTCAGTGCTCCCTCAGAGCCCTCTGCTCTTCCTCCTGGTCCTTCTCTGGACACCTCCCAGCACCTCCAGCTGCCAGAAGGGGGCAAGGAGCAAGCCAGGGACTGGAGCTGTCCCCCACCAGCTCTTTTCCCTGACCTACAAGTTGGGGGGGGGATAAAAAAACACTCTCTCCCCCCAGACCTGAAGATCCAGGGGGAGACTCACGACAGCATCGAGGACGCTCGGACGGCTCTGCAGCTCTACCGCAAGTACCTGGAGCTGACCCCGCAGGGCACAGAGCCTGAGGAGTTCAGAAAGGTTGGACCCTGGCACAGCAGCTGGGGGCAGCTGCCCCTGGGGGCGTGGGGGGGCCAAGAAAGCCACCAGCAGCCTGGCCCTGCAGCAGCAAGGGCGTGGGGCAGCAGGAGCCAGGAAGGGGCTTGAGGGCCAGACCAAGGGCAGGGGAGGTGGGGAAGGGGCTGGAGGACAGCTGAGGAGCAGCTGGGGGTGGGGGATGAGGCTGGAGGAGGCTGAGGGGAGACCTTCTGGTGCCCAGCTCGGGGAGGGCACAGCTGGAGTGGGGCCAAGGAAGCCACCAAGAGCCTGGGCTGGAGCAGCCAGGAGCAGGGCAGGAGTTGTACCCCCCCTGGAGTGGGCACTGGGGAAGGCACAGTTGGAGTGGGGCCAAGGAAGCCATCAAGAGCCTGGGCTGGAGCAGGGCAGGAGTTGTACCCCCCTGGAGTGGGCACTGGGGAGGGCACAGCTGGCAGCCTGGGGGCAGGTTGGGGGCTCTCACTCCAAGGAGGGCATTGAAGGCTGGAGAAGGGCAGTGAAGCTGGGGGAGGGTCTGAGGAGGAGCAGTTGAGGGAGCTGGGGGGGTTGAAGCTGGAGGAGAGGAGGCTGAGGAGAGACCTCCTGGCTCCCTGCAAGTCCCTGAGAGGAGGCTGGAGCCGGGGGGGGTTGGGCTCTTGGGTCAAGGATGAAGAGAGCAGAAGAGGAGATGGCCTCAAGGTGTCCCCAGGACAGGGTCAGGAGCAATTTCTGCCCCTTGAAGCTTGTCCAGGCCTGGCCCAGGCTGCCCAGGGCAGTGCTGGAGTCCCATCCCTGGAGGGCTTTCGGTGCCCAGAGGCTGTGGTGCCGAGGGCCAGGGCTTGGTGGTGTGCTGGGGGCAGGGCTTGGGCTCCAGGAGCTGTTCCAAGCCCAAGGCTCCTGCGGTGCCCAGGTGCTGAAAGGCCTCTACGAGAAGGGCAGGAAGATGGACTGGAAGGTGCCGGAGCCGGACAGCCAGAGCAGCCCCAAGCGTAAGGCAGCCCCGCAGCCCCCCCGCGCCCCCCAGCTGTGCTCCCCCTGCCCTCTCACCCTGCCCTCTCCCTGCAGACGGCGCCGTGTACCCCCCGGTGCTGGCCCTGTGACCGGCAGCCCCGGGACCCCCTGACGGAAGTGGACGCACAAGAAACTGGAACCAGCAGCGGCGACTGAGCTGTTCTTGACCCTGCCCGGGGCCCGGCGCCCCGGGACTCCCTCTCTCTGCGGGTTTCCCCCCCTCCCACCTCCCCCCGTGACTCGCCCGCCGGCCCGGGCGCCCCCATAAAGCAGCCTCCGACAGCCGCGCTGCCGTCTCCTCCTTGGCTCCAGGGCTGCGGGGTTAGGCAGCGGCGCCGCGGCCGCGGCAGGGAAGAACCGAGGCCAGCGCTGGAGACACAGCACCGAGGCCCCGGCCCGGCGCCACGGCAAGCAGGAGCCCGACCGCGGCCGCCGCCGGGGCTACGGCGGACGGCGGACGGCGGAACCCGGGCGGGGGGCGGGCCCACAACGTCGTGTGGGCGGGACCACGACAGACCACGCCCTCTCGGTGCGAGCGCCACGCGGCCTGGGGCTGCGGGGGCCTTGCGGCTGCCCCCGGGCTGCCCGCGGCGCTGCCTGCGTCCGGGACGGCGCCGCCGCGGGCCCAGGAGCCGGTCTGACCGGTCCGACTCGTTCCGCCCGGCCGACCGCTTCGTCCGCCGGCCTCTCCCGGGGGTCTTCCGCCGCGGCGTCTCGGGCGGAGGGGCTCGCCGGGGCAGGCGGAGGCGCGGGCAGCCCGGGGGAGCGGGACGGGAGAGCGGCGCGGTACGGGGGGCTCCGGACCGGACCGTGCCGGGGGGGAGGGCTCTGGGGGGGCTGCGAGAGCCGCCCGTGGAGGAGGGGGATCCGTAGGGGAACTCCGGGTTCGACCCCATCGGAGTGGGTTCCACGGGGTCCGGGGACGTGGCCTTGTAGGAAGCGCAGCTCCGTAGAGGACTCTGTGCGTGGGGAGGGGGCTCGGGGTGGGGGGCTCGGGGGGGCGGTGTCTGGCATCGACCTTACAGGGCAGGGAGCTCTGCAGGGAGCTCTGCAGGGGACTCTGGGCTGGATTTGGCAGGGGGTGTGGGTGCTGGACTCGACCCTACAGGAGTGGGTTCCACAGGGGGTCGTGGATGTGGTCCTGCAGAGAATGGAGCTCCCTGTGGGACCCCCTGAGAGGGGAGGGGGCTCTTCACGGAGGGGAGCCTGAGGGGTCCAGGGCCACAGCCAGGCCCTGTCAGGGATGGGGCTCAGAGGGGCTCTGGGGGTGGAACACCACAGACGATGCCCCATGGATCGCACCGCTCTGTGGGGGCCAAGCGGGGGCCGGGGTCTGAGGAGGGGTCAGGACCTGGGGACCACCAGCGCTGGAGCTGCCCCTGCCCGCAGGTCATCAGCCAGCGGTGGAGCCGTGAGGATGAAGGGCCGGATCCCCCCCGTGCTCGGCGCGGCCCTGGCCCTGGCCCTGGCTGTGCCAGCCTGTGCCCGCCGCAGCCAGGACCTGCACTGTGGAGGTGCGGGGTGGGGGACAGGGTGGGGACAGGGCCGGGGTGGCCTTTGGGACCTCTTTGCCCTGCTCCTGCTGCTTGGGGCCGGGCAGATGCTGTGCGAGGGCCGCGGGGCGCAGCTGGGCTCCGCAGTGCCGGTGGTGCCGGGTGGCTGCCGGTGGCTTTGGGCAGTGCCAGGGGTGGTGCGGGCAGGGCAGTGCCGGTCGGTGGCGCCGGGAGCTCGGCAGCTGTGTCCCCTGCAGCCTGCAGGGCGCTGGTGGATGAGCTGGAGTGGGAGATTGCCCAGGTGGACCCCAGGAAAACCATCCAGATGGGCTCCTTCCGCATCAACCCTGACGGCAGCCAGTCGGTCGTGGAGGTGAGGTTGGCACCGGGCTGGCACCATCCTGGCCGGCTGCGGATGCTCTGGGAGGGCTGAGCCAGCCTCATCTCCCTCACCTGCCTCCCCCTGTGGCACTCCCAGGGTGCCCCTGGAGGCGCCAGCCCCTCTCCTCGCTGCTCCCTGGCACTCCCAGGGTGCCCCTGGAGGTGCCAGCCCCTCTCCTCGCTGCTCCCTGGCACTCCCAGGGTGCCCCTGGAGGCGCCAGCCCCTCTCCTCGCTGCTCCCTGGCACTCCCAGGGTGCCCCTGGAGGCGCCAGCCCCTCTCCTCGCTGCTCCCTGGCACTCCCAGGGTGCCCCTGGAGGCGCCAGCCCCTCTCCTCGCTGCTCCCTGGCACTCCCAGGGTGCCCCTGGAGGCGCCAGCCCCTCTCCTCGCTGCTCCCTGGCACTCCCAGGGTGCCCCTGGAGGCGCCAGCCCCTCTCCTCGCTGCTCCCTGGCACTCCCAGGGTGCCCCTGGAGGCGCCAGCCCCTCTCCTCGCTGCTCCCTGGCACTCCCAGGGTGCCCCTGGAGGCGCCAGCCCCTCTCCTCGCTGCTCCCTGGCACTCCCAGGGTGCCCCTGGAGGTGCCAGCCCCTCTCCTCGCTGCTCCCTGGCACTCCCAGGGTGCCCCTGGAGGTGCCAGCCCTCCCCTGGCTGCTGCCTGGCCCTGCTGAGCCTTGCCGCTGCCCCAGGTGCCCTACGCCCGCTCGGAAGCTCACCTGACGGAGCTGCTGGAGAGGGTCTGCGAGAAGATGAAGGACTATGGGGAGAAGGTGGAGCCAGGCAGCCACAGGAAGAGCTATGTCCGAGTGCTCTCCCAGGATGGGACCAGGATGGAGCTCTCCGGGGTCAAAATCGACGGCGACGTGGCGGCCAGCCTCAAGTTCGCGGTGCGTGAGGGCACAGAGCCGGCTGGCGCTGCCTGGGGGGGGCAGCCACCCTGGGGGGCAGCTGGGGGGCTTGGAGGGGTAGAATGGTGCCAGCAGCAACTCCTGGCTGCTTCCTTTAGTCCCTCAGTGCCCCCAGCAGCTCCTGGCTGCTTCCCTTAGTGCCCCCAGCAGCTGCTGGCTGCTTCCCTTGGTCCCTCAGTGCCACCAGCAGCTCCTGGCTGCTTCCCTTGGTGCCAGCAGCAGCTCCTGGCTGCTTCCTTTGGTGCCCCCAGCAGCTCCTGGCTGCTTCCCTTGGTGCCCCCAGCAGCTGCTGGCTGCTTCCCTCAGTGCCCCCAGCAGCTCCTGGCTGCTTCCCTTGGTGCCTTGGTGCCCCCAGCAGCTCCTGGCTGCTTCCCTTGGTGCCCCCAGCAGCTGCTGGCTGCTTCCCTCAGTGCCCCCAGCAGCTCCTGGCTGCTTCCCTTGGTGCCCCCAGCAGCTGCTGGCTGCTTCCCTCAGTGCCCCCAGCAGCTCCTGGCTGCTTCCCTTGGTGCCTTGGTGCCCCCAGCAGCTCCTGGCTGCTTCCCTTGGTGCCTCGGTGCCCCCCAGGCACCAGGTGTCCCCCAGCAGCTCGTGCTTGCTCCTTCCTGGCGGTTGGGGGGAGGGGGCTGCTCCTGGGCTGGTGGGGGTGGGCTCTGGGTGCCCCCTCCTTGCTGGTGGTGCTGAGCCCCCCCAGCTGCTGCCCTTGCAGTGTGAGAGCATCGCTGAGGAGTACGAGGATGAGCTGCTGGAGCTGCTGTCCCACGAGACCCAGAACGTCAAGGACCGGCTCTGCAGCAAGCGCACCGGTGAGGCGGCTGTGCCCGGCCGTGCCAGGCTGTGCCATGCTCTGCCAGGCTGGGGAGGGGCTCTCCCTCTGCCCTGCTGGCTTGTAGCACCCCAGGAGCTGCCAGCCCAGGGCAGGGAGGATGTGGAGGAGCTGCAAGGCCTTGGAATCCCAAAGTGTCTTGGTGCCCATGGAGCAGCCCCTCCTGCTGCCCCCCTCCTGCTGCCCCCCTCCTGCTGCCCCCCTCCTGCTGCCCCCCTCCTGCTGCCCCCCTCCTGCTGCCCCCCTCCTGCTGCCCCTCCCCTGCTGCCCCCTCCTGCTGCCCCTCCCCTGCTGCCCCCTCCTGCAGCTCCCCTCCTGCTGCCCCCTCCTGCTGCCCCCTCCTGCTGCCCCCTCCTGCTGCCCCTCCCCTGCTGCCCCTCCCCTGCTGCCCCTCCTGCTGCCCCCTCCTGCTGCCCCTCCTGCAGCTCCCCCTCCTGCTGCCCCCTCCTGCTGCCCCCTCCTGCAGCCCCCCTCCTGCTGCCCCCCTCCTGCTGCCCCCTCCTGCTGCCCCCTCCTGCAGCTCCCCCTCCTGCTGCCCCCTCCTGCTGCCCCCTCCTGCAGCCCCCTCCTGCAGCTCCCCCTCCTGCTGCCCCTCCCCTGCTGCCCCCTCCTGCTGCCCCCCTCCCAGCTCCCCTGCTGCCCCCTCCTGCTGCCCCTCCCCTGCTGCCCCTCCCCTGCTGCCCCCTCCTGCTGTCCCCTCCTGCTGCCCCCTCCTGCTGCCCCCTCCTGCTGCCCCCCCTGCAGCTCCCCTCCTGCTGCCCCCTCCTGCAGCCCTCCTCCTGCTGCCCCCTCCTGCTGCCCCCCTGCTGCCCCCTCCTGCAGCCCTCCTCCTGCTGCCCCCTCCTGCTGCCCCCTCCTGCTGCCCCCTCCCCTGCTGCCCCTCCTCCTGCTGCCCCCTCCTGCAGCCCCCCCTCCTGCTGTCCCCCTCCTGCTGCCCATGGAGCAGCACCTCCCCTGCTGCCCTCCTCCTGCTGCCCTCCTCCTGCAGCTCCCCTCCTGCAGCTCCCCCTCCTGCAGCCCCTCCCCTGCAGCCCTTCCCCTGCAGCCTCTCTCCAGCACCCTGCTGCCCACAGCTTGCTTTGGGTCCAGCACCCTGCCCTGCTCTGCCCAGGGCTCCTGGCACAGCCAATGTGGGCACTCCCCCCCGGCATCCCCCTCCCCATGGGGCTGTTTCCAGCTTGGCAGCAGCAGGGTCAGGGCCTGCCAGGACCTTTGCCCTCCTCTGAGGTGGCAGTGTTCGGCGTGGGCACCACGGGGTTGTGCCAGTGTGGATGCCCTGTGGACCTGGGATGGGCCAAGAAGGAAACTTTCCTTCTCCAGGGGCATCCTTGGGGATGCTCCCAGGGCTCAGCCTGGCCCCAGCTTGGCACAGGCTGTGCCAGCAGCTCTGTCCCCCCAGGACCAAGCGAAAGGGAAGCTTGTGTGTGCCCTGGCACAGCTCGCAGCTGCCAGGGGCAGGGTGCCACGAGACTCTGCCGTGCCCTGAGGGCAGTGCCCCCCTCTTGTCGCCCCCAGACCTGTGTGACCACGCTCTCCACATCCCTCATGATGAGCTGTGACCCAGGCAGCAGCCCTGGCTGCCTCTGGAGGACGCTGCCCACCCTCAGCGGTGGCCTCGTGGGACCAGGAGAGCGCCGAGCTGCGGCCGGCCCTCACCTCGGGGCCTGGCTGCTCCCCTGCTGCGCACCGAGGGGGCTGTGGAGCTGGCAGCGATGCCCCAGCCTGCTGCTCTGCTCCTGATTCACTGCAGCCCTGGTGCTGGGGGGCACCGGGATGCTGGTGCTGGGGGGCACCGGGACGTCCCGGGGACGTTGCAGGAGGCAGGCTGCCCCCCAGGGACGTTCCTCTGCCCCTGCCAGGGGGGGCACTGCGGGGGGCACACCAGGGCAGAGGGGCTGGGGGGGGGTGGGCCCTGCACAGGCAATAAAGGGGCTGCGTGGTGGTCGTGCCCAGGGCCGGTCTGGCTGCTGTGTGTGGAGGAGGGGGAGGGCGGTGGCAGCCCTGCGTGTCCCTGCCTGTCCCCGGGGTGACTCAGGCTTGTGGCTGCTGTCCACATGCTCCAGCTGCCCTTAGGCAGCCCTGGCAGAGCGCCCACCACGGGGGCACCGGGTGGGTCGGCGCTGGCTGGCGCTGGGCGCCCTGTGCCCGGCCGGGGCAATGCCCTGGGGTCAGCAAGGACGATCACCCCGCCCTGCCCCTGGTGCCACCGCCGAGCCGGGGGCAGCGGCGACCTCCTCGCAGCCCTGCGGTGGGGTGAGCGGTGACGTCACGCCCCGCGGGATGACGTCGCTGCCCCCGGTGGCCTCGCGGTGACATCACCGGGCTGCCCCGCGCCGCGGGTGAGCCACAACCGAACCGCTGGCGAGGGCGGGGCTGGGGCGGGAGGGGGCGGATGGGTTCGGGTGGGTGGCAGACGGCGGCATGACGTCACGCACTGCGGGCGATGACGTCACGCGAGGAACCGGGTCTCTGCCTCATCTCCCCGCGCCCTCAGAGCAGGCGAACGCGGCGGCCGCCTACAGCGGGGGTCCTTCGCCTCATGGCGCTTTATTTGCATGTCCCCGCCCCCTCCTGCGAGGGGCAGCCAATAGCGAGCGGCTTGATCCCGATTGAGGCGGGGCTGGGGGTGGGGCTATACTAATGAGCATCGCGCGTCTCGCCCCGCCCCGCCTCCGCCGCGCTCAGGAAGCCCCCGGACGCCGCCGCCGCTCGCTCCGGTCCCGCTCCCGGCCCCGCTCCCGGCCCTGCCCTGCTCCGCTGTAGCCCGCCCCGCTCCCGGTGCCGCCATGACGCTTCTCGCCGCCGGTAGCCGGGCGGCCGCGCGCCTTCGCGGGCCCAAGGTGAGGCCCGGGCCCGCCGCGCCTTAAGGGGGCGATGCCGCCGGTGGGGGTAGGGGCAGGGTGGGCTCTGTCTGTTGGGGAGGGAGGGGGGGGCCCGGTTCTTAAAGGGGCCGCGCCGTGGGGAGGGCGGGGTGGGGGTGGGTGGGGCTGTTTAAGGCTCCGCAGCATCTGTGGGGAGGGGGGCGCGGGGTCGCGCGCTGCAGCGGCAGCACGTGGTGGGCACCGGCGCCGCCTCTGCCGGGAGCGGCGGTAACGGGCGCCGGGGGTGTGCCCCCCCGCCCTCCTTCCCTTGTTCTCGCTGCTCTGTCGGGGCTGGAGGGACCCCAGGCCCCTCTGGCACACCGGCGAGGGCTCGGAGCCCGGCCCGCGGCCCACAGCCCGGGGGCGCAGCCCGGCTCCGGGGTTGCTCGTCCTGTCTCCCCCCCCCAGCGCTTGGAGGCTTCCTGCCCTGCGGCTTCCCCGGTGCGGGGCTGTGCTCCGCTGGGAGGGCCCTAGGCCAGCCCCGGTGGGCCCTCACCGGGCAGCACCGGCAGCGAGAGCACGGGGAAGGGGGGGTGGGGTTCCCCCGTCTCCGCTCCCCGCCCTTCACGGCGGCCCGGTGCCGTAGAGGACAACGGGGTCACGGGCAAGGGACCCCCTCCCGGCCCAGGGCTGTGCTGGGGGAGGGAGGGGGGCGAAGTGTCCCGGGGAAGGGGGGAGGTCGAGCAGCGGTGCGGGGCTGGGGGTGGCCCCGGGACACATCGCCGCCACCGCTCTTGCCCCCGCCCTGCCCGCAGCCCCCGGCCCGTTAGCCTTGGCCGCGGCCCTCGGCGTTTCGTAACGGCCGCTCCAGCGGCGGTATCGACCGGGCGTTATTTTGGGCTGCGGGGTCGGGCCCCGCCGTGTCCCACTTGGCTCCGCTGGCCCCCGAGGCTGGGCATCACCCCGGTAACCGGGGCCAGTCCCCTCTCCCTTCCCCCCACTCGTGTCCTAATCCCGACCTGCCGCCGTCCTCCTCCTCCTCCTCCTTTCCCCGCGGCCTCAGCTCCCGTTACTCCCGGGGGGGGGCAGAGGGGGGTGGGCTCCTGTACCGTCCCCCAGCTCCAACCGGGGGTTGGGGGGCGGAGGAGGGGGGGGCGGAGAGGGGCCCGCAGCTCCCGGAGCTGCCCCAGCCCCGGTGTCCGCTGTCACCGCCACCACGTGTGACCTTGAGGCGGTGACAACCGGGACGGACCCAGGAGGGTCCCGCACGGCCGGGGGGCGACACGGGAGTGGGAGGGGGTGACAGAGGCTGCGGTGGGGCCCCGGTGGGGGTGGCTGCGGCCACCTTGACCTTGTGCTTGCTGCTGCTGTCCCCAGCGTCCCCTTCGGGGGTGCCGCCTGTTGCTGGGGGGGGTGGGGGGTGGACAGTACCGGAGCAGCTTTCCGGCTCCGGTGCTGCCCGGGGCCACACTTGGGGTCCCCGTCATGGGGCTGGGGGGTGCTGGGCTGCTGTGACACATAGTTGGGTGCTGTGTCGTCCCCCCCACCCCGCGTCCTAGGCCATCCCTCCCTTCCCCTCCCTTCCCCTCCTGTCCCTTCCCCTCCCCCCCCCCCGGTGGAAAAATCGACTCAGGTTCCGCCTGCGCCGCCGCAGCTCGGCCCCGCGGGGTCATCCCCGGGGCTCCACCGGGACACCGGGCAGGGATGCGGCTTCCCCCGCCCCGGGACGGCCCCGACGCCCTCACCCAGCTCCTGGCCTCCCCAGCCCCTCCTCGATGCCCACCCTGCTGTCTGGGGGTTGGGACGTGGGCTTGAAGCCGGTGCCACCGGGAAGCACCGAGGGGAGATGCCAGGCCCGGGCGTCGCCGGGCTTGGGGCTTCCCGGTTGCCTCGGGGTGTTCCCAAAGTCCGGAGTCCCCGGGACTGCCGGGCACGGGGCAACGAAGCTTGGCTTCCCCGGAGCCACCGCAGCGGTGCCAGCCCGGCAGGGGCAGTGCCAGCCCGGCAGGGGCAGTGCCAGCAGCTGCAGGTTCCCTGTGCCAGATGCTTCCGCAGGGCAGGAAGTGAAACGCAGCCTCCGTGGCCACCACCGGGGCCGGGCACGGTGTGCCGGGGGTGGCACCACGCTGGGGGGCACCTGCCCACCCCTCCCGTGCCCTGCCCTGCCCTGCCCTGCCCAACCTGCCTGGCTCTGCTCCCTGCCCCGCGTGGGCAGTGCCACCGCTGCTGTGTCCTCATGAGCTGGGGTGGCACCGGCTGGCTGCTGCCACAGGAGTTGTGCCACACCTTCCAGGGGGGCTGGCATGGCTGCCCCACCCCCCCGAAAAGGGGCAGCTGTGGTGCTGCTGGGGCTGTGCCCAGGTGCCCCCCAAGTGGCTGTCTCTGCTCTCCCTCAGAACGCTGCCTGCGTGCTCTTCGCTGCCCGCCATGCCAGTGCTGCCACGGTAAGAGCAGCTCCCTGCTGCTGGTAGGGTGCTGGGCACCTCCCCCCCAAGCCCCTGCCCCTTCTGCTGTGTGCCAGGCCTCGTGCCCATGTCCTGCCCTCTTCCCCAGAACCTGAAAGATGTCCTGGCCAGCATGATCCCCAAGGAGCAGGCCAAGATCAAGAGCTTCAGGCAGCAGCACGGCAGCACTGCCATCGGGCAGATCACTGTGGATATGGTGAGTGGAGCGCTGCCAGGGGCCGTGCCAGGGCCGTGCCAGGGCAGTGCCACAGCTGGTGACCCTCCCCCTCCCACAGGTGTACGGTGGCATGAGAGGCATGAAGGGATTGATCTACGAGACCTCGGTGCTGGACCCTGATGAGGTAGGGCTGGCTCCTGCCCCAGTGCCCCCCCGGCCTCGGTGCACCCCCGGCCTCGGTGCCCTCCTGCCCCGGTGCCCTTCCAGCCTCAGTGCCCCCCCGGCCTCGGTGCACCCCCGGCCTCGGTGCCCTCCTGCCCCGGTGCCCTTCCAGCCTCAGTGCCCCCCCGGCCTCGGTGCCCCCCTGGCCTCGGTGCCTCCCCCCAGCCCCGGTGCCCCCGCCTGCCCGGTGCCCCTCCTGCCCAGTGCCCCTCCTGCCCCTCCTGCCCCGTGCCCCCTCCTGCCTTGGTGCCCCCCCTGCCTCGGTGCCCCTCCTGCCCCGGTGCCCCTCCTGCCCCGGTGCCCCCGGCCTCGGTGCCCCCCCTGCCCCAGTGCCCCTCCTGCCCTGGTGCCCCTCCTGCCCCAGTGCCCCCCCGGCCTCGGTGCCCTCCCAGCCTCAGTGCCCCTCCTGCCCGGCGGCTGACCCTGTGCCTGGGGACTCCTTAGGGCATTCGCTTCCGGGGCTACAGCATCCCCGAGTGCCAGAAGCTGCTGCCCAAAGCTGCCGGCGGAGAGGAGCCGCTGCCCGAGGGCCTCTTCTGGCTGCTGGTGACTGGGGAGGTGCCCACCCAGGAGCAGGTAACCCCCAGCAGCTCTGGGGGCGGTGGGCAGAGGTGTGGTGCTGGTGGGCAGAGATGGAGCGGGCAGCAGTCTTGGGGGTAGTGGACAGCGGTGTGGTGGGTGGTGGGCAGCGGTGTTGGTGGGCAGCAGTGTGGTAGTGGTGGTAGTGGGCAGCAGTCTTGTGGTGGGCAGTGGTCTGTTGGCAGCGGGCAGAGCCGTGGAGGTGGCGGTGGCAGTGGTGGGCAGTGGTGTGGTGGCGGTGGTGTGCGGTGGGCATTGGGCTGTTGGCAGTGGTGGGTAGTGGGCAGTGGTGTGGGGGTGGTCTGTTGGCAGTGGTGGGCAGCGGGGATGGTGGCCAGCAGGCAGCGGTCCGTGGGCAGTGGTCTGTGGGCAGTGGGCAGCGGGCTGTGGGCAACGGGCAGTGGTCTGTGGGCAGTGGGCAGTGGGCAGCAGGGGCGGTGGGCAGCGGGCAGTGGTCTGTGGGCAGCGGGCAGTGGTCTGTGGGCAACGGGCAGTGGTCTGTGGGCAGCGGGCAGTGGGCAGCAGGGGCGGTGGGCAGTGGGCAGCGGTCCGTGGGCAGCGGGCAGTGGGCAGCAGTCTGTGGGCAGTGTGGGCAGTGGGGGCAGTGGGCAGCGGGCAGCGGTCCGTGGGCAGCGGGGGCGGTGGGCAGCAGTCTGTGGGCAGCGGGGGCAGTGGGCAGCAGTCAGCGGTCCGTGGGCAGCGGGCAGTGGGCAGCAGTCTGTGGGCAGCGGTCAGCGGTCCGTGGGCAGCGGTCAGCGGGCAGCGGTCAGCAGTCTGTGGGCAGCGGGGGCGGTGGGCAGCGGGCAGCAGTCTGTGGGCAGCGGGGTGGTGGGCAGCGGGCAGCAGTCCGTGGGCAGTGGGCAGCGGGCAGTGGTCTGTGGGCAGCGGGCAGTGGTCTGTGGGCAGCGGCAGTGGGCAGCGGGGCGTGGGCAGCGGGGTCTGTGGGCAGCGGGGCAGTCCGGGGCAGCGGGCAGTGGTCTGTGGGCAGCGGGCAGTCTGTGGGCAGCGGGCAGTGGGCAGCGGTCTGTGGGCAGCGGGGGCGGTGGGCAGTGGTCAGCAGTCTGTGGGCAGTGGTCAGCAGTCTGTGGGCAGCGGGCAGTGGTCTGTGGGCAGCGGGCAGTGGGCAGCGGGGGCGGTGGGCAGCGGGGGTGGGCAGCGGGGCGGTGGGCAGCGGTCAGCAGTCCTTGGGCAGCGGTCTGTGGGCAGCAGGGGCGGTGGGCAGCGGTCAGCAGTCCGTGGGCAGCGGGCAGTGGGCAGCAGGGGCGGTGGGCAGCGGTGTGGTCTGTGGGCAGCGGTCAGCAGTCCGTGGGCAGCGGGCAGTGGTCTGTGGGCAGCGGGCAGTGGTCTGTGGGCAGCGGGGGTGGGCAGCGGGGGTGGGCAGCGGGGGCGGTGGGCAGCGGGGGCGGTGGGCAGCGGTCAGCAGTCCGTGGGCAGCGGGCAGTGGTCTGTGGGCAGCGGGCAGTGGGCAGCGGGGCGGTGGGCAGCGGTCTGTGGGCAGCGGGGGCGGTGGGCAGCGGTCAGCAGTCTGTGGGCAGCGGGCAGTGGTCTGTGGGCAGCGGGCAGTGGGCAGCGGGGGCGGTGGGCAGCGGGGGTGGGCAGCGGGGCGGTGGGCAGCGGCAGGGGGGTCTGCGGGGCGGTGGGCAGCGGGGCGGTGGGCAGCGGCATTGGGCAGCGGGGCGGGGGCAGCGGGGCGGTGGGCAGCGGCGGTGGGCAGCGGGGCGGTGGGCAGCGGGGTGGTGGGCAGCGGGGCGGTGGGCAGCGGTCAGCAGCGGGCAGCGGGCAGTGGTCTGTGGGCAGCGGGCAGTGGGCAGCGGGGGCGGTGGGCAGCGGGGGTGGGCAGCGGGGGTGGGCAGCGGGGCGGTGGGCAGCGGTCAGCAGTCCGTGGGCAGCGGGTGGCGGCCGTGCCGTCCCCGCCGCCCGTCTGAGCCCCGCGCCCCCGGCCGCAGGCAGGCTGGCTGTCGCGGGAGTGGGCGCGCCGCGCCGCCCTGCCCTCCCACGTGGTGACCATGCTGGACAACTTCCCTACCAACCTGCACCCCATGTCCCAGCTGAGCGCGGCCATCACCGCCCTCAACAGCGAGAGCAAGTTCGCCCGCGCCTACGCCGAGGGCATCCACCGGGCAAAGTACTGGGAGGTACCCGCCCGGGCCGGCAGGGGGCCTGGGGGGCCGGCAGGGGGCTGGGGAGGGGAGGAGGGGGCTTAGGGGGTGAGGAGGAAGTTTGTCCACCTTCAGTGCCCAGTTTGGGTGCAAGGATGCTATGGGCCTGAGTGCCCGGCACAGGGCATCCAGCAGGGGCTCAGCCACCTTGATCCTGAGCTGAGGGGGCTGGAGAGATGAGGAGGGGGCTTAGGAAGTGAGGAGGGGGCTTAGGAAGTGAGGAGGGGGCTTGGAGGGTGAGGAGGTTTGTCCACCTTCAGTGCCCAGCTTGGGTGCAAGGATGCCATGGACCTGAGTGCCTGGCACAGGGCATCCAGCAGGCAGAGTCCTGGGAGGTACCCACCCAGGGCCAGGAAGGGGCTTGGGAGGTGAGGAGGAAGCCTGGGAGGCGAGGAGGGGGCTGCGGGAGTGCCCCCACGCCGCAGCAGCGCCTCCTGCTGGCCAGTTCGTGTACGAGGACGCCATGGACCTGATCGCCAAGCTGCCCTGCGTGGCCGCCAAGATCTATCGCAACCTGTACCGGGAGGGCAGCAGCATCGGCGCCATCGACCCCGGCCTCGACTGGTCCCACAACTTCACCAACATGCTGGGCTACAGCGACCCCCAGTTCGTGGAGCTGATGAGGCTCTACCTCACCATCCACAGGTCTGGGGGCAGGCAGCAGGGAGAGGGGAGGGAGGGGCTGCAGCCTGGCACCGTGCCCGGCCGCCGCGGCTCCAGAGAGGAGCTGGGATGTGCCCAGGCCGGCGCCGGGCACAGGGTGTGGAGCCCCCGGGGCAGGGCTGGGGTGGGGCTGGGAGGGAGGGGTTTGGTTTGGGGGTGTCCCTGTGGTTGAGGGGGGCACAGGGCAGGGTGGCTGGGAGCTGGGGGTGCCAGGGCTGGGAGTGAATGAAGAGTGTGGCACCCACAGGTGGTGCTGGGAGGGAGGGGCTGGCTCTGGGGGTGCCCCTGTGGCTGAGGGGGCACAGGGCAGGGTGGGTGGGAGCTGGGGGGTGCCAGGGCTGGCACTGAGCACAGGGCATGGAGCCATAGGGCAGAGCTGGGGTGGTGCTGGGAGGGAGGGGCTGGCTCTGGGGGTGCCCCTGTGGCTGAGCTGAGCTCCCCCCTGCAGTGACCACGAGGGGGGCAATGTCAGTGCCCACACCAGCCACCTGGTTGGCAGTGCCCTCTCCGACCCTTACCTCGCCTTCGCCGCCGCCATGAACGGCCTGGCCGGGCCCCTGCACGGCCTTGCCAACCAGGTAGGGCTGCCCTCTGTCTGTCTGTCTGCCTCTGCCTGTGTGCCAGCTGCTGGGCCTCACCCTCCTCCTCCTCTTGCTGCTCAGGAGGTGCTGCTGTGGCTCACAGACCTGCAGAAGGAGCTGGGCCGGGAGGTGTCGGACGAGAAGCTTCGAGACTTCATCTGGAACACTCTCAACTCGGGCAGGGTGAGCTGCCCCTGCCCCCTGCCAGCCTGAGTGCCAGCCTCTGCCCTCAAAAAACCCACAACCCACCCCACAGCCTCTCTCTGCCCCAGTGCCAAGCTGGACTGAGCTGGAAGTGCCAATCTCTGCCCTCAAAACTCATCCTGCAGCCTCTCTGCCCTAATGCCAAGCTTCACTGAGCTTAGAAGTGCCAACCTCTGCCCTCCAAAGCTCATCTCACAGCCTCTCTCTGCCCCAATGCCAAGCTGGACTGAGCTGGAGGTGCCAACCTCTGCCCTCAAAACTCCTCTAACCCACCCCACAGCCTCTCTGCTCTAATGCCAAGCTTCACTGAGCTTGGAAGTGCCAACCTCTGCCAACCTCTGCCCTCCAAAATTCATCCCACAGCCTCTCTGCCCCCAGTGCCAGGCTTGAGGAGGTCATCCTGAGCTGGAGGTGCCAATCTCTGCCCTCAAAACTCATCTCACAGCTTCTCTGCTCCAATGCCAAGCTTGGCTGAGCTGGAGGTGCCAACTTCTGCCCTCAAAACTCATCCTGCAGCCTCTCTGCCCTAATGCCAAGCTTGACTGAGCTTAGAAGTGCCAACCTCTGCCCTCCAAAGCTCATCTCACAGCCTCTCTCTGCCCCAATGCCAAGCTGGACTGAGCTGGAGGTGCCAATCTCTGCCCTCAAAACTCATCTCACAGCTTCTCTGCTCCAATGCCAAGCTTGGCTGAGCTGGAGGTGCCAACTTCTGCCCTCAAAACCCTTCTAACCCACCCCGCAGCCTCTCTGCCCTCATTGCCAGGCTTGAGGAGGTCATCCTGAGCTGGAGGTGCCAACCTCTGCCCTCAAAACTCATCCTGCAGCCTCTCTGCCCTAATGCCAAGCTTCACTGAGCTGCAGGTGCCAGCCTCTGCCCTCCAAAGCTCATCTCACAGCCTCTCTCTGCCCCAGTGCCAAGCTGGACTGAGCTGGAGGTGCCAGCCCCTGCCCTCAACAGCCCCTCTAACCCACCCCACAGCCTCTCTCTGCCCCACTGCCAGGCCTGAGAGGCTCCTGCTGAGCTGGAGGTGCCAGCCCCTGCCCTCCCCCCTCACCTCTGCCCCCGTGCCCAGGTGGTGCCAGGCTACGGGCACGCGGTGCTGCGCAAGACCGACCCTCGCTACACCTGCCAGAGGGAGTTTGCCCTCAAGCACCTGCCCCAGGACCCTCTCTTCAAGCTGGTGGCACAGCTCTACAAGATCGTGCCCAAGGTGCTGCTGGAGCAGGGCAAGGCCAAGAACCCCTGGCCCAACGTGGATGCCCACAGCGGGGTCCTGCTGCAGGTGAGCTGGGCAGGGGGGTGCCCCCCGGGCATGGAGCCTGGCAGGGGCCCTGGCATGGGCTCTGGTATGGGCTCTGGCATGGCCTGGCAGGGGCCCTGGCATGGGCTCTGACATGGAGCCTGGCATGGGCTCTGGTATGGGCTCTGGCATGGATGGGCCCTGGCATGGGCTCTGGCATGGGCCCTGGTATGGAGCCTGCCCTGGCATGGGCCCTGGCATGGGCTCTGCCATGGAGCCTGCCATGGGCCCTGGTATGGGCTCTGGCATGGGCCCTGGCATGGGCCCTGGCATGGGCTCTGGCATGGGCTCTGGCATGGGCCCTGGCATGGGCCCTGGCATGGGCTCTGGTATGGGCCCTGGCATGGGCTCTGGCATGGAGCCTGGCATGGGCCATGGGCTCTGGCATGGAACCTGGCATGGAGCCTGGCATGGGCTCTGGCATGGAGCCTGGCATGGAGCCTGGCATGGGCTCTGGCATGGAGCCTGGCATGGGCTTTGCCTCTGGCAGGGGGAGGGGGTTGGAACTGGATGATTTTCCAAGATTCCATGAGATGCCCTCCAGCCACCCCCCAGGTGCCCTCCATCCCCCCTAGGTGCCCTCTAACCACCCCCCAGGTGCCCTCCAACCACCCCCTAGGTGCCCTCCATCCCCCCCAGGTGCCCTCCATCCCCCCCAGGTGCCCTCCAACCACCCCCTAGGTGCCCTCCATCCCCCCCAGGTGCCCTGCATCCCCCCCAGGTGCCCTCCATCCCCCCCCAGGTGCCCTCCATCCCCCAGGTGCCCTCTAACCACCCCCAGGTGCCCTCCATCCCCCAGGTGCCCTCCATCCCCCTAGGTGCCCTCTAACCACCCCCCAGGTGCCTCCAACCACCCCCCTAGGTGCCCTCCATCCCCCAGGTGCCCCATCCCCCAGGTGCCTCCAACCACCCCCAGGTGCCCTCCCTCCCCCTAGGTGCCCTCCATTCCCCCAGGTGCCCTTCCTCCCCTCCCTGCCCTCCAGCTTCCACCTCTTGGTTGCTTTATCGTTTGCCTCTCGTGGTTCCTGACCCCCCCCCCCTTTCTCCCCCTTTCTCCCCCCTGCCCCTCTGTTCCCCTGCAGTACTATGGCCTGAAGGAGATGAATTACTACACGGTGCTCTTCGGGGTCTCCAGGGCCCTGGGGGTGCTGTCCCAGATGATCTGGAGCAGGGCCCTGGGCTTCCCCCTGGAGAGGCCCAAGTCGATGAGCAGCCAGGGGCTGATGCAGCTGGTGGGCTACAAGTCAGGCTGAGCCCCCCCCCAGGAAACCAACAGGCAGCAAAAGGGACAGCGTGGGGAGGGGGAGGGGGACACACAGGGCTGTGGTTTGCTGCTCCCCTCCCCACCCCCACCCAATTCCCCCCCCTCCCCTCCCCAAGGGAAAAAAGCTGCAGTGGTCCCCCCCCCCCCAACACCCCCCCCGGGGGGGGGGTCCCTGGATGGACTCAGCACTGAACCTCCCTCCCCACTGACCCCCTCCCCAAGGGGGGGGTGGGGGCTTCTGTGGTGCAAGCAGAGCTCTCACCCCCTTCCCCCAACCCCTCTCCCCTCTTTGGGAGTGGGAACCCCCTCCCCCAGCCCTCCCCAAGGTGGGGTGGGGGGAAAGCTTCTGTGGTGCAAACAGCCCTCCCCCCCTCCCTCTCCCCAGTTTGGGAGTGGGGACCTCCCCCTACCAAAACCCTCCCCAAACTGGGGTGGGGGCTTCTGTGGTGCAAGCAGAACTCTCTCCCCCTCCCTCCCCCCGTCCCCTCTTTGGCAGTGGGGACCCCCCCCCAAGTTGGGGGGTGGGAGGGATGGCTCCTCACCCCCCCTCTCCTCTTTGGGGGGGGTAGGGGGTGGCTCCTCAAGCCCTCTCCCCTTTGGGAGCCCCTAGGGCTCTGCTTCCCCTTCAACACCCCCCACCTCCCCCCCACCCTGGCTGCCTTCCCCCAGCTCTGCTAATGTGAGGGGGGGGCTCCTGCCACCCCCCCCCCCCAGCAGCCCTCACGCACACTGGGAGCCCCCTCACCCCCTCAGCTCCCCTGCTGCTGGGTATTGGGGGGGGGGGGCAGCACTGGGAAGGTTGTGGGATCCCTCCCCCCCCAAGTTCAGAACCACTTCAAGCCCCCAGCCCCCTCCTGAGGGGGTTCAGGGTCAGCCTCCTGTCCAGGCTCCTCCCCTGGGGCAGCAGCTGAATGTCTCAGCCCCTCCCCACCCCTCCCCCTCCACACAGGGACTTGATACACTCCTCCCCCCGTGTTTGTGTGCCCCCCCCGTGTCTGACACCCCCGGTGGCAGCCGGAGCTGGGCCCCTCCTCCCCCAGTCCCAGCCCTGCCTGGGTCTCCCCCCTTCCCCCTCCCCAAACAACAACAAAATGCAAAATAAATGTTTTTATTAACAGCCCTGCAGCCTCCTCCCAGCACTGGGACCCCCAGCCCCCAGCCCCCCCGAGGGGGGGGCCCCACAGCAGTTAGGGGGGAGGGGGGAAGCAGGGAAGGGCAGCCCCCAGCCTCACCCTAAGTGTGGGGGGGAGGACCCCATCCTATCACTGCTGGGGCTGGCACTTGGCCCCCTGGCACAGTGGGGCAGGGGGGGTGGGAGGTGAGCAGCCTCATTTTTGGGGGCAGGGGGCTGTCTCTGTGCAGCACACCCCCTCTCCAGGGAGGCTGCAAAGCCTTGGGAGAGCCTTTAGGGGCCTGGCAGAGACCTTCCCTGGAGCTGGGGGAGGGCAGAGGGGGCTCAGAAAGCCTCCCCCCATCCTCGGGAGGAGCTGGAGACCCCCGAATATTCCACTCCCCAGCAGGGAGGAGAGCTGGGGGGCAGGGGGTGGGCACAGCCTGGGCTGGGGGAGAGGAGGGAGTGGTCGGGGGGGGAGGGGCAGCAGGGGTTGCCCCCTCCCCCCCCTGTGCGTGTGAGTTGTGCAAACTGTGCGACGACCTCGGAGGCCTGGGGGGGGGGAGGGGCTTGGGGGAGAGGGTTTGGGGGAGGGGGCATCCCCTCAGCTCCCACCAGAAGGCTTCCTGGAGTCTTTTCCTTCCCTTTTTTCATGCCTGGAAGAGCTGAGGATGGAGGGAAGCAGCCTGGGGGGAGAGGGGGGCTCCATCCACTGCCCTTCTCCTCCTCCTCCTCTTCCTCCCCTGCAGCCAGGACCCCTCTGGCTTTGTCGGGGTGGGGGGGGGGGTTTCAAAGCCCCCAGCCTGCCTAAGACAGCCCCAAAGCCAACTCCCTCCCTCCCTCCTTCCCTCCTCCCCAGATTAACCCCAGACAGCAAAAGGAAACAACAAAAATCAGCTACAAAAGGAGGGAGGACTTGGGGAGGGGTGAGGGGGGAACCTTGTGGCCCCCTCCCCCTTTTCCCCTCCCTCCTCTTCCGAGAGAGCTTCGCTCCCACGGGGGGCAGTGCCCCTTTCGGTGCCCTCTCTCCTTCCTTCCTTCCTTCTCGAGGGCTTGGCACAGTCTGTGGGGGTGGGGGGGGGCTGGGGAAGGGAAGCCCTCCCCTCCCCCCCCAGGCTCACGTCTGGTGCACCTCGTGGAACATCAGCTCCCGGGGGATGCGCGTCTCGGGCCCGAAGCTCTTGGCCGCCTGCCGCTCGAAGGCTGCCACCATCTGCTTCACCACCTCGTCGAAGAAGACGGCGGCCAGCTGGGAGTGCAGCAGCGAGCGGAACTCGAAGGAGATCTGCGGCGGGGACAGGAGGTGGCAGCGGCCTGGGGGCCTGCCCGGGCAGCTGGAAGTGGCCCCGGCCCTGCGGGATCCAGCCCCGCCCCGCCTGACCCCTCCCAGCCCCACCCAACCCTCCCAGCCCTTCCTGGCCACCAGCCCCCCGACCCCTCCCAGCCCCGCAGGATCCACCTTCAGCCCCGCCCGACCCCTCCCGGCCCCACCCAACCCCTCCCGGCCCTGCAGGATCCACACAGCCCTGCCCGACCCCTCCCGGCCCCGCCTGACCCCTCCCAGCCCTTCCTGGCCCCACCCGACCCCTCCCAGCCCTGCAGGATCCACACAGCCCTGCCCGACCCCTCCCGGCCCCACCCGACCCCTCCCGGCCCTGCAGGATCCACACAGCCCTGCCCGACCCTCCCAGCCCTGCCCCACCCCTCCCAGCCCTCCTGGCCCTGCCCGACCCTCCCAGCCCTGCAGGATCCACACCCAGCCCCACCCAACCCCTCCCGGCCCTGCCCCATCCACACCCCCCCCGACCCTCCAGGCCCTCCACACAGCCCCGCCCGACCCTTCCCAGCCCTGCCCCACTCCTCCCAGCCCCTCCTGGCTCTGCCCGACCCTCCCAGCCCTTCCCGGCCCCACCCGACCCTCCCGGCCCATCCCTGCAGGATCCACCAGCCCTCCTGGCCTGACCCCTCCCAGCCCCCCGGCCCCGCCCGACCTCCCAGCCCTTCCCCCCGCCCTTCCCCCCCACCCCGCCCGACCCCTCCCAGCCCTGCAGGATCCACACAGCCCTGCCCACACAGCCCTGACCCTCCCAGCCCCTCCTGGCTCTGCCTGACCCCTCCTGGCCCTGCCTGATCCCCCCCCAGGGGCTCGATGGCCACAGCTGGGGGCTGGGTGGAAGCTTCCCCACAGCCTCTCTGGGCAGCTTCAGGCCTCCTGCAGCCTCCCAGCAGAGAGCTTTCTCCTCCCCCTGGGGATCAGATTGTGGCTCTGGGTGGCTCTGAGACCTCATCCTCTTGACCCTCACCCCCCACATCTTGCTGAGCATTGCTCAGAGCCCCTCTGGGGCTGCTCTGCTGCAGGCTCTCAGCCCCAGGGCTCTCAGCCTCTGCTCCTCCCAGAGCTGCTCCAGGCCCCTTCAGCATCCTCACAGCCTCCTCTGGAGCAGCTCTTTGCCTCCAGCAGCTCCCTTCCCCGCCCGCCTTTGGTGGCCCCAGGCCCCTTCAAATCCTCCTCTGGACTCCTCCAGCAGCAGCCCTCAGGCCCCTTCACCTCAGCCCTGCCCCATCTTCCCCCAGCCCTGCCCCATCCCCCCCAGCCCTGCCTGGTCCATCCCAGCCCTGCCTGGTCCATCCCAGCCCTGCTCTCCTCAGGGCTCTCAGCCTTTGCTCCTCACAGAGCTGCTCCAGGCCCCTTCATCATCCTCACAGCCTCCTCTGGACTCCCTCCAGCACTTCCCCGAACTGGGGGAGCCCAGAACTGGTCCCAGCCCTCCTGAGCAGCCTGCTCCAGGCCTCCAGCAGCCTCACACCAAAGGATTTTCTCCTCCTGATTAGGTGGCACCTCCTGGTGCCCCTTGGCCTGGGCAGCACTGAGCAGAGTCCCCTTTAGGGGATCTGAACAATGCTCAGCAGGAGCTCTGGGGCTGCTCAGCTCCAGGCTCTCAGCCTCTGCTCCTCACAGAGCTGCTCCAGGCCCCTTCAGCATCCTCACAGCCTCCTTGGGACTCTCTCCAGCAAATCCTCGCCCCTGGTGGAGCCCAAAGCAGGCCCCAGCCCTCCTGCAGCAGCTGCCCAAGGCCCAGCAGAGGGGCAGGGGCACCTCCCCTGCCCTGCCCCCCAGCCCCCTCGCTGCCTACCGAGAAGTCCACGGTGCTGGTGCGAGGGTAGCCAGGGATGCCGGGGCTGAAGCGCCAGTTGGTCTCCAGGTGGTTGAAGAGCTTCCCATCGGTGCAGACAGCCTGGGGAAGGGAGGAGATGGTCACAGGGGATGGTCAGGGCTGGAAGGGACCTCGAGGCTCAGCCAGCTCCAACCCCCTGCCATGGGCAGGGAGCCCTCCCACCACAGCAGGTTGCTCACAGCCACCTCCAGCCTGGCCCTGAGCACCTCCAGGGATGAGGCTTCCAGCACCTCCCTGGGCAGCCTGGGCCAGGCTCTCAGCACTCTCCTGGGGAACAGCTTCTTCCTCACAGCCAAGCTGAGTCTCCCACTTCCAGTTCTGCTCTACCCCCCCAGTCCTATCCCTCCCTGACAGCCTCCAAAGTCCCTCCCCAGCTTTCCTGCAGCCCCCTGCAGCCCCTGGGAGGCCACCAGAAGGTTTCCTGGGAGCCTTCTCCTCTCCAGCCTGCACAAGCCCAACTGTCTCAGGCTGTGCTCAGCTCCAGCCCTCTGCTCCTGGTCCTGGCCCTGCTCTGGACACCTTCCAGCCCCTCCAGAGCCTTCCTGGAGCAGAGGCTGCAGAGCTGGCCCCAGAGCTGCAGCTGTGGTGTGAGCAGAGTGGCAGAAGAATCCCCTCCCTGGCCCTGCTGCCCCTGCAGCCCAGGAGACTCAGAACCAGTCAGGTTCTGACCTTGACGAGGTGAGGCCGCACCAGGGTGACGATGGAGGTGTAGCGCTCCAGGACCGGGGGGAAGCCAACCTCCAGCTGGGCCTTGATGTGCCCTGAGCGCCTGGAGACCACCACAGACTTCTTGCACCAGGGCACAAAGCTTTTGTAGTCCTCCACGTTGGCCACCACGTCATACATCTCCTGCATGGAGTACCTGGGGGCAAAGGGAAGGGAAGAGGCTGGGGGTGGGAGGGATGCCAACCGCCACGGGGGCCACCAGGGGCCACCAGGGGCCACCAGACCTACCCAATGATGCGGCGCTCCGAGTACTCCTTCCTCTTGTTGGTGAGGTTGAGGAAGGACCTGCTGGGCTGGGCCAGTGGCTGCCAGCTGCTGCCGGTCCCCGGCCGGCTGAGCCGCAGGCCGCCCGGGGCCGCGTGCCTGGGCAGGAGATGGGCATCAGGGCTGGCACTGGGGCCCTGCCAGGCAGCCCTGCCAGGCCAGCTGAGCAGCTGGGCCTCCCCCACAGCTGCCCAGGGGCCTCCCCCACGGCTGCCCAGGGGCCTCCCCCACGGCTGCCCCTCCCCCACAGCTGCCCAGGGGCCTCCTGAGCTGGAAACAGCTTCTGGGAAGGGCAGGAGTGGGCTCCAGGAGGGGACTGGGACAGGCTCCAGGGCTCCAGAAGGGGCTCTGGGAGGTTTGGGGGTGAGCAGGGCCTGAGCTGGTGGCTGTGGCTGTCCCCAGCCCTCCTGCCCTGGGGTGCCTGAGTGCTTGTCCCAAGGCTGCTGCTGTACAAGAGGAGCAAGGCCGTGGAGACCTGACCTCAGGGACAGCTAACCCAGAGCAGCAGGGCAGCAGAGCAGCAGGGCAGGGACAACTGCCTGGGACAGGCCTGACCCTCCCCAGCCCCAGCCCAGGCTCCAGCAGCAGCACTGAGCCCAGCTCAGCCCAGAGCCCAGCTCAGCCCAGAGCTCCTCCCTCCACCCTGGGATGCAGCCCAGCCGGTGCCGGTGGGGAGGGACAGCCAGGGGGCACAGCAGGGTCCTGGGGGTGTCCCCCAGCCCTGGAGCTGTGGGAGAGCCCCCAGCAGAGCCCCCACACAGCTCCTGGCTCCATCCCCCTGGGCCATGCCCCAGCAGCTGATCCCCCACCCAGCACTGGAAGGTGGCAGCCTGGCCGTGGGTGGGACCCCAACCACAGAGGGGCTTGGCTGGGGGGGCGGGGGGGTGTCTGTGGGTCAGGGCTGGCCCCCAGCAGGCTCTGGCAGCTGGCACCAGGGGCCCAGGCAGGGTATTTTTAGAGGGCAGAGCGCTGGCGGCCGAGGAGGAGAGGTCCAAAGCTCCCCGGAGCCAAGAGAGTCAGCTGGGCCCTTGGCAGCCCCCGGGCGCCCAGAATAGCTGGGGGGGGCGGGGGGGGCAGTGGTGTGGTGGAGCTGTGCCAGCCCCCACGGTGCCCCGGACCCCAGCCCCCCCATCCCCCCCGGGGCCGGCTCCCGGGGCAGCCTCACGCCGCGGTGGGGCCTGGGGGGGGGGCCCCGAGCTGCCGCAGCGGCGCCGCCGGCGGGGACGGAGATCAGGGGCAGCCGGGGACGCGGCGAGGGGGCCCCGGCCCCCCAGGGCACAGACACCGCCGCGGACACGGCGTCGGAACCTGCCTGGGCCTCACACGGCCCCCACGGCCGTGCCCCGGGGGGGTGCCCCGGGCCCTGCACCCCAAGGTCAGGTCCCAGACGAGGCCCCGGGAGCAGCCCGGCCCCGGCCGCTTTCCCCGGATTCGTTGCCGGTAGCCCTCAGGCCAGCGGTGCCACCCCCCCGCCCGTGGCCACGGACACCCCCAGGCTCCCAGCTGCCGCCACGCTCCCCTCGGTATCCCCTCGGGGTCCCCGCGGCGGCGACAGGCGCGGGCCGGTACCGCTCGCCCCGCGGGGGTCTCCTCCAGGACCGCCCATCAGCCCCGGTCGTCCCCCGGGGGCCCGTTCCGTCCCTGCCCCTCCGGTGCCCACGGGCCCCGAGTGACCTCCAGTCTCGCGGCCCTTCCGCCCCACCCTCCCCGGCCGGTTCCGCCGCCCGGCCCCCGCGGCCTTGCCTCGGCGCCGCCGCCCGGTGTGGGCCGCGGGCTCTCACCTGCCGGGCGGGGCCGCAGCGACCCTCAGCCGCTGCCGCGCCCCGAGCTGGAGGGCGCCGCGGAGCCGCCGGGCCGCCATGACCGGGCCCGGGACGCGGCTCCGCTGCCCTCGGACCGGCGCCGCCGTGACCTCTCACCCCGCCCGTGACGTCACCGCGTCGCCATAGAGCCCTGACGTCACGGCCGGGGGCGGGGCGAGGCGCCGCCTGCCGCGCGGGGCATGGCGGGAAGCGCAGTGCCGACGCGCGGGGAGCGATGGGGCCCGGCCTGGGCCCGGGCCCAGCCCCAGCTTAGGCCGCGGGGAACGGAGCCCCTGCGCAGGGCTCTCAGCGTCCCGGGCCGGGCCCGCACCGAGCTTGGGCGGTGGGGAACGGAGCCCCTTCGCAGGGCTCTCAGCGTCCCGGGCCGGGCCCGCACCGAGCTTGGGCCGTGGGGAACGGAGCCCCCGCGCAGGACTCGCTTGGGCTCTCAGCGTCCCGGGCCGAACCGGGACTCCCTCAAAGCCCAGGCTCCTGTGGCCCTCCGTGCTGGGCTGAACTGAGGCTCCCGCCCCGCTTTGGGCCGGGACTGAGGTCCCCCACACCCCTCGGGTTGGGGCCAAATCAGCACCCCCGCGACCCTCAAAGCAGGACCCGGGAGCTCCACACCCCTTTGGCCCAGGCTGAAGTGCACCCCTCTGACCCGCGGCCCTCCTGCCCCGGGCAGCCAGGGCCTGGGTTGGGATCCAGGGCCCAGAAGTGCCTGGAGGGTCCCCGCAGGATGAGCGGCCCCGGGGGGCTGCGCTGCTCCCTGCCCCACTGTCCCCCTCCCGCCTGCTCCTGTAGGCAGTGCCTGAGCCTGCAGCTTCCTTCTCCCCGGGGGAAATGTCAGCAGCTGCTGGCAGGCTCTGCGATGTCACCTTGGCTTCCCCGTTAGGTAACAGCCAGCTCCAAAGAGCCGATAAAAATAGCCTGGGCAACACCGTGCCCAGCACCGGCTCGGCTGCCACCCGGCCCTGGTACCCCACGCGTGTCTGCGGGGCGAGGGACCGGCAGCAGCTCCAGGAGGTGGCGGCAATAAACCAGGACTCTCCAGCCCGGGGAGGAGCCCCGCGGGCAGCCGCAGCCCCAGCAGGTCCCTCGGATCCTGGGGAGGATCTGAGGGGGCCCAGGAGCACCTGGGCAGGGGGGGATGTGGCAGCGCAGTCCTGCCAACAGCCTGGGGAGAGGGGAAAGCAGACCCTGGGGAGCGGCGAGCGGGGCTGGGGGCGGCAGAGCTCCTGTCCCGGTGCCCATCCTGCCCTGCCCTGCCCGCCCCAGAGGCGGGAGGCTGTCCCGCGGGGGGCGATGCGCCGGGACCGGCCCCAGCACCCACGGGGCCGCGGTTCCAGCTGGCCACATCGCAGGGTCCCTGTGGGGCGGCGTGACCCCGAGCCGGGGCGCCCAGGCTGGGGCTGGGCTGCTGGGGGGGAGACCTCCGGGGCCCCGGGGAGGCGGGCGGGGGCGGGGGGCGGTCCCGGCGCTGGCGGCCGGCGGCGGCGCTGCGTCCCGGCGGCGGCGGCGCTCCCGGGCTGTGGGCGGCCCCAGCAGCTCCCCGCCCCGCCCGCCGCCCGCCCCCCGCCAGCCGCCCGAGCGGAGCCGCCGCGGCCGGAGCCCCATGCCGGGAGCTGGGCGCTGAGCGCGGCCCCGAGATGGGGATTCTGAGCATCACCGACCAGGTACCGCCCGGGACGCGCGCGCCCCCGCCGCCCCGAGCCCCGAGCCCCGCCGCGCGCGCACGCCGGCCCGGGGACGCGCGGCCTACTCCGCGCCGCCGCCGCCGCCCGCGGGCTCGGCCCGGCCTGGCCGCCGCCCCAGGCCGCGCGCCCCGGGTCCGCCGTTGGCTCCGAGCCTTCCGGGGCGCTCCCGGCCGCGGCTGGGTCCCCAGGGGCGCTCCCCGGCCAGCACCGGCTGGGTCCCAGCCAGGCTCTGCACGGCAGCCCAGCACCGAGCCGCCGGCCCCGAGCCCAGCACCGAGCTCAGCACGGCCCCGAGCACGGCCCCGAGCCCGGCCCGGAGCCCAGCACGGAGCTCAGCACGGCCCCGAGCCCGGCCCGGAGCTCAGCACGGCCCCGAGCCCGGCACGGAGCTCAGCACGGCCCCGAGCCCGGCCCGGAGCTCAGCACGGCCCCGAGCCCGGCCCGGAGCTCAGCACGGCCCCGAGCCCAGCACGGCCCCCCAGCACCGAGCCCCCGGGGCCCACGGAGCTCAGCACGGCCCCCGGCCCGAGCCCAGCAGCCCCGGGAGCTCAGCACGGCCCCGAGCCCAGCACGGCCCCGAGCCCAGCACGGCCCGGAGCTCAGCACGGCCCCGAGCCCGGGGCCCGGAGCTCAGCACGGCCCCGAGCCCAGCACGGAGCTCAGCACGGCCCCGAGCCCAGCACGGAGCTCAGCACGGCCCCGAGCCCAGCTACCGAGCTCAGCACGGCCCGGAGCTCAGCACGGCCCGGAGCTCAGCCCGGCCCGGAGCTCAGCACCGAGCTCAGCCCGGCCCGGAGCTCAGCACCGAGCTCAGCCCGGCCCGGAGCTCAGCACCGCACGGAGCTCAGCACGGCCCGGAGCTCAGCACCGCCCGGAGCCCAGCACGGCCCCTAGCTCAGCACGGCCCGGAGCTCAGCACCGCACGGAGCTCAGCCCGGCCCGGAGCTCAGCACCGCACGGAGCTCAGCACGGCCCGGAGCTCAGCACCGCACGGAGCTCAGCACCGCCCGGAGCTCAGCACGGCCCGAGCCCGCTCAGCACCCCAGCACGGAGCCCAGCACGGCCCCCAGCACGGAGCTCAGCACGGCCCGGAGCTCAGCACCGCACGGAGCTCAGCACCGAGCTCAGCACGGCCCGGAGCTCAGCACGGCCCGGAGCTCAGCACGGCCCGGAGCTCAGCACCGCACGGAGCTCAGCACGGCCCGGAGCTCAGCACCGCACGGAGCTCAGCACGGCCCGAGCTCAGCACGGCCCCGAGCTCAGCACCGCACGGAGCTCAGCACGGCCCGGAGCTCAGCACCGCCCGGAGCTCGGCACGGAGCTCAGCACCGCCCGGAGCTCAGCACGGAGCTCAGCACCGCCCGGAGCCCAGCACGGCCCGAGCTCAGCACCGCCGCGGGCAGGACCCCAGCGGACAGCCGTGGGGCTGGGGGGTGCAGAGCCCCAGAGGGAATCCCTGGGCCAGGGACCCCTCTGCGCCGCCGCTGCGCGGGGAGACCCCGGGACCCTCTCGGTGCCGTCCCCGGAGCGTCCTCGCCGGGGCTCTGGGGCTGCTGGGGTTGGGGTCCTGGGACGATCCCGGGGAGCATGATGTCCCCCCCGCGGTTTGGGGGCGCCGATGGTGTGCGGAGAGTCCCCGTCGGGGGTTGGGGACGCTCCTGGGGGGCAGGGGGGGTCCCCGTCGGGCGTTGGGGACCCTGCTGGTGTTGCAGGAGGTTTGGGGATGCCCCTGGGGTGCAAGGTGTCCCCCGCGGGGGGTTGGGGACCGTTGTGGTCTCGCAGGAGCCCTGATCAGGGTTTTGGGAGGGGCCCCCCTAACCCCCCGTCGTTGTTGGGGGGGTCCCCATCATCTTCGGCTGTGCCTCTGGGGTGCGGGAGGTCCCCAGTGGAGACTCCGTGGCTGTGGGGTGACCCCGTGGGGGCTTGGGGACACCCCTGGGGTGGGCAGAGTGTCTCTGGGGCAGGTTTTGAGGCAGCCCCCACCCCAGTGCCACCCCTGGGGGGGCAGGAGGGGAGGGTTGGGGACAGGGTGGGCGCAGGATGGCAGGGGGGAGGTGTGAGGACAAAAGTCTGCTGAAGGGTTGGGTGGCACAAGTCTCATTCTGCAACCCCTGGGACCGACCTGGGTGAGGAGGACTCCTCCTTTGGGTTCTACCAGGGGCTGTGAGCAGCAGGAGCTCCAGGCTGGGCATCCCCTGGATGTCTCCTGGGGACCCCAAAGGTCTCCCTGGCCCCAGCAGCCCCCAGCCTGCTGCAGGGGAAGGTTTCTCTGGCTGGGGCTGCAGCTCTGGGAGCTTTCCAGGGCACGATGGAGGCGCTGGGAAGAGGCTGCCCAGGGAGGCTGTGGATGAAGCCTCCCTGGAGATGGCTCAGAGGCAGCTTGGCTGAGGCCTTGTGGGACCTGGGCTGGTGGAAGCTTGGTGCTGAATGGTGCCACAGCCAGCTGGCAGCCAGGCACCAGGGCTGTGCCCCAGGGAGCAGTGCTGGGCCCCAGCCTGATCAATATCTTCATTGATGATCTGGAGGAGGGGATGGAGTCAGCCAGCAGCACATCTGCAGCTGAGCCCAAGCTGGGGGCAGAGGTTGGTCAGGGAGAGGGCAGAAGGGCTCTGCAGAGGGACCTGGGCAGAGGGGCAGAGCCCAGCAGGATGGCACTGAGCAGCTCCCAGGGCCAGGAGCTGCACCTTGGCCACAGCAACCCCAGGCAGAGCTCCAGGCTGGGGGCAGAGTGGCTGAGAGCTGCCAGGCAGAGAGGGAGCTGGGGGTGCTGATTGACAGCTGCCTGAACAGGAGCCAGCAGTGTGCCCAGGGGGCCAGGAGGGCCAAGGGCAGCCTGGCCTGCAGCAGGAGCAGGGAGCTCATCCTGCCCTGTGCTCAGCACTGCTGAGGCCACTCCTGGAGTCCTGTGTCCAGCTCTGGGCTGCTCAGGGTAGGAAGGAGGTTGAGCTGCTGGAAGGTGTCCAGGGAAGGGCAACAGAGCTGGGGAGGGGTCTGGGGCACAGGGCTGTGAGGAGAGGTTGAGGGAGCTGGGGTTGCTTTGCCTGGAGCAGAGGAGGCTCAGGGGAGACCTTCTTGCTCTCTCCAACTCCCTGCAGGGAGGTTGGAGCCAGGTGGGGGTTGGGCTCTTCTCCCAGGCAAGCAGCCCCAGAACAAGAGGACACAGTCTCAAGCTGTGCCAGGGGAGGTTCAGGCTGGAGGTGAGGAGAAAGTTCTTCCCAGAGAGAGTTGTAAGCCATTGGGATGTGCTGCCCAGGGAGGTGGTGGAGTCCCCACCCCTGGAGGTGCTCAGGAGGGGATTGGAGGTGGCCCTTGGAGCCATGGTCTGGCCATGAGGGCTGTGGGGACAGCTTGGACTCGATGATCTCTGAGGCCTTTTCCAGCCTTGGTGACTCTGGGGGGCTCTCATGGCAGGGGGCTGGAGCTGGCTGATCCTCAAGGGTGCTGGGGACCAGCCAAGGAGCTCAGCCCTGCTCCCCTGCCATGGGGATGAGGAAGCTGCTGGTGGGCTGGGGGCCAGGCCCCTGCCTGAACCAGGCTGCTGTGAAGCCCTGGGAGGTGCCAGGGGGCTGCTGGGGGCTTCCCACCCACTGCCAGCCTCCTGACCTTGGCTTCCTGCTGCAGCCTCCTCTGGTCCAAGCCATCTTCAACCGTGACATAGAGGAGGTGAGGTCCCTGCTGAGCCAGAAGGAGAACATCAATGTCCTGGTGAGTGCTGCCCCTTCCCTGCATCCAGGGCAGGGGGGAGAGGCTGGGAGGAGTTGGACCACCCCTTGGGGACCCCCCCCTTCTCCTTCTGGGGGCGGTGAGGAGCCTGGGGGGGCCTTGGGTGGGGAGCAGGCCCTGCTGAGGGAAGGGATGGACATTGCCCAGCTGCTTTGGGCTGCTCCCAGGACTCAAGGGCATGGGCTGGGGGGGGACCTTGGAGCTCATCCTGTTCCTCCCTCCCCCACCCATGAAGGTCATCCAGTTCCAGCCTCCCCTCACCCATCAGGATCACCCTTGAAGATCACCCAGTTCTAACCCCCTTGCTATGGGCCATGGCAGGCGGGTCAGAACTGGCTGATCTCCAGGGTCCCTGGGTGATCTCTAAGGTCTCTAGATGATCTCTAAGGTCCCTGGGTGATCTCTAAGGTCTCTAGGTGATCCCCAAGGTCCCTGGGTGATCTCTAAGGTCCCAGGGTGATCTCCAGGGTCCCTGGGTGATCTCTAAGGTCTCTAGATGATCTCTAAGGTCCCTGGGTGATCTCTAAGGTCTCTAGATGATCCCCCCTGGGTGATCTCCAAGGTCCCTGGGTGATCTCCAAGGTCCCTGGATGATCTCCAAGGTCCCTGGGTGATCTCCAAGGTCCCTGGGTGATCTCTAAGGTCTCTAGATGATCTCCAAGGTCCCTGGGTGATCTCCAGGGTCTCTGGGTGATCCCTGGGTGATCTCTAAGGTCTCTAGATGATCCCCAAGGTCCCTGGATGATCTCCAAGGTCCCTGGGTGATCTCCAGGGTCCCTGGGTGATCTCTAAGGTCTCTAGATGATCCCCAAGGTCCCTGGATGATCTCCAAGGTCCCTGGGTGATCTCCAAGGTCCCTGGGTGATCTCTAAGGTCTCTAGATGATCTCCAAGGTCCCTGGGTGATCTCTCCCTGGGTGATCTCTAAGGTCTCTAGATGATCTCCAAGGTCCTTTCCAACCCCTTCCTTGGCTCCCTGAAGGGCTTGCCCAGGCCTCTGCCAACCTGGGCCCGTGGCCACCTCCGCGCTGCCCCCTGGGCACCCCCCGGGGCCTGCTGAAGGCCTCTGCTGCAGGCTGCTGGATTGAAGAAGCAGTTCTCCCCCTCTCAAGCCATCCCAAGAGGCTGCAGGCACTGGTGGGAGGTTGTCAGGGAGCTGGAGGAGGCAGCTGCCTGCCCTTTGAGGGTCCCTGAGGTGGTGTGTGTCTCCCCCTGCCTCGCCCAGGACCAGGAGCGCCGGACGCCGCTGCATGCTGCTGCCTACATAGGAGATGTTGCGATCCTCGAGCTCCTCATCCTGTCAGGTAAGGAGCTGAGAGCCCTGGAGGCATCTCCCTCACCTCCTCAGGCCTCCCAAGTGGGGAGGGAAGAAGGTTTTGGTCAGCCTTAAAGCAGCCAAGGGGGAGAGAAGGCAGCGGTGCCTTAATGCTTCAGCCCAGAGGCTCTTGGGAGCCGCAGTAGCCTTGGGCTGGGGTTCAGGTGGCCCTGGTGGCCTCTCCCCTCCTTCAGAGGGAGTCCCTTTGGGCTCCAGAGGGATCCAGCTCTTCCCTCTGGCTCTTCAGAGCCTGGTCCTCACCCAAAGCTCCACGCGAAGTCCTCTCCCACCCACCCAAAGCTTCACCCAAAGTCCTCTCCCACTGACTCAAAGCTCCACACAAAATCCTCTCCTGCCCCCCACAGCTCCCTGCAGTCCTCTCCCACCCCCCACAGCTCCCTGCAGTCCTCTCCCACCCCCCACAGCTCCCTGCAGTCCTCTCCCACCCCCACAAAGTCTTCACCCCCCACAGCTCCCTGCAGTCCTCTCCCACCCCCACAGCTCCCTGCAGTCCTCTCCCACCCTGCCCTCTCCCACCCTCCACAGCTTCACCCAAAGTCCTCTCCCAGCTCCTGCAGTCCTCTCCCACCCCCCACAGCTCCCTGCAGTCCTCTCCCACCCCCCCAAGCCCCACCCCAGGTCCTCTGCTGGCTGCTGGGTGGCTCAGGGGGGGCAGGGGGGCGGTGGGGCAGGCCCAGGAGGTGACCTGGCTGTGGCCTGTGCCTTGCTTACCCCCCCAGGTGCTAATGTGAACGCCAAGGACACCGTCTGGCTCACGCCGCTGCACCGCGCCGCCGCCTCGCGCAACGAGGTCAGCTGGGCTCCTGCCCCGGGCCCCCTGCTCCCCCTGCTGCTCTTGGGGTGCTGCTGGGCTCCTGCCCCGGGCCCCCTGCTCCCCCTGCTGCTCTTGGGGTGCTGCTGGGCTCCTGCCCCGGGCCCCCTGCTCCCCCTGCTGCTCTTGGGGTGCTGCTGGGCTCCTGCCCCGGGCCCCCTGCTCCCCTGCTGCTCTTGGGGTGCTGCTGGGCTCCTGCCCCGGGCCCCCTGGCTGCCCCTGGGCTGCTGCCCCCTGCTGCTCTTGGGGTGCTGCTGGGCTCCTGCCCCGGCCCCCTGCTCCCCTGCTGCTCTTGGGGTGCTGCTGGGCTCCTGCCCCGGGCCCCCTGCTCCCCCTGCTGCTCTTGGGGTGCTGCTGGGCTCCTGCCCCGGGCCCCCTGCTCCCCCTGCTGCTCTTGGGGTGCTGCTGGGCTCCAGCCCCGGGCCCCCTGCTCCCTCTGCTGCTCTTGGGGTGCTGTTGGGCTTCTGCCCCTGCCTGGGAGCTTCTGCCCCTGCCTGGGAGCTTCTGCCCCTGCCTGGGGGCTTCCCTGCCTGCCTGGGGGCCTCCCTGCCCAGCTGGGGACTTCTGTCCCTGCCTGGGAGCTTCTCTGCCTGGCTGGGAGCTTCTCCAGGCTCCATCAGGTTGGGTTTGAGCTCTGCTCCTTCTGGAAGCAGGAGATGGAATGAATTTGTCCTTCTCTACCTGGCTGGGAGCTTCTGCCCCTGGCTGGGGGCTTCTCTGCCTGGCTGGGGGCTTCTGTGCCTGGCTGAGGGCTTCTCTACCTGGCTGAGGGCTTCTCTGCCTGGCTGGGGGCTTCTCTGCCTGGCTGGGGGCTTCTCTGCCTGGCTGAGGGCTTCTCTACCTGGCTGAGGGCTTCTCTGCCTGGCTGGGGGCTTCTCTGCCTGGCTGGGGGCTTCTCTGCCTGGCTGGGGGCTTCTCTGCTTGGCTGGGGGCTTCTCTGCCTGGCTGGGGGCTTCTCTGCCTGGCTGGGGGCTTCTCTGCCTGGCTGGGAGCTTCTGCCCCTGCCTGGGAACTTCTCTGCCTGGCTGGGAGCTTCCCTGCCCGCCTGGGGGCTTCTCCAGGCTCCATCAGGTTGGGTTTGAGCTCTGCTCCTTCTGGAAGTGGGAGGTGGAGTGAATTTGTCCTTCTGCCCCTGGCTGGGGGCTTCTGCCCCTGGCTGGGGGCTTCTCTGCCTGGCTGAGGGCTTCTCTGCCTGGCTGGGGGCTTCTCTGCCTGGCTGAGGGCTTCTGTGCCTGGCTGGGGCTGGGGGCTTCTGCCTGGCTGGGGGCCTGGCTGGGGCTGGCTGGGGGCTCTGCCTGGCTGGGGGCTTCTCTGCCTGGCTGGGGGCTTCTCTGCCTGGCTGGGGGCTTCTCTGCCTGGCTGGGGCTTCTCTGCCTGGCTGAGGGGGCTTCTGTGCCTGGCTGGGGGCTTCTGTGCCTGGCTGGGGGCTTCTCTGCCTGGCTGGGGGCTTCTCTGCCTGGCTGGGAGCTTCTGCCCCTGCCTGGGAACTTCTCTGCCTGGCTGGGAGCTTCCCTGCCCGCCTGGGGCCTTCTCCAGGCTCCATCAGGTTGGGTTTGAGCTCTGCTCCTTCTGGAAGTGGGAGGTGGAGTGAATTTGTCCTTCTGCCCCTGGCTGGGGGCTTCTGCCCCTGGCTGGGGGCTTCTGCCTGGGCTTGGTCACTGCCTTTGCTCGCCCCTCCTCCCTCCACCCCGAGGGGTGGGCTCTGGCTTGGGGAGTGAGGGAGGAAGGAGATGGGGGGGGTGTGTGGGGGGGAGGGTAGGGGTCTGAGCAGCTGCTGTGGGCCCCCTCCCCAACCCCCAACCTGCCTGGGGGGCTCCTCCCCCAGCCCGAGGTCTCCTCTGGGCTCCCTCAGGGCTGTGTTCTGAGCCCTGCTCTCCTCTGCCCCCCCTTCCCCCAGAAGGCTCTCCACCTCCTCCTGAAGCACTCAGCCGATGTCAACGCCAGGGACAAGTTCTGGCAGACCCCCCTGCACGTGGCTGCCGCCAACAGGGCCACCAAGTGCGTGGAGGCCATCGTGCCCCTGCTGAGCAGCCTCAACGTGGCCGACCGCACCGGGCGCACGGCGCTGCACCACGCCGTGCACAGCGGCCACCTGGAGGTGGGCAGGGGGCAGGGGGCAGGGGGGGCCGCGGCCTGGGCCCTCCCTTCAGCCTTCCTCTGGTCAGCACGGGGTGGGCCAGGCTGGAAGGGGGCTGCAAAGAGCATCCAATGTGACCCCCCCCCCCCCAAACAGGCAGCAGAGACATCCTCAGCTGGATCAGGCCCAGGCTGGAAGGGGTCTCCAAAGCTCATCCAGTCTGACCCCAACCCCCCCCCCCCAGCAGGCAGCAGGGACAGCCCCAAGTGCATGAGGTTGCCCAGGGCCTCCTGGAGCCTTATCTCCAGGGCTGGGGCTTCCAGCACCTCCCTGGGCAAGCTGCTGTAGTGTTCCAGCAGCCTCAGAGTGAAGAACTCCTTCCTGACATCCAATCTCCACCTGCCCTGCTCTACTCTGAAGCCATTGCCCCTGGGCCTCTCCCCAGCAGTCTCTCCCCAGCCTCCCTGGAGCCTCCTTCAGCTACTGGAAGGTTGCTCTAAGGTCTCCCCAGAGCCTCCTCTTCTCCAGGCTGAGCACCCCCAGCTCCCTCAGCCTGTCCTGGTGGCAGAGGTGGAGCATTTTCCTGGCCCTGCTCTGGCCCTGCTCCATCAGGTCCAGGTCCTTGCTGTGCTGAGGGCTCCAGACCTGGGTGCAGGGCTCCAGACCTGGGATGCAGGGCTCCAGACCTGGATGCAGAGCTCCACACCTGGGATGCAGAGCTCCAGACCTGGGATGCAGGGCTCCAGACCTGGATGCAGAGCTCCAGACCTGGGTGCAGAGCTCCAGACCTGGATGCAGAGCTCCAGACCTGGGTGCAGGGCTCCAGACCTGGATGCAGAGCTCCAGACCTGGGATGCAGAGCTCCAGACCTGGGATGCAGAGCTCCAGACCTGGGTGCAGAGCTCCAGACCTGGATGCAGAGCTCCAGACCTGGGATGCAGGGCTCCAGACCTGGATGCAGAGCTCCAGACCTGGGTGCAGGGCTCCAGACCTGGATGCAGAGCTCCAGACCTGGGATGCAGAGCTCCAGACCTGGGATGCAGGGCTCCAGACCTGGATGCAGAGCTCCAGACCTGGGATGCAGAGCTCCAGACCTGGATGCAGAGCTCCAGACCTGGGATGCAGAGCTCCAGACCTGGATGCAGAGCTCCAGACCTGGGATGCAGAGCTCCAGACCTGGGTGCAGGGCTCCCAGTGAGCTCTTGTGGCAGAATCTCCTCTCTGGCTCTGCTCTCAGTGCATCTTTGGATGCAGCCCAGGCTCTGATTTGCCTTCTGGGCTGCAGTCTCACACTGCCTGCTCCTGGCCAGCCACTCCCCCCCTCCAGCACCCCCAAATCCTTCTCCTCAGGCCTGCTTTCTGTCCCCTCCTCCCCCAGCCTGCGCTGCCAGTGAGGATTGTTCCAGCCCAGGCTCCTGCCCTTGTTCTGGCTGAACCTCACCAGGTGCAGCTGGGCACCACCTTGCCCCAGGTCCCTCTGGATGCCCTCCTGTCCCTCTGGTGCTGTCTGCACCCTGCTGCTGGTGTGCCCCAGCTCCTTGGCTGTGCCATTGTCACCTTGGGTGCTCTCCTCCTGCTCTAGATGGTCAACCTGCTGGTGAACAAAGGGGCCAGCCTCAGCACTTGTGACAAGAAGGACAGACAGCCCAGCCACTGGGCAGCCTTCCTGGGTAAGGTTTTGCTGCCCCACCAGCTTGGGGGGGTTGGCTGGGGGCTTGGGGGAGGGAGCACTTGGGAGAGGTTGGGCAGAGAGGCTGAGGATGCAGCTTCATCCCTGGAGGTGTTTGGAGGGAAGGTTGGGTGAGGCCCTGAGCAAGGTGGGGGAGGGTGGAGCAGCTAGGGGAAGGTTGAAGGTCATTTAGAGGAGGGTTGAGGAGCAGCTAGGGGAGGGCTGAGGAGCAGCTAGGGAAGGAAGGGTTGAGGATCATCCAGGGGAGGG